>JARQST010000460.1:725438-977776 GCA_030142225.1 Pachycephus smyrnensis | reverse complement strand
CTCCCAGGACATACCGGTTCGTCGGTACCGGTGGAACAAAAGCTGGCTGGCGCCCAGCCGTGGCTTGCGGATGCATGAGCGGGGGTGGATGGCCGAAGGTGACGTGTTTCAGGTTGGGCTCTCGCGTGGTCAGGAAAAATACGTCACAGTATATATACACACTAGAGGTATATGCATATGCACTGTGATAAACTATATTTTTGTAAAGTTTCTATATATTTGATAGTCGTACAGTGGGGAGCAAAAAGTCTTCTTCTAAATACTCTTGTAAATTCATGCTATTACACTGTAAACAGGAAGGCCATTATTGCTCACTAGTGTACCAGTAATGGCTGACCGAGGGCGAAATTTATTTTTGAGATAGAAAAAATAATGTAATAAAAAAGAAATAGGGGGTCAAAAATACTTTGGCAAATTCGTGAGTGTTTTATCAATTGGCTCGCTGATCGCGAGGGGGCAGGGGGGTTTGGGTTGTCCGGGAGGGTGAGAAAATTCGTAAAGAGGGGGACGGGTCGGGTAAGAAAACGAATTTCCTCGCGTTACCTCCCAGCGAATACGTCACCGACGTCCGGGGACGTCGCGACGCCAAAGGAAGGGGCAGGGCAAAAGGGGGACTGGCTGTTGCCCCGCTATCCCAAAAGGTAACGAGCAAGGCCGAGGAGAGGAATTACATTTTAAATGAGCCGCTTAATGAAATCTGCTTGCGAGAATTAGGAAGTTGCTTGGAACTACCCTCTAGTCAGGGTGCCACCCCTCCCTTGGCTTCAACCCTCAGCCACCCCCTTCTTTGGCTTCAACCCTCGTCGTGAACTTGTTCGCGTAAGAAATGACGATCCCTACGTTAATTCCAGCCTGGTTCTTTTCGGTTTCTTCGTACCTTCCCCTAAGCAACCACCCTTATACTTCTACCCCCTCCGCCCCCGCGTTTAACCCAACCCTGTACCACTCTGCACTAACGTTCCTCTACCCCCTATATTCGATTGGCTCGATAACGACCCTCTAAAGTCGCGCGACGCTTTATCAAAAAGTCCAAAAGTCTCTGAGCCCACTGTAATGCCGCGTGACAGTTTGAAAATGATTTTCGTCGGATAAGGGATGCCGCTTAGGGGTGCAGGGGTTGTTAGGCGTACCGTTTATTTTTAGATCGTTCGAAATTATATGCATAAATCTTATTAGACTATATATAATCTGTCCACGAGTTGAATCTATTTTTTTTTGACAGTTCAAAAACAGTGACGTCTCTAACAAGCCACACGTGGCTCTGCATAAAATTTTTGTTACAAAGTGTACTTGCGCATGGTTTTACACTGAAATATATTTTTTCTATTTTAACATATATTTTCGTAATTTTATGAAAAGCCATGTGTCATTTGCTAAGGAGTGCACTGTTTACGAACTGTCCAAAAAACACATGGAACTCATGGATCGACTATAGCTTTGTACCGCGCGGAAAGTACGTGGGTGAGAACAGTGATGTATTATTGCGTGAATCTTATAGGGGGAATGAAATGCCATTTTCTTATACGCGAGGTGTCGGCTGTCGTGTACAGGGCCTTTCAAAGGAACGCGGATACAGAGATATTCGTGAATTACGTAACCTTGACTTTTTCGTCGAAGAAATAATCGTGCGTTAAAATATTTCAAGGGACGACGACCTGTATTATTATTGATTATAGCATATAACGCAGTACAGTATAGCATTATACAGCACTCTATAGTATAATACAACGTACTATAGTATAGCACGGCCATACTGCATAGTAAACTGTAGCACGGTAAATGATGCCAGTGAAACCGAAGCCTAGAACTTTCTCCATCAATCAGCGTGGCCGGAATGAGGAGGGGCACGCTGGCAGAGAAACCCCCCCCCCCCCCCCGCACCCCCTATTTTCTATTGGTACGCGACTAAGGGAGGGTTGAAGAAAATTCGAAAACTGCTGCCTCCGCTATACCATTGCAATCTACACACACAGGTACTATAGTTTCTGTCGTCCGTTCAAAATACGTCACGTCCTCTCAGTGACTATTTTTGGAACTAGTGATTTTCCAATATCAAAATTCTACCTCGTCCCTGGCATCCGGCTCCCCTCCCTTGCTTTTTCTTCATCCCTCGACAACAGAAATTCCCTAGGACTCGCCAGATCGAAGAACGACGTTCAGACGACGCCGTGCGTCATTTCGAAACTGAAATAGTTCACCCCCTCCACCATCGTCATCCCTCTCGTAGTGGCGCCCCTGGTATTTCGCGCAATCTGCAAGAGGCTGCTTTCAACCCTGGCTCTAGAGCCAAAAGGGGGGTGGAAAAGGAAGTCGGAGACTCTCGAGGTCCGCGGTAGTTGAAATACTTTGCCAACAGTCAAAGTTCTACGGTAGCTGCTTGGGGAGGGGGTTTTTTCGGGGGTACGGTGGTTGGTACTATTGTCAGAGGGGGATGAGAGTGCCTGTATACTTAAATTTATACACCGCCATCGCTAGGCGAAACACTCGACTTAGCTAGGGGATGAAAAGTTTGTCTTAATTGTCGAAATTCGTTAAGCTAATTGTACCACGGGCCGAAAGCAGTGGTATCAACATTGCAGGCACCGAATAAATATAATAATTCAGGAAGGGGGTGGGGATAACGCGGTTGTACTTAATTCATCGTCACCCTTAAATTGAAACGGAAACTTCAATTCATCTATTCCCTTACTTATATCCCTCCCCCTCTCGATCACAGGTATCCCACAATTATTTAACTCGTTAATTAATTACGATTAATTATTACGATTATCGTAATTTTCCTATAATATTTCTTTCTTTAATTCGAATCCAATTCCTTTTTGTTCGGACGCACTGTATAAGGTAATTCTATGTAATTCGTGTAACGCGGTATATACACCGTGTCGGTATAGTTATTTGCAATTTTATTTGGCATGGTTAATATTACTCGCGCCTATCTACCATCCAATGATAAGACGAGTTTTGCTTGTGGATTCGCATTCGAATATGAACAAAATAGAAATTCGCTCGGGTGTGCAAAAAAAAAGAAGAAACAAGAAAAGATAGCATGAAAGGCATATTCGCAAAAAAACATATTGGAACTCCTGTTTACCGTTATTCCTGTGTATATGGAACTTGCGCGATTGGTCATACATAAACGTACATATTATTTAATACGTTGGCACATACGCCAGTCGATTCGAATACGCGTTTTTACATGTAAATAGTAATGGAGGGAGTATACAGTGCCTTTCGCACTGAGGATTGATCGTGTTTTTTAAAGATTGGAAAATTCTAACCATAATGGGTGAAGGCTTTGAATGGGAGTAATATACAGGGTGTTCCAGTAACGCAGTCAGTGATATCATCAGTAACGAGAAAATGGACGGGGGGAGGGAGTTTATCGACGTACATATATATATATGAAAGTCCCTCGAAATGAAAATACGTATACGACTGATAAGAAACTTGGACGGACTTGAGAAAATTCCGCGTAATATATCGGGTGTCGAAAAATAATTTCACTCGACGTAACGTCGAAGTGTTCGTATCGAGGGATGAAGTTGAATTTTCAGGGGAGAGAATCTTTTTCCTTTGCTGTTCTCCTTGGTTCCTTCGTTTCCTCAATTTCATCCCTTAAGCTTTGTGTGTAAAATGGCTGCTCGAATGCGCTGGAATTTCGGGATCTTTTGGGCTTATCCAAGTTGTCTGTATCGTGATCGAATTGAATTCGAATCTTTGACCGAGTTTTGGGGAGGAAGTGGGGTGGGGGAGGGGTTAAGGGGTGACAGCGGGTGGTTAGTGGAGGTGGTTGACAAGAGGGGTAGCTGCGGTGGATCACGAAATATTTTTCATTTCCCTTGTGGTAACTTTCACGGGGATATTTGTAGGGGGGTGGGTGAATGACCTTCCCCCCCATACCCCAAACCCAACCCCCGTGCGATTGACGAAGGGGGAGTGGTGATGCTTCCGCTCCTTTTGCTTCTTTCTTCTTCTTCTTCTTCTGCTGATGGTGGTTTTCGCTATCTAGGTAACTTTACCCCTCCCCTGACTCACCCCCACGATGCGAAACATCCCTTGCCGCTTGGAAAACTTTAACGAAAGTTACCCACTCCCCTGCAAGGTATTCCCGGCACAATTCCAGGATCTGGAACGCGGCTCCTGCGCGAAAGGAAAATGGAGGAACTCGGTCTGCTTACGAAGTGGAAGTAGCTGGTGGAAGAGAAGGAAAAAGAAAGAGAGGAGCGAGAAGAGGAAGAAGGTGAGGATAGGCAAGAAGTCGCCAAGAAGACTGAATGGAGGGGGGGAGGGGATGGGGATGGGGTAGCAGACTTTCGGACGCTCTCGAATTATTGTCAGATTATCGAAATTTTACATTTTTTTTTTTAACGAACTTTTACAACTTTGAACTTTAGGATCGACCACCCTTCAACCCTTATTTTCGTACATTTTGTTCGGGTAGAAATGTGCAGGATATAATAATCGTCCTGAATCCCTTTCATGGATGTTTCATTCAATTTGGTATTATCCCTTTATTCGATATCCTTGGATTTTAGACACTCTATGGATATTCCATATGGGCGGAATACTGTTGCGTAACAATGACGTAGTGTCTGCACAATGAAAGGGTGGTTTCACTCTTGAATTGTTACGGGATTAATTAAAGGGTTTGTAATATGTGATTTATAAAATGGTTATTAATTATTATTCTACACTCTTTCTCAGCGTTAGAATTCGTGCACAAACGTCCGAACTGTATTGCTGGATGGAATTGCTTAGAATTACCAAAGCTTAGTGCAAGGGTGAAATTGCACCCTAATTTTCCCTTAGCAATTTCACCACGTTTATTTGGAATACTTTGCGAAGGGGTTGGCACGCGTGACCGACTTACCAGCAGCCTGACCAGAACGCCCAGTGCATATGCACTTATCATCCCCTATATAGCGTCACGATACATTCAACACTTTTTCCCCAAAATATTCAACCCCTGCAATCGTACTATTATACATACAGATTTCATCCCCCGTAACGATTCCCAATCACCCTAATACGTTCCCGACTACCCTCCTATAGCACGCGAATACGTTAATACGTTTCAAACGTCCACGATACGCGGATCAATTAGGGGATGAAAATGGCAAATTCTAGTTAGCAGTAGGTGCACAGCCATAAGGGATGAAAGGCAGTGAAGAAAAATCTTGGTGGAATTGTGTGGGAGAAAGTCAGTCGAGATAATCGCGGGCAATTCAACCCTTATATTACTGGTACTTATTTTGCTCATAAAGGGTGCACTGGGGTTGCAACGGAATTAAGGGATGTTTTCGTGCCAACTGCTCCTGACTCGTTTCAATCGCGCGGTTTCTGATTTTTCTGTATTATATATATGTATCTGACTAGGCGGGGGTTGCGCAATTGCTGGTATTCCTGTATAGGGGTTGGTTCGAGGCCATTGTAAACAGAACCATTTGTCAGCTGACGGCTAGCATCATCCCACCCTATACCACTCTACTCATCCTGTGGTTCCCTATGGTACGGTGCTACCCCTAGAAATATTCGCACAGAAAACCACCCCCTAGTTACTTCCAGCAACCCCCTGCCTTAACGTCACGTATATCCCAGCCAAGAGAACTTCTCGTCTACGCTCTTTAGCTTTCGAACAATAGCCCGAGCATAATGCCTGCTAACCTACAACCCTTGGCTAATAGAACCACTCACCCCCCCAAACTACCCCTGAGATCATCCCGGGAACCGACGCGCATGGGTATGGGGTTGCTATTGCGTATCGTATCCAATAATCCCAGAATGAAATTGTTCGGCTTTGTTCGGGTTCGATCGACTTTTGTCTAAGGGATGATTCGAGTATTGTTCAACCCCCTTTTTTCTCGAGATACTCAGGGTTGACTTTGTTTCCCTCGGCTATATCGATACGAACTTACGGATTCCATTAAAATCGAAATTAAAGGAAACATCCCCTGAATACTTGCCAGTTGGAAATTGAATTTACCTCCTAGGAATTAGGGGTTGTTTGCTTTTGGCTTTTTTTTTACGATCAGGGGTAGAAAATTTGAGCTCGTCGTATTTTTTCTTCATTCTTTTTTTCTCGCAACCCCTACGTCGACACTTCCGCCCTTGACTCGACCCATGAAGTGTCGTTTAATGCCGGCAAACGTTTATTGCCCCCTCTGACCGACATTTATACAGGACATTAACGGCTACTATTATTTACCCTTTTTTTTATACGCGGCTAACCGCGGCACACCTAGCCAGAATGCCCTGACGGATATGACGTCATTACTGTCCTCCTTAAGTAACCGGAAATCTTGAAAATAAACCTTTCTTCGAATTTCTGCAGTTCGCTGCGCCCTTAGTCATAGGTATAGACCATCCATAGTCAAACGATCCATAGTCAAACGAGATCTAGGGGACTCTTTTGCATTGAAAGTCATAAAGAGATGGCCCATCACTAAAGCACATTTTACTCGCGTATCAAACTACACCCCTATATCGTTACTGTATAATGGAATTTTTATTTAACCCAAATTTATTGTAACGTTAAGCTTACCATATACCGTGATAATCCAAAATTATGGTACAAAAAATAAATAACACAGTTGACTGCTGTGAATACTTTTAGCTGGGACTCCCTTCTGCGGATATACATATATATATATATATGTACATTTCAATGATGCAGAACAAGTTTCCTCGCGATTACTTCAAGCAGACGTAGGGGTAGGGATGTAAAGTCGAGAACAAAGGAGAAAATAAAGATGGCGGACAGTGAAAAAAAAAATCCTGACCGTAGGGGCTGAAGTAAAGCCCGGGACTCTTACTTGAATTCCTTTGTCTGGGAAATGGCGCGAGAAGCCCAGGAAAATTCTTTAACGAATTCACCAGCATTTCAACCCCCTTGCTTTATGCGAGCGCTAAAGAGGATGATTGGGGTGGAAATGCCTGAAGTGCATGAGGTGGGGCTCATGCGTGCCTGCTTTCTGAAAGGGAATGGGGTTGGGGGTGGGGGATGGTCGGTGGACTCCAAAGAGAAAATATAAGGGTTGCGTGTAAGGGGGTGGTTAGAGCATTGAATTAATCGGCCGTGGATAATTCTTATAAATTGTCAAGAGAAGAAAATACGTGTGCTTGATAAATTTACGACGTTGGCCCCGCTCCCCTTTTACCCCCTCCCCTCCCCCTCTCCCCCGCCCCTGTGACGATTTAGTCGCTCAACGGTTGGACAACGCGGAAAATTTACGTACAGACGGGGAAACGCGTCTCCGTCGGCTTTTCGGCGTCGCGCTACCCCTAGTGAGTCAAGGGGGGTGGGGGGTGCGAAGGAAGTCAGTTTGGCAGAAGCACAGTGTCGTTAGGCGGAAATACGGAGAGCCGGATAGTCGGAGAGGAATGAAGAATGGATTTAAAAAAAATAAGGGTAGTAGGGGTGGGGAAAAAAATAAAATATAAAAATAAAGACTTGCATTTTTCAAGCTTAACCCTCCAACACTCGCGTGGGGGGCCTGAAAGACTCCAGATTTTGTATTTTACGCGCCACAACTAAAATAATTTTTCTTTGGTATTATTTATTTATTTATTTATTTATTGGCATTGGATTTGAGCGGTAAAACAAATTAATTCTCCTAGTCATATGTATAAACAACAATAATTCCCAGTGCTGAATAATATTTTGGCATTGGTCATCAATATATTGCATTAACAAAATGGGGTCTTTACGAACCCCACCCCAGTACTAGTGTTGCGAAAATCTGACGCGACTGCTCAAGGATTAAGGGTAGAAAAGCGCAGTGCTCGGCCCTTGCGAACGTTAAAAGTGTGTCACGAGAAATTCGTTCGGCTCGGAAGAGAAACGACGCCGACGCCGACGTCGACGACGGAATCTCATTCCCATCTATCAACGTTTCCGTTACCGTAATTATCGCGAGGATTTCCGGCTCATCGTTCATCTGCCGTTGCTTCCTTTCGCTTTTGCGATTCCTCGCTGAATTTCATTTCCTTTCATTCAGTCTCTCCATTTTGATGCTGCATTGACTACGGGATTTTTTTTTCTCAAACTAAATCAAGCATCTCGAGTGTCACTGTTCTCGATCGTCCCTTGGTCGACATTTTTTTTTGAAGAAACGGAAATTTTTTTTGTTTTTCATCCCTTATTCGCGTTATGGAATTCGTGAATTTGTATGATGGTATAGGTACGTCATAATCATCCCTTGATGGGAGGGATTGATTTGAGGGCAAACAAAAATTAAATGATTGTATAGTTATCAGTTAGTTATCTTTTTTAGGGGATGCAATTTTTAAGGGATTTTTCTTGTATGCTACGAAAAAATAGGGGTGCTCTACAGGGTACCTAACCTTCGTTTCATACATTCAGGAGGTTCCCGTGGCATTTGTTATCCTTCGCCCAAGGATGCTCCCTTAAGGACTTCCGGATCCTTAAGGGTTGAAGGAATGCTCTTCCGGGAGGGTGAAGAGTGATTCTAATTGTCATTGCCAAGGGCTGATTCGAAGATGCTTCGACGAGGCGGATGGCAGGCAGTCGAGACAGGAACTTCTCGTTTTATTACCCCATAAATTCGGGAAGCATTCTCCAGGCTAATAGATTTTTCTTATGGGGTTGAGCTCAGGGGTGACTGATGACCGACCACCCTCAGGGGTGGTAGATTCCGGTTAGAGGGTGGAAACTCACTGAGTTGTCGGGAACGTTCGATTCCCCCTGGCGATTTGTTAAGGGGGTGGGAGTCAAAAAAAAGTCCCACCCCTCCCAAAGACAAAAGAAAGTCCAAGCGCCATTCGTTTCCCTCGAATCCCGAGTGATGGCAGCACTTGCATAGATTTTTACTTTCTTCGAATGATCATTGATAATCCTTGCCCACCCTATACATATTTTTTTTCTCACTGTACCATCATACGCCCAATTCAATTTATAATCCTTTTCGGATACTTGTAACTGTCGATACTCACCCCTGGTAGAAATTACGTAATGGTTTTAATTAAAAAAAAAAGTATTATTACGTATAACGTATTTATCGTTCACCATAAACATTTTTGTTGTCTCTCTTATTGACTCCCATTTACAACGTACGTACGATATCCAATTACCAACCCTGAAATAATTTTAATAACAAATTATTTTTATTAGAGCGAACAAAGTATTTACTGCAGTCCACAGTTTTGACGGGTTTGTAATTTCAACCCTTATATATACACCCCTAAAGATATACTGGTGTAAACCTCCCCGGTTTTGTTTCTGCTTCGCTGGCTAAATACAGTGGATGAAAAATTCTATTTACTTCGTAAGATTTCCTGCTGGGCAAACACTACCTGAAACTCCTTATATAGGTATATACGGGGGTGGTAGCTGTGTGAAAATTCGAAGATTTCACACGAGCTTAAGTCCAGGCTATTTCGCGGAAGACTACCCCCGTATCTTTGCTGGTTCTTGTTTATTTTCACGGCGGGCTCTTTCACCCTCTAGAAATAAATACAACCCCGACCGTGGCACGTGCTACCGCTACCACCCACTACCCTAGTGTGATTATCTCGGTGCCACCGGGATCGCCATTGGAGTAGAACCGATCAGGATCATCCCTTAAGTTTTCGCCCCAGATCTGCGAACTGAACGTTGCCATAGCTCCTGGGTTATTGTTAGGTAAACAATTTTGATCAAAAATTTTGAAAAAAAAGGGAAAATAAAAATTTCAACGTCGACTGATAAGGTAGTGTCGTTAAATATTGAAAAAAAATTTCGAAAATTCGTTTACTGCATTTTCAATTGAAGATATTGAATTGTTATGATGTTTTGAATTAAAAAAAATATTTTTATTTTGTCACTTGGCTAAAGCTAAACCTTTTTTTTGAAATTTTTTTCGAGTCCTTTGTTCATCACTGTCAGGTACAGAACGACCTTCCACTCTCGTGCGGAAGCCTTTAGCTACCCTCTTACCAACCCTTGGACACGTATCAACACAGTCACAGTTAACTCTGAGCAAAATGGCAACCTGCTTCGAATTCTCCCGCCATCCCGTTTCTGTTCTTAACAGATCGGATAGTTTCCGGCTGGACAAGCGTGCCAAATTGGGCGGCGTTTCCGTATACACGGATTTCGTTAAGTTCATCCCCTTACCCTTCGTTAACCCTCAGCCAGCAACCCCTTTTGGCTGCTAGATAAAACAGCCCCGAACTGATGAAGCGTCCAGCCGTATAATTGTTGTGAAAGTTAGGTAAACCGGACGGCATTGTTTTTCAAACTGTTTATGCGCATCCGCCATTTTCTACAGCGTCAACCCTGTCTGGTCACTAAAGTTTCCAACGTCTGGTGGTGGGGTAAGCCTGATTTTTATTTTTAAAAAAATTTCCCGATTAACCAGTGTTCACTAAGGACTTGGAAAGTTCGTCAAAGTGTCGCGGACGACAGATACGCCAGGCGTCCCGCAGCGCCTCTCCCGGATCTGCACTGAGTCTGACGCATCCTGGAAGACTCGGCGAGACCACGACGAATCCTGGGAACCAGCTGGGTCTGACGGAGCCGTTCAGTTGGCATCTGTTTCTGTAAGCTGGTGGCTCTGGTCGGATTACGTACTCCGTTATTAGGTCTTCTGTTTCTACGCCATTGGATTTTCCTTGTGACGTCACTCCGATGAATCTAGTTATGCATTATATGTATTTTATACACGTCGGGGATTCCCCTAGGATTTCGGTATAGTGTTTGTGGGAATTACGAAGATAAATATAGCACGCCATGTTTTGTAATATTTTTTTCAAATTATTATTATGGATTACTGTAGTTGTTTTCTTTATCTTATAATTATAATAATAAAATATAAAATTTATAAAATTCATCAATCTGTCAACTTACTGAGATACGGCGTTCGGCGAACTTTCAGGCGTCTCGGGAATATTTTCGAGTGCCGTCGATATCAAAAACAAATTTGGATTTGGCGCCGAGGCGCTACCAGCTTTTTTAATGATTTTTTGAATATTCGGAATTTCAAGGGTGGCTGCCTGTTTTCCCTGCATCGTCACCGGTACCACCACGTCGCTCATGGGTTCCGTCACGGCACTGACGATTGCTATAAGAATTTTGAAATTTGAAAAGAATTATTCCAGTATTAAATATTGTCAAAAAAAGAAATCATTCTTACCTACTGATCTGTCAGTCGATATATCGGAAAACAATTTATTGAATATATTTCCCGGCTTCGCTTTACTCAGATCGCTGCCTTCGCTCTCCGACATGAGGAGCGCGGCTGCCACGACTTCCGGTTCCGGCTTCGACTCTACTCCCTCGGGTAGGACTTCCGGTATCGGCTGTGACTCACCGACCAGCTCTTTGAGCTTTGCCTTTAGATAATTTCGACGCTTGTCGCTCGCGCAGGCTCTTCCGCCTCCCCCTCCTCTGTCTGCTCTCGTTTATCAAGAAAATTCTTTAGAAACGAACGAACTTCAAAGTTTTTCCATTTTCAAGGAAAATTTTCCCTCGTATACTTATATACATATCTCTCTCTATTTTTTTTAGTCATTTTCAAACTACGACCGTACCAGCGAACGCAATATTTTTTTTTCAATTATTTATTTCACCGGTATAACAAAAATATTTTGTTCACCCATATAGTCGCCGATTGAAAACTCGCGAGAGAAAGAAAAGAAAAAGTGAAATGAAAAATAAAAATGAAGAATCGAACTCTCCCTGGAGATCCACCATTACGAACGGAAGTTGAACGCGAAACGATTTATAGGCAGTCTCGGATAGAAAGCAGAGGACATCTATCAGTGACAAAAGTTCCTAGAGATATCGCCGCGGTAAGTTTTTCATTGAAAGTTCACATGTTTCTTGAAAGCGATGATGAAGACTTTAACCGTTAAACTATAAGCAATCGTGGGATTCCTTCGAAAATTTTGTTTGCTTTTCCCGCCCTTTGCTAGAGGACGCGTGACTTTTTATTTTCAAATCGATCATTGGCTTCCGGTATATTGCGCGCGATAGCAGGACAAACGATATGATAAGACAATGATAATATGACTTTTTTCAATTGTGATAAAATTTAATTTATATTATAATAAAAACTCACGTTCATCCGGTTGATAAATCTGACCCATAGTTACGGTGGCCATGTGATAACCTTCCTCGTCTTCCCATCGTGTTTTGCTTAACTGTAAAAAAAGAAAATTAATATCATCGATAAGATCAACGATCGTACTTCCGGTTGGTTAAGTCAAAAATTTCATTATCGAAACACGTGATCAGCGTCACGTGATCTAACCGTCTTCTCCATTGCGTAAATTCTTCTGTTATCCGGTTCACAGGGTGCGTCAATGTCATCTTGAATATTTGCAACCCCGCAGGGCACCTTGACAACCCTTCCACCAGTGCAAACAGCATCCCCCGCGCTGGACCATTTTTTTTTAATTTTCTTTCCCAACGTTCCCCTCCCCTCCTCCTCGTCTTGCCTGATGGAAAGATTTTATGAAATTTTACTAAATTCTCTACGGAATTTCCAGTCTGAACCTTTATTCTTCCCCCCACCCCCCCAACCCTCAGCATCCCTCTAGATTATTGAGTCCTCACATGCAGGGGGGTAGTAGCTCCGGGGGTGGTTCTGCTTCTCGGGCAGGACAGGTTGCCTTCTGGGTACGCACTGATATGGGACGGGCGCAGGGTGCCCTTTTACGAGGCACCAAGGACACACATGGCCTTTTTATATCATCCCTTATATCAACCCTTTCCGACCTTTCTTCTCTGGTTACTGCTGGAATCCGCGGAATGTACTTCTGGGGGTTGGCGCTGCGCAAAGAGAAAATTCTCAGACATTCCTTTACGCTCTTTTTGCTTTCTTTTTTTGCTTTCTTCTATTTTTTTTTCTTCTTGTAACCTCCCTTGGGCCACGAGTGAGATTAAACGTGCCAACCTAACCTACCCTTCTTTAGGGGTTGCCTTCCCTCGTACGGAAATTCCCGTGCCACATTCGCCGCTCCTGTAAGAACAATTTTTTTTGTTATTCCCTGAGTAAGATGTATTTTGAAAAAAAGGGTTTTTTTTTTCTTTTTTATCCCATTTTTTTCTTTTTATTCATTCTCACCGTGGACATTTTACGGTGTTGATTGCTCGCGAGGGGTGGCCACCCGGTAAGGGCGGCGAATATTTACAGCGGCATTCCTTTCCGAACTTTCTTGAAGGGTCACACTTGCACGGCATTTTTTTTTTCGTACACTTTTACATATGTTTAATGGAAATGTTTGGATTTTACGAAAATTTCAAAATTAAAAAAATCGTACGTACGGTTTGGCGTATCGTACGAACTGAATTTGGCTGCAATTACCTTTCGATCTATAACGGAGAAATTGGAGAAAAAAAAATCGAACTCTCGAAGCATACTTCATTTACCAGCTGATCGATCGTAAGATCGATATTATTTTTTTTCATTGATTTTAACTTGCACGCATTTCTAGCCTAAAATACCTGGCGCATCTCCTGCTATACATATATCAGCTACTTTAATATACCAAATCTTTAAATATAGCATTGGTCCATCACCGTGAACAATAAAATAAGAAAAATTTCCAATAATCCATTTCGAACAGTGATAAAATATAGAAACCATAAATAAAATAAGAAAAAAAAAAACCGTATTGAATATAGGATACGAATGACGTCTTCTATTTCCCCAGGGTCTTCTCTGGATATAGAGATTCTCGATAAAAGCAACCCCATCCGTAGGAGCTATTACATCCCCTTAAATGACAGGAGCCCTCGATTGTCATGGGGGTTGGATAGGGGTGCATCGAGCTGTCTTTAAGCCGGAAGTACCTGTCAGATCTTCGTATAGTCGTATATCTATCATCCCCTAATTTTTCGTTTTTTTTTTCTCCATCTTCTTTTATCCGATTTTGCTTCAGCAACCCCTCACACCGCGACAGCCAAGACAACCCCTATCCGCTCGCGGATGATTCATCTACCCCCTGTATAGCCAGGAGTACCGGACGATCAATCTATATCAATCGCTAGAAGCTGGTTACGTGGGAAGCAATTTCTTTTCCGAGAGATAACTACTTGCTAGTTCTCTCAGTTTACCACCCCTGGAAGATAGGTATACCCGCTAGAAGAAATTTCAACCCTTATTGTGCGCCGGGAGAGTTCACGGTGCCGGATACTGGACCTGATATAAGGGGAAAAAGGAAAAATATTACAAATATTGTATTTTCCACCCCCTTGCGTATTTTAGACCAGTGATAAATTTACTGTCAGAAATAATTGCCTCGAGCAATACGTTTGTGATTATCAACCCTTATGACGGGTGGATATCGATAACCACCCTCCGGGATATATGGCCATTGGGTTTCTCCCTTGTTCTTCGCTCTTTATTGGTTTCTGCGCGAGGAGAATGAAATGAAACACAAAAAAAACCGCCCTTTTCAATCCCTAAGCAACTGATTCGTCATCCCTGTATTAGGATAAGGGTGGTTAATTTTTTTTCCGCTTCGAACCTACGGTATATGCTTGCGATTAAGGGTTTTGGATATGGCGGAGATTAAAAAAAAAAGTAAATAAAATTCCATGACTGAATCATCCCCCTCTTGATGTATCTATACGCTTTGTATTTGGGGATGGTTTTTGTTCTGTTCATTTTAACGCATCATTTTTATAATCGTACCTCGAAATTGTTACGTTCAATTTTTATATCACTGTTTTATTTATACCTTAGATAAGGGTGTGATTGACCCCAGGGGTTCGCGATAAAACAGATTACACTAGGCACGTGGATCAACCCTCCTTCAGTATTTATAGGACCACCCCTCTTACCTTATGTCTACCTAAATTCACTCATATTGGGATATTCGAATTTTCCACGCTACCGAACAATTTCGTGACCTCGGACCGTATTGATGACGGGATACAAACTTTTTTTCAAATTTCTACTGAACCTGACTAGAATACGTTATTCAAATTTCCCGCCGAATTGTCGCAAGTACAAGACGAGATAGCAGACGGCGCAAAACGTACAAATTACAGCAGTAGCTTAGCGTCAATTAAGCCCATGCTAATTAGTAATAATAATAATAATAACTGAAGTTTGATAGAGCTTAAATTAAAAAAAATTTCTCTACATTTTTTATGATTTTCAAGCAATTGCCTCTACTGATAGTATTCGATGCCATGATGACGCAACTGTTCTTACAGTTGTAGTTGTAGTAGTAGTAGTGAACATAGAACGTGATCTGCTGTAAGGGTGAATGTGAATTTCGCATAAGGGGTTGTTTAGTTAGTAGCATCGTTAGAAGAGATATTCCTTCGTCCATTAGGGAAATGAATTCCCCCTACCCCTCCCGCCCCTTTAATCACCCCTAGTTTCTCTTCACTCCCGAATGATCTTCCAGCCTGGAACATTTTCACCGTTCGTCCGAAAACCACCCTTCGCCTTTCCATCTCTCGCGAATCTTTAATACGGGGGTAGACAGTTCTTTTTTTTCAACATTTTTTTCAACATTTTTTTTCATTCCCTTATTGGTAATTATTTCTTATCCTGTATTCCTATAATCATTGTCTTCAGTCTCTCTAGTCTCTCTCTCCGGTCCATTTCTATTCCATCCATTCGTCTCATTCAAATATCAAGGCGCAATCGCAATGATCAAGAATGAAAATCCACGCTTTCCTATGATGGCCGTGCAGTGATGCATTAGTGATATCTATATACGCGCGGAAAGTTCAAAGGGATAATAGGCTCGATAGGATTGAATTGGAATCAGCAAAGCCAGTTGGTACGTGATCCATTAAGGGTGGGTCGTTGCGCGAAATGAATTTCGAAATTTACGATGCGCACGATGCGCCTGCCCATTGAATCCATTGGCGACGGGCCGCTCGTGGCGCCATCTGTTATATCTATTTCACTGGTGACTCTTTGGAGAACTATACTTATACTCAGTGTTTCATTTACACGTCACCGTTACGTCAATGCGGGCAATGCCTTTTCCTTTGCCGTTCTTTCTGTATTTTTCTACGTTAGACGCAATTTTAAGGACTGATAAGTCTATATTATCGTAGCTGGTATATCCAATGGCGGCCATCTTTGTTTACGTTGTATCAACAATGTTCGTTGTCTCAAGCATTAATACCGTAGACTCATTCGCTGGATCATTACGAATAATATTGATTAGCACAATAATCGTTATCTAGATTAGCTTGTTAATTATTTTATTTTATCATTCCTTATCAAAATATTTCTCATCGCCATTAGTCGAGCTTTTCGTACAAGTCCAAAACTGAATAAAATGGCCGAGTCAATTTGTCACTTAAATTTTATCACGAAAGCTCAGTTTACGCACTCCATAGCTTATCGTCCGAACAACAATCATAATTCAGGTAGATAGCAGGGTTAAAATTTAAGGGTGACAGAGGGGGATGGAAAAATTAATAAATTTCGAAATACATTCATTAAGTCACGTTCAGTTATAACAAACAAACCAAATGGCGATTGGTAGTCCCGTTTAAATATTTCACATTAATTCCAACCCCTGTCCATTTATCCGTCGGACGTTTCATCCCTTAAAGTTTCAGATCAACCCTTTACCAGCTTCACGGCCAAAAGGTGACAGCAGTCTCACCGATCTCAGAAAACATCCCTTATCTACTGCATGCCTCGTTTACAGCCCAAAGGGTGACACTTCAGCATTTCTCGCGCAAGGGTAGTTTCATGGGATTTTATTAGCACCCCCGTACTATTTACTACTCTCAGACACTCGATACGTACAGAACAGCAGCCGCAGAGCGTCCTGACAATAAAAACTTTTTGTTAATGCCTAACAGTAAAACGTCATTTCCCGTTCCATCAGGGGTTGGTGTACAAAGACCCTTAACGCCCTTTCGGTACGCGCGGGTTAAGGGGGTCGTAGTAGATATGGCTGGCTGAGTGCATTCCAAGTGCATTTTGAGTGCATTCGCGTATAGAAAAGTCTGTTTTATTCAGCGCGCACGCAAGAGTCCCCGTATATGTACAGGGTGACCATTTAGTACGGAGGTAGACAAAAAATTTCTATGCTACCAAACGGACGTAAACATCCCTTATACATACGTGATGTCTATGGACGCACAACAGAGGCTAAGGGTTGCACAGATGTATGGGGGAGGGTGGAGGGGAGGGGGTGGTTCCTCGTTAAGCTGGTGGAATTCCGGAATTCGGAATATTTATGGGAAACTGTCTGGTCCGTCGCCACCCTTGTTTTCACGTGGGCAGGATGTATCTAGGGGTTACTACCACCCCCTCGTGTGCCTCCTGCTACCGAGACCTGTGTCAAAGGGTGGTAAGGCCTTAGTCAACCCTCTCCTGGCACTCAGTCTCCATTATTCCTCTAGCTTAAATACGGTATTAAACTTACCCCATGAATTTCCATGCTCGAAATCCGACGTCGCTTCTGGCTCTTGGTCCTACGTATTAGTATCCATCTAAGGGATGAAGTAGATGGATTAGGGTGGACGTGCGATTTTTATCGTTCTTTGTGTCGCTGGTAATTAGCCCTCTTTTTTTTTGTATGTGGTTTTTTGGTCAGATATATGAATAGGGGTGGTTGCGATTTTTACGTATAAGGGTGGATTTGCTGTTAGTATGGAATTTGGGGGTTGCTTTGGTGGGAAATCGGCATTTGGTGAATTTCCAGACTCGAATGGTGATGAGTAACGAACGACTGGGGAATATCATAGGGGAAATGGACGATGCAGGTCAGACAGAAGGCAAGACGAGAAATATAGATAATATGGGTAGGCGATTAGTTTTCGAATCAGAGGACTCCTTTGCTTTGTATACCGTAAGAGGATGGCCCCTCAAAATTTTTTTAGTCTTTCAAAAAAAGTGGGGGTAGAAAGGGTAATGGAAAAGTAAAAATATTTCTTTGCCGTTGTTGCGCTCGGGAGCAACGTTCGTTTGTGAACTTACGTAACTAACGGTGCACGCCGTTTTTTTTTTCAAAATCAAATATTACCCGCGGTTAATTCTGGCCTTCGAAAGTTTTCGAAAAAAAAAATACTGGAATGTACTCGCCCGTAGTTACACGTATAGACGCGTACAATGAGAGTGTGGTAGTGAGACTATCGGATTTTAATATCGCGTTGAAAAATGGTCGATTCGTTTTTTTTTTACCTCAATAGCACCAAAATATCCTGTGCACGGTAACGCGGTACCTATTTTGTTCTGTTGCTTTTTTTCATGTTTTTTTAAATTATTTTTCCTTGCATTCTCGGGCAATTAAAAATTGCACGCACTGCAAATATTGATAAACTACGTAATGCTTGCTATGCCATATACACAGTCGTTATTCCACTGGCCGATTGTTACGCGCGGTCGAAAATCCCCCCCCCCCCCCCTCCCCCCAAATAGGGGCGTTGCATCGGGTCACGTGTACGGATGAAGATATATAAATGGGACACCAGTAGAATACATAGTCAAACTCGTACCGTTTAGCATATCCGACCCTCTGAACTGTCATAATAAAGTACCGTTACGAGGGGTGGGTTTTTTTGGGTGAAGAAAAAGTAAAAAATAGTTTCCTGAGGGTGGGTTGCGAACAAAACTAACATTGCCGGTTAATTAATAAGAAATCGAGGTTCTACCAGGGGGTTGATTTAAATGACTAGAGAGACCAAGCTAGCGAATGAGGGTTGTAACGAAGATATAACTTGAATTTCCCGCCATTACTTCTCATCGAAATTCCGTCGGGTCTTCATCCCCCTTTATATTCTTGACTTTCTCCCCTTTCACCGTTTTTCCTACAAACCATCGGAAATCAATCCTTCAGTTCGAAATGCATTTTAACCCCACCCCCCATTTCCATTGGGTAAACGCACCCTTAACTCGTACACAGATACCATCCTATTTCAATGGTATTGCGTAGGCCGTATAGCTCTAAGCGGAATCACACGCCATAAGACATATGGTGTTTTCGCTGACAGCTATACATTTCATCCCTACCCACTAGATCTCCCACTTCAACCCTCTGCGCACCATAAATATCGCAGTGGGACTCGGGCGCCCATGATGTACGGCCCTGCCGTGCAGCGCCTGCAGGTTTTACGGCCCTGAAGCGCCAGTAGCTATGGGAGTGTTATTGGACAGGGTGAAAGAGAAAGAAAGAAAGAACGAAAGGAAAAGAATAAAAAATGTCAGGCTTTAATTGAAATTCGACCGTTGCTGCGAGGGTCACGCTGTCACTGTTGGTTCCGAGGAGGCAGCATATCTGTAAGGGATGAAAATGGTAAGGGATATCGCGTTGGATCACGTTGGGCATTGATGAGGCTGACTTCTTACGTAATAACTAGTAATGCATTTTTTTTCTACAAACGATCAACAAATTAATTCGTTTGTTTACATTTCTAAAGTCACTGCAAGCTGTCAAATTGACAGGGTGTCGTGAACGCCCACACCAAGCGCCTAATTTACACGCATCGAACGAACAATAGCGACAACCCATCGGCATCGCAGAAAAGCCGTTGGAAATCGTTAGCACTCCCCAGAACTATCCGGTTTTTTTACGCTAGGCTTCCCCGTTCTCGAGTTATGGCCCAAAAACGAGGTCTTGGAGCCTGCACCCCCATATGTCAAAAATGCATATTTTTCAATGATTTTTTTCTCAGTTTCTTGGAAATCGTTATCGCTCCCCAGGACTATCCGGTTTTTTTACGCTAGGCTTCCCCGTTCTCGAATTATGGCCCAAAAACTAGGTCTCGGATCCTGCACCCCCATATTTCAAAAATCCATATTTTTCAATGATTTTTTTTCTCGGATTATTGGAAATCGTTATCGCTCCCCAGAACTATCCGGTTTTTTTACGCTAGGCTTCCCCGTTCTCGAGTTATGGCCCAAAAACGAGGTCTCGGATCTTGCACCCCCCTATGTCAAAAATGCATATTTTTCAATGATTTTTTCTCAGTTTCTTGGAAATCGTTATCGTTCCCCAGAACTATCCGGTTTTTTATGCTAGGCCCACCCGTTCTCGAATTATGGCCCAAAAACGAGGTCTCGGCTCCTGCACCCCCATATGTCAAAAATCCATATTTTTCAATGATTTTTTCTCAGTTTCTTGGAAATCCTTATCACTCCCCAGAACTATTCGGTTTTTTATGCTAGGCCCACCCGTTCTCGAATTACGGTCCAAAAACGAGGTTTCGGATCCTGCACATTCAGTTGTCAAAAATCAATATTTCTCAATGTCTTTTTTGTAGATTATTGATAATCGTTAGCACTCCCTAGAAATATTTTTTTTTAATGTGAAACCTCCCCGTTGTCACGTTGTGGCCCAAAAATAGCCGCAATTCGTCATATTGATTCCATGCCGTAAACGCGTACACCAAGCGACAAATTTACACGCATCGAATGACGATAGAGACGACCAATCGGCATCGTGGAAAAGAGGTGACAGAATTTCGAGATATTTTCGATACAAGACACTTTAACGGTATCATGGATTTTTTTTTTACTAAAGGCGATATTACTGTACGACGCTTCGTTTAATATTACGCTAGGGCACCCAGACGCTATATATATACATCTTACACTAATGACGTAGGACCATTTTATTTCCTCAGTCGATTCGACGCCTATCTCTCAAGGCGAATATGAATTTCGTCTCGGCGACGGCCATTACGATTTTACAAAGTACTAAAAGGGCTTTTACTAAACAGACGGAATAGATCGGCCTTAATATATCTATGTTATATGCATATATCCATACCTATGCAGCGTTATATCAAAACTACCCTAATATAATCCAAAGGCGTAGCCTTAAAAAAAAAAGATCCAAGCATACAAATTGCACGCGATGATATCGCCCTAATGAGCTATCGCAATAGACGTCATTAAAATTGACTAATGAATTAGTGTTATATTTTTTAAAAATCTTTTTCGCAACTGATTACATTCCAAAATGACACAGTGACTCAATGATTTAATATCGCAGTCGTGTCTGACTATTGCCCGTTACTACTTATCGAGTAGTTAATATCAAAGCCTAATCAGACATTTCAAATAACAATTAAAGACTTCATAATTTTCTTCATCCCTTATCTTAAACCTTATCAAGTATCAATAGCCACCAATCCCATTGATATATCGATATATCTAAACGCGTTAACGATCCTCGAGCTTCGTCCAACAGGATATGGAATTACGCTACTGGTCAACCTCTCACGTTTACTAATCTGTCCCTTATCGCTTCCCACGGCGCATAGAGCTCGCGTATTTCCCAAGTATCGCTAATCCTCGTCGAAATTCCAAAACCAGGCTGGGCTTTAAGCTAAAGGGCCTAGACAGGTAATCTCTACCAAGATTGACACTCGTCCACGTATCAGAACAATCTCAATTGACCTTTGACCTTTTCCCAACATACCGCACAAATACGTACACTCTCCACTGGTCAAAACCAAAAATATTTTTATTCCCCCAAAATTAACGACCACTCTTGTTCGAAAAATGCCTTGCATAACGTATTACGTATCTCAGACCCTTTTTTATCGTCTTTCAAGAATACCCTATCTGTATTATCTACTACAATACTATAAACCATAAAAAAATCTAAGCATACAATCAGTATAGATTTTATCGTGAAAAACTCCGACCTTAATGGTATGGACAAGATATGAAAAATATTTAAAAGGCTTTTGTCTGTTTCCAAGGCAATTACGAAAGGTCATAGGTCACCATATATCATACCCGACACATTGACGTTTTCTCACGCATACAGTATGTACTGTCTTTTCTTTCATAGTATTCCGCAAGCGTTTCGCATACGTTTTAGGTATATATATATTTTTCAAGATATATATGTATATACATAAATATATATTTTTCAGGCCGTAATCAATACCACCAACCCTCTTATCTATTCGGAACGCAATACACTCTTATCATTATTCCCTTTTCCTCTGATGACGTCATATATAAATATACTGTACAACAGATGCAAATAACGAGGTTCTTGTCTGACGTAAAGTCCATGTACTCGTATGTACAGCCGTACTTGGAACGTATGTTTATACGTAATAGATAAACACAAGGGCTGCATTGCACTATGCCGTATATCGCTTTGTTTACAGTGTATTAGCCACGAGATACAGGGTGATCTGTATTTCCTGTATTTTCTGTATCTTAATGATGTTCTCTCTGCGAAAGATAAAATGGGTCTACAGGGCGTTTCAGAATTTACAAGATATTATAACGCGGGTACAGTTTTTCGTATGGATTATTATTATTAATATGCTGGTTTTTTTTTAAATACTGAAACGTCTTGTATACATTCGGACTGGGGTTTACTTTTGAATGATTCTGTATTTCGATTTTTTTGGAGTATGCGGAAATTGTATTTTTTTTTTAAGGGGGTGGTTTTCACGAGGTCTGTCTAGTTTGAAGGGAGCTGTAGAGCGTTATCACTCGCGATCGGGTAATGGCGGGATTCTCTTTGAAATTTGAATCTGCAGTCTGTCATTTATAATGGCATGACGTTTCTATCAGAAAATACCTCGTCGTTCTATCTGCGAATTGAATTCGATCTGATTGCAGGTACTATATGTTCTTTACTAGATGTAGGATCGGTTTGTCAATCAATCGATTTACTATGGGGTTGTATGGATCGATTTGAATACGTCGAAGTTGGCAGAGCTATTTGAATTGTATGGGAGAGCTTATCTTCAGGTGGTGTTTTTAATTTGAACGATGCTGTACAGTGTATACGTATATGATTATTTAGGAATTTTGCATCGCTCAAAATTAGCGGGTCCATTTTTGATTTATATGAATTTCTATGGTATAGTTTTCAAAAGTGGATATTTTTCATTTTTTCTTTACCTTTCCCGATGTCACGTTACGACTCAAAAAAGAGTTTTTGATTCTGCCCACCCGTAGAACCATCTTCGGGTAGTTACGGTATTTTTAATCGTTTTTTGATTAGATTACGCAATTATGAATCTTATCACGTGACTTTTTTTTCTGTTTCAGGTACGTATGTGCTGGAGACCCTGAGACCCACTACGTGAGTCAATTAATTAACGGAAAGCATGAAAATAATGAAATTTGTTACCAATTTTTTAATTAATTTCCAACCACGTGATCACTTGTAAAAAAATTTCTTTCACTCTCATATTAGGTCAGTCTGTTACATTTTCCTTTGTTTAACTTTCTATTCACTGGAATAGTTTTTTTTTTCTCAAAATTTTTCTTTAAACATTCATTTTCAGTTTTACCATTACATTCCATACATTAAAACGTAGCTTTAATTGTTTTTCACTCGTTTCAAGTCTCACAGCATATCCCCTAATTGATTGATTACATTTATACGCATATAACACGTAATCACGTGCTTCTTATCAGATACAAAAAAACCCATGCCTCGTTCAAAGGTTAATTTTTCGTAATAAACTCTGCTTCGCGGTTTACGTATTTGAAAATTCGAGATTCTCAGTGTCGATGATAAGGATAGATAAGCAAAAGGAGATACCACGTAAAGTTGCATCTCAGGAGTTAATTACGCGTCCCAGACCGATTCGAGCGTTTGATTGGATTTCCATACTAGGTCAGGACGGCCCCCCCTCTCTCTCTCTCTCTATCTCTATCTCTATCTCTATCTCTATCTCTCACCTGCGTACTTGCAGGGCTCGGTAGTGCCTGTCCTGACAGCTGGGCATCGCACTGTACGTAGACCTCTCGATCTTCGCGTTCTCTCGCACCGTCTTTTTCAGGCAATCGTTCTCTATCTCTGCCTCACTTCTATGGAATTCACTTCCGATTAAGGTGCGAAGTGCCTCTACCCTTACGCTATTCAAAAAACGGTTGCGTGATCACATCGCCTCTCTGTCACTTTGACTCCTTGCGAGTAGATCTCCGTTTTCTTGTTTTTCTGCCGCCTGCTTCACTACACCTGTCGTGCCGTTCATTCGACCATATTGTAGATATTTAATGACATGTTGTTGTTCCTTCCTGTTTATTTTTGCTTCGTTTGCCCATCCCTAGTTATGTTTATACTATTTTGTTATGATTATACGCCTATATTGTTATATTGTATTCGCTGTATTTGCTACTATTATTTATATTTATGTACTTATTGCTACTGTGTGTTATCCGGTCTACGGAGTCTATTGACTCCCGATCGAATAAATTGATTTCTCTCTCTCTCTCTCGCACTCTCTCTGGCTCAGAATTTCACGGGAATACAGATGGCTGAACCTCCTCTTCGTCGTCCTTAGCTAATCGAATCGAGAGCCAGGTCCGAAACACGGCAGATTACTCGGTAGAACAGCTTCTACGCTGCTGCCATCTATGTTTCTGATTACTCCACGCGAACCAATGAACAGGTGAACCGCATATGAACCTCAACGATATGTGCCACTTGCGTTCCACCAGTTTCGGCTGACTAGCTGGTTGACTGGTTCCACCGATTCACTGACTCATCGCTTTGTGGATGCTGAGTGAAGCTCCCGGCAGGGTTAGCTGACCACGTAGAAATGCCACGTTTTAGGGGTGCATCCGGTATTACGTAAAATTTAAATCCCCGCTCAATTGCCGGTGCTAGGGATTTTGTGGAATTTTCAAAAAATATTTACGGGTCTTTGTGGAACGATTTTTTATTTCGGTGAGATATGCATTCGTGTTTGGAATTGAAGTTTGTATTTTTTATTACTGTTTTTCCAATTCTTTTTTTCAATTTTTCGAGGGAAGTTTTTTTTTGTATTTCTCTTACCATCCTCGTGCCCTACTGGGAGAGAATCAGATTGTCAAGGGTGGGGAACCGGACGCGTTAAAAATTGATACGCAATTCGCGAACAGAACGGTCCTATTATCGGATCCTGGGCGACGTTAATAATTCTGAGGATGCTCCCAGCATCCCTTAGGACGTCCGCTTTCTTAATTCCGTTATTATAAGGGTGTACGGCAATGGGTAAACACCGTTTTTGAATTATCAGGTTAGTACTGTTACATACCTTACAAAATCCCATAAATCAAATTCTGATTAATTCCCATTAAAATGACTAACCCACCCACCCCCGTAGGACCGAACAGTGCTACGAAAACGTGGGTTTTTAATTTTGCTATTTGAAGAGAATAAAACTTACCCCGTACTGAGCTGACTCCAATAATTCTTTCATTTTTTAAATTTTCATCCCCTACCAGCGAAATCAAAGTCCAACGAGACAGGATCAAGGACTTTCGGGAACTGCAAGGGGTAGTTTTTTGATCCAGAGGTTCATCGGTTAAATAAAATGTAAACCCACTCCGCCGGCGATAACGCATATGCGATTTGAAAATGTCAAGCATCCCTTACAATAAAAATGTCAGGGGATAGTAGCAGCGACAGTGCCAACGCTAAGGGATGAATATCTCAAGCAGATAAGATACGCAAGTATCCAGACGTAATAACGACGGTGCAAGTGTATAAAATGCAAAGAAGATTAATCGAAATGCGACATAACGGGGGGGTGAGTTTTGCAAAATCCATCTGGCATTGCGACGTGTGCACGTTGCGCCGTGAAAACCACCCTCAAGCCTCCACCCCACTTTTAACCCCCCTCGACCGAGCTCGCGGCTCCTGCCGGAGTGCGCTTAGCGTGATATTGATCGACGTACGCCACCCCCTCCCCCCCTCCCCAAAACCACCCTGTCCTCGCGTACGCTCCTACTGGCTGCCATCCTCACTCACCCTTATTCACCCAGAGCATACCCATACCCCCCCCGTCCCTCCCTGGCACGTCATCGTTGCTGTCGGTCTTTCTCCGAACCACCCCTAACCATGGAAACATCTCCCGCGCAACCAACCCCCATATACAAAACGAGCGTCGCCGTCGCGACGCTTCGCTTATCATCGCGATCTAGTTTTCAGGCATTTTTTCCAACCCCCTCCCCCCTTCCCACCCCTATACTTCACTACACCGAACTTTGTATTCATCTCGTGAACCCTGAACACCCTTAACCTTTTTCTGAACTTAACCTCCCTTCGATTAACCCCCTTGTATTCAGTCTTCGTTCCTTATCGAGTGCATACACAGGTATTATTTTCTTTTTTATTGATACTCTTATCAAATTTAATGTCTCTTTTATAAAGGTTGTTATCCGATACTACCATCACCGCATAATCTTCCTGTTTCATCTATCCGAAACTAGGCGAACTCGATTGAACGCTTTTATTCGAGGTTCGATTCGCAGCAACTTCAGACAGATCTGATGGTCATCCTACACGTATAGATATAGCGTACAGGTATAAACTGGACAGTCAAGTCGATCCGCCCTTATTGGACTCCAAACATTTACATTTACGACGTCACGTTCAACGAAGCTCTTATCAGTTATTGTAGGAGATAACAATTCCTCCAAGTCCTACAAACTGTTACAATCATATCGAGGTACCACTTGTTTTCGATTGAAATTTTTTTTTTCTTTTTTCTTCCCTTCATTTGACAGCAAGGCCAAACACCTGTGGCTTATATTTATTGGTACTTATATTTGTCCTGCGTCATTATCGTTATCAGATATTATTTTAATTCACGCTTTTTCGAAACGTTTCGCATAAACTATCGTGATTCCTTGTCGACCGAAACACCCTGTACGGTAGAGAGTATTGCGAATCGTCGCCAGTAGCCGGACAAAGGAATCGCGGAAACTTTTTGAAGGCTTCCGCCATCGCGAAATCAATACTCGTTTAAGGCTCGTTTGGTTTCCTGATACGAGCGCGTTAGCCCGTATACATAAATGTATATACCTATATCTATAATAGTAGTAGATAAAGCCAGTACCTAGTCAGCCATCTAGGAACTATAGCGTTAGGGTTGACATAGCGTTAGCGTTACGGCCGACAAAGAAACCTTATTCGATCCTATCTTAACGGAATGGCAAGCTCTTTCTCTTTTTTCATTCTTTTTTTTTTGAATAGCCTCCATTATTCAAAGTACTCTATTTTCCTTCTCCATTCATTCCAGTTATCCAGCACACGTGAAAACCCTTTCGCCTTTCCGTTTACGTAAGCGTACGTATAATTCTCAATTAGGGGTGAGATATTTTTGCTTTTTGCTTTTTCTTTTTTTTTTTACAATTTTACCTAAATAAATCATTCCTATATATTCCTTCGGGAGTCTTCTCAGCTGTCGTAAGTCGCGATACGTTTTTTCTTTTTTCATATCTGTGCATTGGCACCCTCGGGTTTTTTTCTTTTTTTTTTTCTTTTCAAAGGTCATTCTCCAAAAGGTCAGACTGCCGTATCTCGGTAACTTGATTCAGTGCGACAAGCCTGTTGGCCCTGTCTCGTTTGTTACCGGCTGCCGTAGCTGCTGCCGCGCCAGCCAGACAAAGACTGACGTGGACACAAAGATGCTACAGTGAAGGGACTAAGGGTTCGAGGGGTTAGCGAGAGGGGATGAAGCTTCGAGAAGTGGAGTACGGGATCGGACGTTGGAAGAGGGTGCAGGGGGTGAGAAAGTTAAAAGGGGGTGTTGCAGTGGAGCGAGTAGAGCCGCGAGTCCGCCGTCAGGCTGACAAGAACGTCACTCACACCCCTTCGTTAGTTACTCTGACGTCTGTTGGAAAAGGGAGTCACCCCCTATTTTTTAAGTCGGTCCACCCTAAGCTCCCCCTCCCCCTATTCTCTTCTAAGATTCTTACAGGAGCATCTACTCTTATCCCTTGGCTCGCGCTGTTTTATTCGCGCGTCAAAAGGCGATCTTGACTTTTCATCCCCTTGCCATAGTAGTCTAATAAACCGAACGCGTTACGAAAAGGGGATGAAACAACCCCTGTGATATGTATAACCTCGTCAGAACGTTGTCCTTCGTGCCTCGTTTCAGCCTGTAACTATGGCGCCGCTTGGGTATTCACGCGTTACATCCCCCTTGTACAGTGTGCTCTCGAGGGGTGGTACGCACCCTTAAATTTTGACAAGTATTAGTTCGACCATCCCTTCGTCTCAATGCGATTTAAAGGATACTCGTGAAGTGGTTGAGTCGCGATTGAAATGGATTTTTTTTTCTGTATCTACAGAACATCCCCTTAGATACGTCTGCCTATTGGGGTTTATCTACTTCGAGCATCCCCCGTGTATTTCTAAGGGCGCGTGTATATGCATGAACAAGGGTGGTTATGAAATTTCTCTGATTCGAATCCCGAAAGAACGTAACCATTTGTCACCCTTAAATCCGTAAGAGTACTACTTCGCTGCCAACCCCTATTTCGAGATTTCGTAATGGTCCAGCATCCGAAGAAAGATTTTCGTTAAGAGGATTCTGGATGCGTACTGGGAAAATACGAATAATAAGGTATGAGGGGGCAGGGGGGTATAGTCTCATCACCCGGGCCCTTTTTTTAAGGAGACACCCTCTCTTGGGAGATTGAAATCAATATCGATAGCTGACGGTTAGGGGTGAGTTTTTAGGGTGACCTTCCACTAACTACGTGAATCTTTCCTAGGCGCAAGACTTACCCTTGTCTGCCTCTGTACGCTCTTGGTTCCTTCGCCCTCAAGAACGTTAAATGTTCGAGTGGGGTAGTAATGGTAGTGGCATTTCTCGTGCTTAGGGGATGATTGCGTGTCGAGGGTCGCGGAAACATTTTACCTCGCTGTTATCAAAAGGGTGAAGGAACAATTAGGTTAGAGTAGAGTGTATTGCGTGTCGACTGGCTTCGGGAATGAAGCTACCACCCCCTACCGCCCCACTTTGCCAAGGGGTTGCCACCCCCTTCGCTACACGTGGAGAATTATTTCTTATCTCGCGACTAATTTCATTAGCTGTTTGGCTCTTTGCCTTGTCGATAATAAAGAAATTGTTCTTTCCAATTCTGGTACACTTTCATCCCTTATTTTTTTTTTTAAGAGATTGACAGGTAAACAAGAGTTGTACTGTAGGTGGAAATTAAAGGGACGTTTTTCTTTGTCAAAAATTTGCACTTCTAAAATCGCCACTCCCCTATTTTGCTCTACCGACAGTATTTTGACTAAGTAAATTTTTGAGCAATAGGAATTTCAACCCTTAGATTCTTAGACGAAATCCGGATACGCGCTTCCTTCTTATATCCACGGTGTACGTTATACCAAGGGCGAAGTCACAGGGGATGATAAAGGGTATCATCCCTCGAGGGGCACTTCCTCTTGGCACACGTCAGAAACTCGTTTGCTTCGCAATGTATCGTAGGGGTTACTTTGGTAACTGAGCCTATGGCGTGTCTGTCCTAGTCAGCCGAGGGGTTGGAGATCGCAGATGAAAGGCATTGCTAACGGGAATTATTTCTCGAGCCATTAAATACATTGTTTGACCTACGCAAACTCACCCCTATCATCGAGTCTTACAGTTCGTACGTGGAGCCCTATATTCCATCGACCCCGTATAAGGGGGTTTAATACCATAAAGAAGGGGGTTGCTTGGATTTTCCAAAATTCCAAAAATTCGTGAAATCCTTACTGCGTCTCATTAAAATTCCACAACATTTATTTCTGTCTCTTTCTGATAATCAACTCACAAGGGGTAGTTTTCCTCCCTCTTCCGTATACTCTGCCCCGTTGTCAAGGGGATGGCACGGTCATCGTCATTTCCCTTGCCGATACGTACTATATATACATATAAAGGCGGACGCAACCAGGAATAAGGGTGTGTTTGCTCGTTTACGTTAAGAATTAATAACGGTCCGTTCCCGACAACCCCATTAGCTACTGTATCGAGCCAGGCTTCTCCCCATTCCTTTCTTTGCTTTCATCCCCTTCTCCGTACCCTCTCACCCCCCGCTTCTTGGACCGAGATATGCTCCGCTGTGTTCGCAGGGTTGCTACGACTCTTTTCCTTGCTGTGCTCAAGGAGAAAAGGAAAAAAAAATTTCGTATCGACGTAAAAACTACCCCCTGAGTTACAACTCTTGTTACGTAACGGCACGCTTAGCCTACGGATAGGTCTGGCATTAGGAGCAGAAAAAAAGAAAAAAACCTCCTTCAGTTACGTCAAGGCGACCCTCCCCTACCCCTAGGCAAAGGGGTGGCAAATGGAGAACCCTCGGCATGGAGTGAGGCTCGAAGAAAGACCATGTACTTTCGGCGGGAAGGACCAGGGGGATGAACGAGGACAAGTATCAGGACCCGGAAGAGGTCACCCTCTCTTGAGGTTCGCACTGAAAATTTTAAGGGAGTATTTTTACTCGTCATCCGACAGCAGTTGTCGGACGTCAAAGAAAAATGGATGGACGGTCCTAGGTTCTCTTGTTACCCCTCGCGCGATCCTCTTTGAATTCCTGCACTACCCCTTCCCTATAAGCATTTCAAATCACACTACCCTTATTTAACCACCCCTGGATCGTACTAACGTTTCGCGATATATCTTCAGTATACTCGTGTCGTTACCCCATTACAATTCAATGCTACCCCTGTGACTGTTTCGTCGTAAAAAAACTACCCTTAATACTAATCTTAAATATGAAAAAGAGACAGATTTTCAAATTTTCAAAATTTCACAAATAACAGATTAGTTATTTCGTCGGTGTGCAGGGGTCTTCTATTCGATTGTCGTATTTTCACGAAGCAACCCCTGTTTTACGTCAGAGGCTTTCAGGGGTGGTTTAACTGTACAGCTTTTCACGTATACGACGACTCAGACGTAACGTAACAAGCTCAATCCAAGACTTTAGATCCGCACTAGGGACATCTTGAAATTTCGTTCAGTGTGAAACAGACTCGGTAAGGGTGCATATTTCAAAAGGGTTCAGATATCCATTAGCGCTTAATGAAGACAGTGACGCCACTGTCTCTCCCAATGGCGTACCCGCGCGACCGACTACCATTCTACGTGACTTCTCAACGTTCCATTTACATTTATATACTTTTCACTTGATTCCGTCATCTTCTAAACAATATCTACCACCAGGTACAACCTTATCAACCTTTTTGCCTTTTATTCCCTAACACGGGTACAACGTCTGATATCAGTACTAATACCCGTGATACAAATAGACGAGGTATAGCCCCTAGTGGTTCTACGCATTTGGACAGTGACGTCATTGGACTCTTTCTACTCTGATTGGCTGACTGTTCGTATGTATGTATAGGCAGACCGCGACATCATTCTCAACATTGAAGGGCCATCTCCTTACGAATCAGAACGTAAATAAGTCCCCTCAAAGTGGAACTGATGTCGCATTGAACATGACGTCATTGGATTTTACGCAATCTGGACCAAAGTACGATCTCTAGTGATTATACCTCGTCTATTTGTATCATACCTAGTACCTACCTGCACAGCTTGGGCAGCGACCTAACCTCTTTTCACGGCATTGAAACCCGTCTCCAAGCAATTTACAAAAAAGCATTCAGTCATACCCTTATGCAAATAACAGTGGTAAATACTGCGAGCACCTGCATTTTTTTTCCTTCTTTTTTTTACTCCTTTTCCCTGGTGGGGGTAGACACTGACCAACGTCGCTGCGATTTTGGTTTCTGAGTAAGCATAAAGGATACTTTGAGTTTGACGTTTTTCTATGCGAAATTTTATTTCGTTCCATAAATTTCTCGGTTCTCAGCCATGACTTTCTGAAGTAATTTTAGGGGGGTGGTTTTGTGCAATGGATTAACTCACCCCCAAGATACTCCAAGAATCGTCGATATTCCGACGATCCATATTCCGTGAATGTAACCCACCCGCCGTATCTTCATCCCCCATGGACTTATACCATTCCCAGAGAACTTACCCCTGTTTTACGAACGTAACCTAACTACCCAGCAACCCCTCAAACCAGGAACCGGCCAATTCCTGTGCGGAATTCCACCGACCCCTTTGGTCGGTTCTACTCGATTAATCTTTCAAGGCACCCTTGCAATTTCTTTTTCCATACTCTCTGATGTCCGTACCCCTCTCTACGTGCCCGCCTTCAATTTTCTCCTAAGCAACCAGCCAGCCACCCAGTCAGTCACTCGGCCAGCCAGTCCCGTCCAGGCATTATGTAAATACCTTAAGTCACGTGTGCAGCGTATAAAAAGATGGAGGCGAAGGCAACCCGCTATACGAGAAGTTATGTTGTGTACCAACCCTTAACTGTGCACCAGTTAAGTACATAGAAACATATAGGGTACGGGGTCTGCATGCAAACCTGGCTGAAATAAAAAGAAGTGGAAGTAGCGAAAGAAGGGTAGACAAGAATGGAGAGGGGTGAGTTGGGGGTGTAAACCTCATTTTTTAAATTCGTAAATAAAAAAATAGATCCATTTTAACCGAAGTCCATTTTGTCTTTACGACCCTGACTTTTGCCACTTTCAAAATTACCCCCACTCAAACCTGTCAAAAAATATCGAGCTTTTGTCTTTTTTTTTCAAAAATTTAGTTTTTTTTCTCGGCACCACCCTCCTTAACCCGGCGCAAAGATAAGTTGGTACTTTTTGCACCCCCTTGTGCAGAAAGTGGGTACGGTAGGCAAGAAAAAAAAGAAGAGGAAAGAAAAACGAAGAAAAGAGAGAAAGAAGAAGCACAAAAGCTCCAAAGTAAAGCGGGACTCTCGGGGAATGAGCCAAGGTACATACGTACTAACTCCGTATTACTCTATACCGTGTGTAAGCTCGAAAGAAAGAGTTGGAAATTATTCAAGAGAAGGGCGGCTTTCGTTCTTTCCTTGTCTTTTGGCTTTTTTGACTTCAGCATCTTCAGGATAACACTATGCGATAACGGTACCTCGTTATCTTCTGTCTTATATGGGGCACCCGGTATAGAGAACATGTGGATAAACTCTCTCTCTCTATATATATATACACACCTGGATACGTCCGGATTACGAAAGATGAAAAAGGAACGACGTGCAATTTAATTACTAGCCAAATTAATTAATAGATAATTAATATACCTAATCTCTCAATAATCTATATCAGCGTCCTCGGGCTTGACGATTGAAAATGGCGGAAGACGATTTTCCGGTTGCCGGTAATTTCGACGTCATTTTGAAAATCCGGAAGCGTACCGGATATTAATACGCGAACGTTATAATTGTAGGGCTTGCGAAATTATTTATGCTTGCAATAACTATAATTATTATTATTATTGTTATCGTGCGTTCCAGTTGGATACGTGACGACACTTTGACGATGGCTCACGATGATTTATCCGTAATCACTCGGTAATGTTAAAACGATAATGATTTATTCCTTGATTGGATGTTGTTGTTATTATTATCGTCTATAACGTAGAAACATTATATTCACTGTACGTGCCTATTGTGCGTTTTAGGTGATTTAACGTAATTGCAGTTTATCATATTGAATTCATTATTATCATGAAAATTCATAGCTATAAGTATACTAGACAGTACTTAGTTCATATTGAAATTTTCCAAAAGGATAATTGCAAGAATGGCCGACCCTTGCCATTGAAAATAATTCTGTTGCTTCTTCATAGACGTGGCTGTCGACGGCTATCACCAGGGTGGTAGGAGAATAAGGGTTGAAAAGGGTCGAGCGCGAAGAGGTTAAGGGTCGTTGGAAAAGCGACTCACCCCTCTCCCCCACCCCTTTGGAAAACCTTTTCGTCAAGCATTTCGAAACAATTCGTTTAATTTTTCCGTGGTTTAGGGGTGGGGGGAGGGGGTAAGCATCCCTCCCTATTTCATTAAGTCGCAGAATTTGCTGTTCTTAATTTTCACCCTTTAGACAAAGGTCGTCGCTCCCGCATACGCGTGCCCTGTGTCCAAGAGTCCAGGGTTGTTCATCCCCTAAGAAAAAAGGGTTATAAATCCTTAGACAGGGATTGAGGCAAATTTGGATTTCTAAGAGAACCGGAAACGCTTATTAAGAGTGTCAAATCTTTTGCACGTTTCTATTTGTTATACCTGTCTATGCTTTGTGTATACGGTCTAACGCGAGGAGACATCCGGTTGGCAACATTGTAGTCGAGCGACTTCGTATTTTCTGTGTGAAAATGGCGTCCGCCATTGTGCGCGCAAATGCCACAAATATATAGAGCAGCTTTGCCGACGGATTCATCAGGTCTTTGACGAATTTCTGTCTGTCAACTTGGCTACACTGTCGTTTTCCTTTTTTTTTCGTACTGCCTACGGAGAGTTGGCAACGTTGTGACCTCGATCGAGATTCGGAAGTGTCGTGAGAAATTCCGTACCTTGCACTGATTAGGAAAATATTTATCGGGTGGATAATTTTGACAAGCCCAACAATAATTTGCGGTTTGTTTCATGATGGATACAAAAAATATTTAACGGTATAAGAATTTTGTCAGGTGGACAAAAATATTGAACAAAAAAAGTACAAGGCGTATGAATAGTGTATGATGGATATTGTACAGTATATGTATAGGATATAGGATACATTTTTTTTTCTTACCCTTTTTAGTACGCATAGGGTGAGACTTGGAAAGCACAGTAAACGAGCCCTTTGTCAATGTGAATATTAATTTACAGGGGGCGGATTGTCGGGTTGTTATCAGCAGGGAAAGAGGGTTTGGAGTTGTTTGCCGGGTTAAAGGAACGTTGTCGCCATTGCTTGTGCCCCGTCGAAGCCAATTTCCTGGGCCAGTTAATTATTTCCTCGTTGCATGGGTACCGGGTAAGACCGGAAGTGAGTTGGCGGATTTGATTTTGAGGGTAAAGCTTCTTAAAATCGTGGAGCAGGGTTTGGGGAAGGAGGTTCTCCCTATTTACGTTCGAAAGGACGCGAGTCAAGTTTGGCGGGAAAAAAGTGACAGTTTGAAAATTCAATTTTTTTTATTTCATTCTTTTTATTATTAACAATACCCAATGTATATAGCTACTGAACGAATTTTGAGGATCTCGAAAGAAAGATTTGCTACTGTTTTTTTTTTGACGTTGGCAAGTACTTCGTTAATTAGCCAGGTCCGGTAAGCTGATAATTAGACACTGAATAACGAAAGCTGATAAGAGTCTAAGGTACAGGGAAGAACAGAATTTCGTGATCGAGGTGAAAGCCGATGTCAAAATACGTAATTATTTATTACAGCAAAAAAAAATTATTTCGAAGTTAACATAAGTCAGTCTTAGAAAGTGTCTTAAGACAATTAGAGAAATTCTAATTAGCTGGTAATATAAATGAAAAGCTACCCCTTGCAGCTGTATTCACTCTCAAGAGATTCCAGAGAGTTTCCTGAACCGTCCAAGAGGCAGAAACCAACGGGATATCCGTTGGAATGGAGTTTTCGAGTTTGGCGGGAAATTCGAAAAGATTCGAAACACCTTAAAAGTTACTTCGCATTCTCTCTTGCGTAAGGGAATGTTTCGGATACAATTTAGTGTCCTTGGGTATTCATCCGCGTAGAAGGATATCCCGGTATAATCCCGCGGGCTTTGCCTTATAGGCATATATATATATACATCTTCTAAGGAAGCTCCATAGTCGGACACTGAGGCTTCTTAATTAATTAGTGTTAATTAACAAACGTGCCCGAGAGCCGAGAAGCTGTTGCACCGTTTCAGAACTAGCCTGGAGTATTTTCACTAAATATATATATATATATACACACAGGTACATAACTATAGCGTATTACATAGTACGTGGTACCACATTGTATACATAAATCTATACTGTTCCCAGGTATCCTAAAGCCTTAGAGATGCTGCTGGACCAATGAAATGGATGTTGATTAATTCATTTTTTTTATTATATAATTGAATTTTGCGTTCAGGATAATCTGTTTCAGGATGACCCGGTCCAGGTCAATCGTCACCAGCAACCATTAATTTCCTTTACAGTTTATGACCGGCTGCATTCATCCCTTGTCTAAGGGATGGGGTTGTCCACCCCAGTTTCCTTTGTACGTGAGAGCAGACAGCGCAGGAGGCCTCTCGATGATGGTTTTTCCTCTGGAGCATTGTTGGGTGGGGGGAGGGGAGGGGGGCAGTAGTGGCTGTTGAATGCGGAAATAAAAATGGCCGCGTCCTCGAAGGTCGAGTCACGCAAGTCTTCTTCTGGAACAGGTCGCTGAACAATGGGAACTAAGAAATTCGAAGAGGAGGTCGAAGCCGTAAATCGCTGTACCCTGTTCTTTCTCTTTTTCTTTTTCTTTCTCTCTCTCTTTGTCTCGTATTCGCTTTTCCTCACTCTTCTCTCTTATTCTCACGCCGACTACCAGCCTCACGGACTCCCTTTATGACTATGACGGAGGAGCCTCATAAGCATACGACTGGAGCAAGGGATGCTGGGCCTCGGAGATATATCTCTCTCCTCGTAAAACTGGATTGATATTGATTGAATTCCCACCTATTCCCACCGATCCAATTTACCTCGGGAGTTGGGACGCTGCTGCTGCTGCTGCTGCTACGAGAAGGCCACGACGTTCCAAACTCTTGAAGCTAATCTCAAAACCTTGAGATGTCTTTTTCTCTTTTATTATCTTTTTTTTCCCCCTCTTTCTCTCTCTCTCTCTCATTTTTACCTACGCAATTTCTTGCTTCACCTTGGTCCTGTCATTCAGGATGAATCAGATCCTGAGTCCTCTGGGTGCTTTACCACTGGAAAATACGGAACTTATTTTTTTCTTGCTTTCCTGACAGGTTTCGGACATTGAAATTACGAAATTTTATATTAAAGATTGGATATGTATTTTTAGATGGATGTATAGTAGAGCGGTGTGGTTTTTGAGGGCCATCACTTTATAGGGTTTAATATAAATAAGTCACCTGGGTTTGAGATTGGATTGTGGTATTTTTAGGTGAGGTTGTTTGTTTATTTTGAAATTATCAAACAGAATTTTTGAACGCGACGGTACCGTTGATTGAAAAGGAATTTAATGACGTTATTAATTTTTGGATTTATGCGCGTTATAAGCTATTCGATGTAATTCGAAATTCGATTCATTTTCGAGATCCAATTGTATTCTCGATTAAATTACCAGCATCCATTTATCCAGTAGTACCAATAATTATAATGGTAACAATAAAATTATTACGTTACTCCAATCGTTAATACACTTTCAAATATGTGTTTAATTTCGTCAGAATTTACGCGCGTGGTAAAATACAGAGTTTAAATAAATATTATGGGAAACGTAAGAGCAGAAAAAGAAAAGCCAAAGAATGAAAGAAATAAAATAAAGTAAAAAGTATATAGGGAAGAAAAAAAAAGAAACCACCAGAAAGGCATCACTGTCGATTTTACGATAACGAGCGGCCGGAAGAGCCATCCGGGATTTTCGTTTCCGGTTCGTAACCAAACCAGCTCTCGGACCTGTTATATATTTTTTCTCCCTCCGATCCATCTTTTTCCATTCTTTTTTCCCTCTCTCTTTTTTTTTCTTCCCTACCTCGCTCATTTCCCAATCGCTCATTCGCTCACAGGAATCACGCGGGTCCACCTATAACAAATTCACAGCTGTATATAAATGCGACCGTCCATAAGGATCGCCATATTTATTTCCACCTGAATCTCGATACACTGATATGAATTTATGTGCCATAGCTCCATATTAATTCCGTAGGACATACTTGTTATCACGATTCGCCATATTTTGTAAAATTCAAATCCTTATCGCGGCTGCCATTTTTTTTTGGTTTATAGGACACTATTGGAGTTTCTATGACAACTACTGTGTTCATGCTAATGGGTACCTATTTGGCTGCACTGGAAGTCATTACGTAACTCTTGGACTGCTTAATAAAATTTTTTTGCAAATTTGCGAAATTTAGGAATTTTGCAAAAAAATTGCTTGGTTTTAGCATTTCACTCGTGATAGAAAAACACAACCACTGAGACGTGAACGTGGAACCAGCGACTTAATTTTTCGTTTCATCCCTTGCAAAAATCACCCTTACTGTTTCGTACCGATCGATTCACTACCCCTAACGGGTCAAACGTTTAACGAGCAAACCTGTCATTAGGCAGGGAGAAAGGTTTTTTCCTCCCCTTTTTGTAACCCCGTTTTTTTCTCCTTCACAAGTATCTCTCCGAGAGTTAGCTGTAATCGACTGTCAGTAATGACAGCTGTGTGTAACTGTCAATTGACAGTGCCAGTACGTATAAGCTTGAACATAGTATACAGGGTATAAGTATCAGGATAGACGCACCATCTGAAATTAGGTTAAGATTAGGTTAGGTTATTATTAGGTTAGGTTATTCCTATTTACCTTTATCATCAGAGCCCTTGGAACTCTATACGTTATCTTTTTCAATTAGACTTTAGTACTGGCAATAGATCCCGTAAATTTATAGATAGAAACTAAAAAAGTTTTTTTTTCAATTTTATAGGAATTTTAGAAGTAAAAAGTACGTTTCTGAAATACGATATTTTTAGTGCTAGTTGAAAAAGTCTGACGGCCATGTTCGTGCAGTGCATTTTGGGTAGACGAAACAATATGGCTGACAGTGTTTTTTTTATGGTGAGTAATGTAAATATTTTTTTGGAAGAATTAGGGAATTCGAGAAATGAATTTTATGATTAGCGGAGTTGGTGTTACGTAACTGTTATATTACGTGATGCTATTTCACTCGTATAACAATGGGGTTGTATTTCATTTTCCTCAGTCGTACAATGCAATGGAAGGTGGTTTTGCTGTTTTCAGTTTTGTACATAGTTTTCGTCTATATAGTTTATAGTATATGGTGTGCATATATACAGTATATATGAATGGTCCTGTATACTTATGTAGCCGGTGGTTGTTCCTCAATCCTCGAAACATCCTTTACTTTTAGTAAAGTGGGTCGGCCGCCATTGTTCGATATTATTTATTGGATTAATTAATAGCGTGGAGCGCATTTGGCGCCTCTGCGGAATTTCGTTCAATTAAATTGAAGAAAACGAATACGAGTATCGTTCCGTTGGACGCCACCCTCATTAACTATACAAATCTTTTGCGCGGCAGGGGGTTGTTAGTATTTATTTTTTTAAGTAAATGAAACAAAACCGAAAATAATGGCGAAGGAAATACAATTCATCCCCACCCGTTCGATACTGTCCTGATTAAAGCTATAATAATCAACACAACGTACAGATTGGATTTACCAAAGGCTAAGGGATGTTTCGCAAGTAGGGGTGGTTTCGAAAAACCGTCAATTCCATAATTTTGAACAAACCCTTAATAACGCAAATACTCACCCCTATTACCTATATAAATACGGAAGACGCCGGAAGTCAAAGTATAACGGGGGAGTGAGAAGCATGGAGTTTGAAAAGAGGGATGCAAACGGGGTGACTTCCTATCAACCCCCATTAGAGTTACAATGAAATTCATTATTTGATAAGACTAAGCCGGGTCGCCAGGACCTTCGCGTATTATCCCCTTTAGCTAATGGCTTCTTATAGGGGTTGGTATATGCCTAGGCATTTCTCCAACCCTAATCTAACCGTCCTTGCAAGTCATCCCTTAGTACAATTCTGATACCATTAAGGGTGGACGAACCTTTTTTTTTTCAAATCTAATTTCACAGATCTCACAAAAAAAGAAAAAGAAATGGCGTCCGACCACGAATCGACCAATAAGAATTCAGTAATGAGGTCGCACCCTCTATACAGGGGTGCGACCTCATTAATTTCCTTGCTGCCACTCTGGGGCGGGGAGGGGGACTGGTGCGAAGCACTAGTACGTAACTAGGTACTTACCAGCCACCCTGACCGCCGACGGTCGGGACCATTTGTTACCCCTAAATTGGTAATTTTAAATATTGCTTCCCGCGCGGTGGTGCACCCTCGGATTTATCGCGACGGGCGTCGCGACGGAAGAAAGTTGAAGAAGGTCCGCGGTAAAGGCACCTTGTCACTTGTACTTTTTATTTATGGGACACCATAAATACGGCTCTGTGCTCACCCCCCCCCCCCCTCCCCCCGTACACTCTCTTACCAACCCCCCGCGATTTATGGCGTTTCGGAATTAATAATACACTCAGCCACGCCCTCGTTCACCCGCATATTAATCTCTGCTAGCTTCCTTATACTTAAGGGTGGCTGTATGTATGTATATATATATATGTCCGTAGAAGAGAAGGGTGGTAACGGTAGTGGTAGACACCCTCGGAAAAGATGAAAATCCATTTGCACCGGTCAAACCTTGACGCACCCTCGTCCATAGAGAAAATCTTGACGTGCGACCTGTGCGACTTGCGCCATTTTTTTTTCACCCTTCCGTCCATCCCGGACCACGTGGCGTTCGGTGATTCGTCTGAAAGATTTATCCCACACCCTCAACTTTCATCGTAGACACGCGGAGGGTGAAAGAGAAATATAATTAATCTTATCCACTACGTCTTCCGATCTGACACATACGTGGAATAAATGTGTAAAGACTCGGTGATAATGATAAGGTATTAATTTGTTGTTCAGATTTTTTTTTGGTTTTACGCCATTTTGTTTTTGCCTCTATTTTTTTTTGAAACGAGGTGTAGCGTGATAAATTACTTGGTACTGTTAGGGGGTACTGTAGTTTTGTTTACCCGATACGTGACAGATGCAAGTATATTTATTAATTAATTATCGTTGATACTCTTTTATTTTATTATTTATAAGTCATTGTTTAGCTGTAACAACTTTCCAGAGGGTTGTTCTATTTCGAATTCCGGTGGGAAATCCGATTTCAGCAGGTAAATAACGACCGATTCGAAATATGTAGATAATTAAGTCTCCAAGGGTGGATCGTAAAGTTTATTGTACTTTCGGAGTTTGGCCATTTCCGTGGAAAGCGCGATTCGTCCGCATTTACTTCGTGCCACCCTTAAACCGGGTCGGCGCGTCGAGGTATTTTCTGTTGGTTCTCGAAAACTACCCCTAAGCTTTTGTTCGCATGGGTATTTCGAGTTTACGCGAGCCGAAAACCGGTTTAGGTTTACGTAAGCATAGGTATCAAGGGGTAGTTACGCTCACTGAAAATTCCCAGTGGTGTCCGAGCGATAAACCCCTTGAACTGTTAAAAAATAGGGGTGTAACTTTTTTCTCCTCTCCGCATACATCCCGGTCCACTCCAATTCACTGTTCCTCAAAAAGTTTTCTTTCGAGACAGTCCGAGTATTTTTTTGGGGGTTGAAAAAAACGATATCGTTATCCGTTGCTCCGACTGGCAGCATCCCCTATAAAAATCATAAACCTCCCCACTGTCCGATCACTCCCCACCCTCATTTCGTTGCTGGTGAATACGTGAGTCGCGTGAGCAAGCGATTCGAGAATTCCATTAGAGGGTAGGTCCGTAGGGGTTGATGGTGGGTGTGTAAAAAAAAATCATCCCCAACAAAAGCAGTCCACCGTATACTGAGGGGTGGTATCTAAATGCACGTCGATCGATGCAATTTTCATGTCTTCACCCCCTGGTAATCGACAACCCCCCACTCCACCCCCGTACCCCCGCCGCCATATTACACGATAATCCATTATCGGATTTCATACTTAAGGGGTTCCTGGCGATGATGGCTTCACGAATTTGATTAAAATTATTACCAGACCACCCTCGCGCAGTGGCATTTTTTTTTCTAAGGGTAGCAAGATGCCACAGTCTTCTAGACAACCCAAAGCAACCCCTCGTTATCGTGGATTTTTTTCATTTTTTTTTTCTTATTCCATATACGTATATACACGCCGGATGTAATAACACCCCTAATCCCGTTACCGGATGTAAGCAGACAGACGAAAATTTGGTCCCGGAGTTTTCGCCCTTTCGTCGAAACGACAGGAAGTGACAGGGGCGGCGGTGGGCGAGGTATGGGGGGTATGGTGTAATGGTATGGGGCCTGAGAGCATCCCTCAAGCAAAGGGATGACGTTGCCATGCGCCCCTCTTCGGAAATTGGGCAACCACGGTCTGGTCTGATTAAAATTTCATAACCTCCTAGTGGAGAAGGGTCGAACCTCGTCGGCTTCTCGGGCTTTTGCAGGACTCGGATTACCTTCCCTTCCAACCTGCCCCCGTCCCTACCCTCCTAACACCCGTAGGGGGTTGTTACTCTTGGCTATTCAGAGCCCGCGTAACGCGAACCTCCCGCTAATCCGTAAAGTTCCCTAATTCTATTTCCGTTGGAATGTCATTAGAAGAAAACACCTGGTTACGTCTTGTAGATACATTCTTAATGCGGGATTAATACAAATTTTACAACCCCTAACGTCCTACATATATAACGGAAATTACAGATACGTTATCGTTTCTCCTTACGTATCTGTACTGATAACGTTTATCTTCGACGGTAGCGTTTAGGGTGTGAGTTTACTTGAAAGCATAGCAGAAATTTTACCCCCGCGCCACCCTCTTTGCGGTTTAAGATCCATACCCTTCTGTATGCTCTAGAGAGGATACCCTGATTTCATAGTAGTCTAGTTCTACAGAAACCAACCCCCCTCTCACCCCCACCCAATGAAGCTGTTTCCGCTTTCTCGGACAATGTCTTACGTACTTGGATATTGTATTAAACCAGCTGCGGTCGCAGACGTTTACACAGAGGGGTTGTTATTACAAATACGACCAATGCAGATAGGGGATAGGATTGAGGGATGAAGAAGACCCTTACGAATTTCGATGTTTCAGGTAAAGTCAATCTCACCTGGTAGTTTCCGTTATTGAAGCGTAAATTGATGAAACTTGGCAGTGTAAATAGTTGATAAAAGAGAAGGGGTGATAAGGGGGGAACAAATAAGGGTTGAACGTCAAGTAACGGAAAAGGAAATTTAAAGTACAACACGGCTTGAGTAGATACACCCCGGTAACAGGACAGACAAAGGAACTCGCGGGACTCTTAAACTACCCTTAATAGATTTTCCCCTTATCGACGGGGGGGGGGGGGGGGGTTAATCTGGAGAAAGTCTGCGAAAACGTTGCAAGGGGTTGTTGGTGTAAAAAAAGGGCAAAAAAATGAAGTAAATGCCCGAGAAAAACATAGGGTGCGCTCTTCTGCAGCATTTGGTCGGATAAGGGTGAGAACATTAGGGTGAAAGTGCTTTGGGGTAAAGGCACCCCTTAAGGGGTGAGATTGCGCGATAAGCATCGCGCAAAAGATGCTTTCGTGAGTGCAGGGGGTAGTTTTGGAAAGAGTGTACGTACGTGTATATACAACCCTATGGATGTTGTAGCTACGTTGATTGCTACCCCCTACTCGTCAGGGGTTGAGTCTCGGAAACCACCCTCAGGTATACGCACCCATGGAATCTTGAGGAGTTTAGATAGGAGTCCAATTAAAATAGCAGCGGGCGCAACGGGACTCCAGGGTGTCTTGACGTCTCCCAATAATAACGTCATATATTAGGGGTTGGAAACCCCAAGCCAAGGAGTAAATATCGTGAGTTTCGTAATGGCTGTACTCATTACTCGTGTAAAGGACCCTCGAAAGTTCTACTGAAATCTTAGCGGACCAGCAGCATCCTCTGGACCAACATTGTTTCCACGTCAACCCTAATTAAGAAAAAAAATTTTCAAAAATTCATATAATCCTATTTCAAGTAAATTCCATTCTTTTAGTATTACAATATTTTATATAAAATTCAATCCATCTTAACGTTATACCGAACGTACTGTATTTACCGAACTTCAACAGGAAGTCCTTAAAGAACAACCCTCGACAAGGATTGTCAAAAGTTTCCGTTAAATTGGATTAAAAGGAAAAAGTTTTTCGATTGGATTTTATTTCCGACGTCCTTAGACGACAGGACCAGCTGTCGTATTTTCGAAAAATTAAAATAAAATAAAAAATATATATATATGGAAATTCTGCGTCCCCGGAAGTCTGTCTATTCAGGATCCTTTACGAGGAGCCTATCACGAGTTCCAATACAAAGCTCGTTTCGGTTTTATCGACTCGGTTGAAATAGAGCGTCGTTGAGAATAACGTCGTCGCGACGCCCATGGGGTGACGTCATCGCCCGGACCCAAGATATATCCCACGTTAAATCCACTTTGTCACTTATACCCAGAGAGAGACTAGCTCTGGCTACCATTCTTTTCTAGACTCCTGATCGTGCACCAGGATACGTTCCTAATGGAGAAAGCATCAGTTCCTACCGGGACTTTACCGAAGACACTGTCTCTCAAGGACGACAAATCCTCCAGGTACCGTTTCGAGCGTCAATCCTTGATCCATTGACGCAAATCCCGAATTATCAGAGTCCTTTCCAATGGAGTAAAAAGCTTCTTCCTTGCAGGAAGAAATCGAACGGTTCCTTAAGGGACGTTGCCACGTTTTTCTCGTGATTTCTATCAGCGCGGATAAAACGTAACAATCGTCCAGGAACTCGGCCTGCCCCAAAGATATATCTATTGAGGATAAGATAAGGAAAAAGGGAAAAACGAAAAAAAAAAGGTAGATTATTCGATAGCAGTTTTTTTTTGTTTCACTGCTTTTGGGGGGAAAAATATGAAGGAAAAACGAGTCGCTGGATTTTCTGTCTCGTGTCGTATATTATATGTTATATAAGGCGCTTAGATGTCCTAATATATAAATATATATATATATTATATATAAGTATCTTTCATCGGGACATTGCTTGTCGGCAGAGAGAACTTTTTTTCTTTTATCACTATTTTTTTTTCTCTTCTAGACGTCGAAGGATACATTCACGATCGCTCGTGGCGACATCTCCACTCTGCGGGAAACGGCCAAAACACGTCGTCGCGACGCTGTCAAGATCTGTGATGTTTGTTATGAAAGTGGCAGTCAGCTGTCACTCACCAAAACTTTCTATTCTGTTACTTGTCACGATTTCATTTCCCGTAATTTTTTCCTTTTTTTTGTTGATTTTGTCTTAACCGCCATTTTGTACCGTTTGGTTATCGATAGATCCTGATAAGCCATTTTCTCTTGTACAGCCACTCAGACGTAAGTAAAGCCAATTCTAACCTCTATCGAAAGCACTACGTAAAAGAGCAAAACAAGATGGCCGCAGGAAATCAGTAAAATTTCACGAAACAATAAGAGAGATAAATCATAAGGAAACAAACACAGTTACGATGGTACAGTTAATCAAGCAGAAAAACGAAGAACAAAGAGAGCCCAATGAAAACTAGAAATAAAGCAAAAAGTTGAAATAGAACAATAATATATATATATTAAAGTGGAACAAGCGAAATAGGCGGATCCCCGTAGGGACAGTTGGTGGCCAGAAGGACCCACCTCAGAAAAGAGAGGAAGCCATTTTATCTTTTTCCCTTTCTTTTTTTTCCCCCTCCTCATTCTTCCCTCAAGGGAGCGGATATTATTGATGAGAACTGACAGCTGCGTGCCACGTACATCGCGAATATTTCGCCAACCAGCAAACTGTGCTACCTCCTCCCCCCCATCCTCCATCTTTCTTTCAGCAGTCCCTTTCCCAATCCCCCTTTTATTCCTTCCTCCCTTCCTTCCACGAAGGACCCTTTTTCCACTCAACGGTAACTTTACCCACTGCCATTCCCCCCTTTCCTCCCCCACTACCACCACCCCGAGAAAAGTTTCCTCGCACGATTCCACCCCTCCCCCAGGGTTCCGGTGCAAGATTTCCAGTATAGAGTATCTCATTACGTAACGCAAGCTCTTCTATTGAGTAACAACGTTAAGGTTCATACGATATTATTCTGCGATAATGAAAGTAATAAAACACAGTCTACCACTCGTTCGTAAAAATAGAATCGTACTAGGAACAGACCTTGTTACGTAATTTCTGAAAAATAACCTCTAAGCGCGCACTAATTAACAGCAAATGATTAAATTCGGAGCGAAAGTGCAGTCGTGGTTGACGTGCGGTTTTTTTTTCTAAATGTAGCAGTAACAACGGGCGAATGTCAATTCGTGATTACGTGGTGGAGCGTTTACGCGAATTAAACAAGAATGTCAAGTCTTTATTACGTTACACACTGTTTGATAGCTTGATGACTTCGTACGCGGCGTACATATATCTGTATATTACGTACCTGTGCGCAGCGTTACAAATCGAGGACGGAGAAATTGACGTTCAATACTAATTAGTCGTTGTTAGCGAAGCAGCTATGCCCCAAAGCAGCGAAGTGGCATCGAGTCATTGAAGCGTGAGACACACGAGTGGACCCACTCGTTCATTATTTTCTTCTGGCTGATCAAATGCGACAAAGGACCAGGAGGTTGATGCACTAGATATAAGTAAGCGTTGCGTACGATACGTTCGTCGAGTAGACGCCATGTTTATTAGTACCTACGAAAACCGCTGGCGCTGCGGGCGCCTAGCGGGAATACAGGAAACTACTATGCTTGGATATGTTAAGCTTCGAGGTTTCTTTATGTGTTTGAAGTTGGCACCGCCATCTTGGAATTAAAAATAAGATTGTATCGAGTTGTGACTCAAACTATAACTCTCTATTTTAAAAAACGAAGGTGATATTTTAAAACGTTTTTTTTGCATGCTTACCGCCGTTTTGGTTTTTTATAAAAATTTCTGCATTATTTGGTTACGTGTTTTTGACGTTCTTACGTCGGTTTTATTTCATGGCGATGGTTGATACTAGAGGGATATGAAAAATCTTACGTGTACTGATAGCTGTAATTTGCATATGGAAGTATGTAATTAGGGAATGACCTATGCGTGGTTATGTATATATTATACTAACAAACGTTTGTTTAGTGAGAGTGTGGTATAGTGAATTATATAATTCCGAGGGTTGATTGTAGCATTATTGGTTTTTATTAAGCCTTCTACGGAGTTTGTAAATTTACCCTGTTTGTGTAAATGTACAAAATCTTTATTTTTGGAATTCCGTGGAAGAGTACAGTTTTTGAAAATTACAAATACATTTTCATTTTTCTTGTTGGGTAGAAATAAGCGTAGTTCATTTCATCCCTTAGAAATTTATTTTCTTCTGTAATCTCGTGAATAATTCTTCAGGTCGATTTCGAATTGGGTCTTGACGTGCACTGTGGGGGATGGGGGGATAAGGGTGCGTGAGCACTGAGTGGTGGTTTTTGGGGGTGGCACAGTATGAGGATTTTTTTTTGCTATAGGACCTTTCGGATGAAATCTCGTTAGACATAATACAATAAGCGATAAATAAAACATTGCCTGGGGATTTTCTCTTTAGTTCCACGCCTTTACATTCCGCGCCGTGGTTTGTTAGGGGTTGATCCTGGGAATGGGGTAAGTAAACGAAGTGAGGGGGTGTGTGGGGGGGGATATAATACGAGGGGCTGTATTGAATGTTCGGGAATTCATCGGTTAGCCGGTATTGAGTTGCGTTGTTCTTCGAATGGCTTGAGGAGGGTTTGATAAAAGGGGTTGCTGCGCCGTTATCCACCTATAGGGGTGGCGAAGGGATGCTGGTAAAAAGGGAGGACGCTCTGGCGTCGCGGCGCTTCCAAGGGATGAGCTCTCGCGAGGAAACGATGATAAAGCTACCCTCAAAGGGCTTCCTGCGACCAATATTGCAGAGCTTTTCGTATTTCATCCCCCTTCAACCCTTAGCAACCCTTATACCCGGTACTAGCAGAGAGCGCACTCCATTGCCAAACAAAGAACTGGCCATTCCCCCACTCACCAGAAAATTAAATTCGGACCAATCCCTCCCCCTATCCCTTCACCTGAATTTAAATTCATTCTTTTTTTTTCCTTTTTTTGTCATCGATTTTACTACTCCCTTTCTTTTCATCCCTTCGGCTAACTACCGTCTGATTCTCTTGGACAATCGAACTGCATAGGGCCCTGTTATAAATGGCTATATTTCCACCCCTCGAGACAGATCTCTATAGGGTATATAAATTTCGCCGTAACCCACCCCCTAGCCACGTGGGAGGGTGAGTATAGGAATGTCCACGAGTTATGAGTAGAGAATGCTTTGGAAATCCATTTTATCTCTTTTTCTTTCATTCTTTCTCTACCATGAAAAAAAAAATTCACCCCTACGATGAAGTTGACGCTTTGTGCTTCGCGCATGGGTTATACGTACTCAATGGCATGGCAACGGGATTGCCGGAGGCTGTATATTTATTTTCCAAAAATCGAAGGGGTAGCCGACGGAATATATTACTCGAGTACTCAGGAATGGTTTAGCTATCCGGGACTGTTGGTTGTACGTTTTTTTCTTCCAGAGAATTCAACACTAAAAAAATTTTCAAAAAAAATATCACGTTTCTACTGTTTTTTTTTTACGTATTATCGAGTCACTTCCTGTCTTGTTCGATTTCTTCGATAAGGATTCCGTATCTGTATGTGATACATATATGTTTGTATATCCACTTCGTGGAATCTCTCTATGTTGCAACACCCAAGAAAACCTCTGAAAAAGTTTTCGAGACATTTATGACATAATCTTCTCTTTTTTCCCCTCCCCTGACCCTCCTATCCCCCTTTTCCTTGTCTTCCTCTTCCTCTTTTACTCTGCCTCTTCCTCTTCCTCTTCCTCCTCTTTTTTCTTGTTTTCCTCTTCCTCCTCCCTCCTTCGTCCTCCTAATCTTTTTTGACCTTATATTTATTCTGCCTCCTTTCTTTTCGGTGGGAGAATAAAGCAGTGTATAAGCTAAGTACGATCCACGTGTTCCAGTAGAATTTGTTTCATGAGATTACGTGCCATTTTTTTTTTCTGTATCTCGTGAGAAAATTCGAATAAGGAATGATTTTCTTCATTTTGATTTACATGGTACTTCCGGTAACGCCGCCATGACGGAAGAATTTCGTATTTTCGTTCTGTGGGGATTAGAAGTTTTTTTTTTAATTTAATTTTGTCAAAAAATGTTTGTATGAATTTTGAATGTGGTCACGAGGATATATATATATGTACTTACTGGTGTGTTTTGGATAAGGAATTGAGAGCTGGAGGGTTGAAAATTGTGGCGAGGAGCCCTTTCGCAAAGCATAAGGGAGTGCTTGGGAATGTTTATAAGGGTGCGACAACCCTCGCGATCTTAGCAGCTGCGACGCCAGGCGTCGCGCCACTTCGCATATACCCGGTACGATTTCACGTTGGCTACGCGTAATGGAGTCCCAGCTGTTTATAAGCGTCCTTGCCGCATCCTTCAGGAACCCTCAGGATCCCGACGGTATATAATCTTCCATAAAGGATCTTTAATACGGGAATACCCACGGTCTGAATAAATAAGTCAATTTTGCATTCGCTAGCTAACAAAATGGCCTATCGTACAAAAGAACGTCTTTCCATATTAAAAAAAAAAAACATTCCCTTATAACGTAAAAATATAATTACGTAAAAAAAGTATAAATTTTCGCAAATTCGAAAACCTAAAAAAATTCTATTCTTTCTAACCACTGGAAAGCCATGAAAGTTTCATCGACTTATTTATTCGTATTGCGTAGGCGTAGAAAAAAATGTTCATCCCCTAACCAAGGGGTGGTAACGAGTGATCTTAAAAAAAATCGACAAACTCCATTGTATCCACGTGTGAGCTTGCGAAAGAATTTGAGCTTTTTTGAATTGTCGTAAAATCGGAAATTAGGGGATGCGGAATATAACCGAATGGGGGGTGGGTGTGAGTCAGTGTTACGCGATATGCCGCTGGTGGTACCAGGGGTGGTTTAGTATACGAGAAGGAGATAGTATAGAATCGTAGGGATGGGGTGGGTATTTAAATGGGATTCAATTTGGATAGCAGCCAAGCTGCCATCGGTTGTGGCAGCCATTGTGACAGTCGTAAAGACGTGATCGTCAGGCGGATTAATCAGAATGACAATGACAATGACAATGACAATCGAACCAGATCGAAATCCATCCACCACTTGTGCTAGACCGCTTTGAATGAATGCGAATGCGAACAAAGAGATATTTTTTGTCCTTCGAAGCCTAAAGGTGCGTTCACACGGCTCCATTTTTTTTTAAATAAAAATCATAGTATTATGGAATAACCAAATTCCTTTATATACCACAATGGATCGCTATAGTAGTCATAGGAGTATGGGGATGACCGCCATATTTTTTTTGATCAGTTTCCAAAATTTGTCTATTTACCCCAACACTTCCGCATAAATAGAATTTTAACCGTTTTCAATTTTGATGAAAACGCAATTTTTTTTAATCGATTTTCCCTCTTTTTCTCCCAGTACAGTCCCTGTCCGCATTTAATTCCCTCGAAATTTCCACAGGGGTTACTTTGCGTTTCAGCATTTCCACCACCACGTAGTCACCCTACTGTATACGAGAGAGCTTACACGTGTCAGAGTTCGATACGTATATACCCCAGCGTGTTTTACCACCCCTAAACTGCGGATGAGGATGATTTCACGAAGGACAAACTCGCCCTTAATCTTTTCGATCATATCGAATACCTGTTTTTGACTTTCACTGACTCGTGGACAGAAGTGAAATAAAAAATTGACTTAACCCAGACTCGATCTAAATTTCCCGTGCATTCCAAACATCCAAAATCAACTCAATCTCATGTATTGACTATACAAATACTTGATAGATAGGAGAAATTTTTTTCAAAATAAAAATTGTATATTTAAGAAAAAAAGAAAGCGTCTCGGCGAATAAGTCGATCTGTATTATGGTCCAAGTAAAAAGAGCGAAGCCGACAATTGAAACGGGTAGTACGAGACGTAACGTTTCGCGTAAAGATGGCTAAATGCTTTTATTGCAAGAAACTCGACGTCGCTGGTTCCATTGTAAGAAAAGCTCGGTAGCTTAGAGAGCTTTCTCTTAACGATGTTATACTGCCATTAACGAAATCAAACGTAGTACCTATAGTGCTCCTATTGCTCTTCCTACAGTTAAGTGAAGTGAAACGAGTAGATATAGATATACGACGAGTGCATTAAGTACATACGTTAAGGTTGGTACGGCTAGTGTCAATTTTCTCCGCCGTTTGGCGCTGCAGTCACTCCGTTATCGCCATCTTGCATTTTTCTTCATTCGGTTCGACTTGTTTCGCGTTGCGGAAGGAAGAGAAAGAACTTCGTGAAACGTGCACTTGGGGGTAGCCATAGTATAGTAGCAATGGCTAAGGGTGGAAATAAAGAAGAGGGTGAGAGAGAACTGCTTGAGATCACCAGGACGCCGAATGTCGTTCCCGTTGGGTTCTTCTGCTCGAGTGGGACTAGATTTGACAAATGGATGTATCTGGCCTGTGACACGTGGCTAGGAATTACGGTGGTATGCGTGTGACACGTGTGACGTGTGTGGCCTCACGTGACCTCAGTTTGAATAAGGGTTGGAACGTGTCAGTGGTTTAGTGCGATAGGGAACGCGTTAGGGGCGTTTTGGCTTAGCGAAGACTTCTTTTTAATTGTTGGTATGAAAATGTGAATTTTTCATTTTGGCGGGAATCATTTGAAAATTTGAAACTTTACGTAATTTCTAGGTCAATGGAAAGAGTAAGCTGGTGTATTAATCGTCGTAAAAATTTTGAATGGACCTGTATAACGATTTATAATGAAATTGGTATTTTGTATATTCAAAATGGCGGCTAGATCGAGCAGGGTTAAAAAATCTTGTCCGCAAGGGCACACTTTTAACGAGTATCTCCGTGGGTGTTGGCGGGGGATGAATTATCACGTGGGACCAGTATGATTATTCCAGCGCCACCCTCGTTGACAACGCACCCCTATTGCCCGGACAAATGTGTAAAATTTGCTCCTACGCGAACGTCCTTCAACCCCATCTCACGATTCGCCAAGTGTAACTTCTAGTTACCCTCCGTGAACTAGCAGCCAATTCTCATTCTGCCTCGTACCTATTTGCACCCTTGTACATACAACCCCCTTTCGCCACAAGGGCTAGAAACTTGTATGCATATGAAATCGAACAACTCACTCGAACTTGGATGTCACAGTCACCGAATTTCCAGGAAGCCGTATATACATAGGGGTTGTAAAGTGACTGAGGTCAACTTTCACCCTACATTTCGCACCCCGTAACCTCTCTACCTTAACCAGTAGGTACACAGGCCCCAGTGAACTTGTTAATTACAAAAACTGCCGACAACGTCAGCCATTCCCGTGGGAACATAGTCAAGCTACACGTGGCGCCTCTTACGGAGGGTTGAATTATAAACACGAGAGTGCATCTCGTTACCAAGGGTGTCTGAGCTTGTACCGACGCCTCGGAACTTTCCACTAACCAGGACCGTTAGGATGCTGTATGCGTTCGCGTAACGTAAGTGGCCGGAAGTTTCTTGGGTCGCCGGAAATCCGACGCACTAAAACCCACCCCTTTGTCGAAGTTTGACCCCATGATATTACGAGGGTAGTTTTTGCTGACAAAAAACACAATTTTTTTACAGATAAATTTAAGTTGAGCATCACTGGTCCGACCAATGGCCGTGGTGCTACGATTAGCTGCGGCATAAGTTTTTACGATACAAAATGGCCGCCGCTACCGGTCACGTATTTACCAAAGCATCTAGTGCGTTTTATCTTTATGACGTCGATACTAGACGATGCTCGACATTAGCGCCTCCATTTTTTTTTCCACTCCAATCATACTACCCCTCTCTCTCCCCCCTCTCTAAGGACATCAATCCACTCTGCTAAGCGATAACGGTTACTCAACCGTTCTAATATCCCCACTACAAGCTTCGTCCCTTCTTCAGAATTGGACGGAACGTCGAGTCTGGCTAGGATATACCGCTACTACTTTTCTTGATGAGCCACTGGCACCGCTGTGTCAATCTGAGGTAATGCCTGTCTGACCCATAATGGATTATTATCACTGTTCTGCTGGCGAGCTATCTTCGCTTCTAGCCAATGAGCATTCAGATATCTGACCCGGCTAAAATTTCTGACCCATAACTGATGTATTTCCACTGTCTGATTAATACTCCAGTACTACCACTGCCATTTACAAGCTATATACAACGGAATGGGAGACGAGTAACGGTTTCACAGGGGTCTTTCGTTTATGGCTTACAACGTGAAAGAGTCCTCTGGATTTTTAAGTGACGTCAGAATATTTTATTTTATTACGGTTTAACTGTCCGCGCAGTATAGCGGTTTCACAACTGTCCATTGTTGTTTGCGAATTACGATTTTTATCAGTTCAGAGAATCCCAGACTAGGCTTTTCTATACGTCTGTTGGTATATACAGTAGGCCGTTTTTAGTCTGACGTAGTAGAAACGGCACGTAACCAGTACGTCATTAATGGCGGAGTACTGCAAAGGCCGTTTTACACGCGTCATTCGTCGCGACAGGCGAGAGCGCAATGCCAATTAATTCGTGGTCGATTATACGCGAGCGTTTTAACGTCGTGTAACGTTGACGGTAACGCGAGGTTATACTGTTGTTATCGGTGGATCGTGACGGGCGTCGCGACGACCAGGTAAGGTCGTCATAGGAGTGACGTCGTATAGCACAAAGCATGTAATATTTAATGACAATGAAAAGTAATAAAAATAAAATCCCTATTGGATAGATATCCACTGTATTGAATGGCGGGAAATTTAAAATTGTACGGTTTTTCTTTTCAGATGTCCTGACAGCGGGCCCCGGGCCACCAGGATGCCGACGGACGACGACTATGGCCGAAGAGAACGTCTCCTGTTGCATCAGCACGCCACATCGCAATACGGCAGCCCGTCGCCATCACCGGCGCCAGGATCAGTCGGCGGGAGTAGCAGCGGAAGTTCGGCAGGCCAGGTCGCTCCGGGTACCCAGCAGGACAGGTCGACGGGCACGGGGTCGTCAAGTAATGTCGTCCAGGAACGTGGTGGTGACCACGTGGAAGGTTCCTACGGAGGAAGAACGTCGGTGGAGAAAGCTGAGGAGAATAATCGTGGACAGTACGTCATTCCTCATCAGTATCAGAGACAGAATGGACCTGGTGAACGATATTGCAGGTATGGCCAGGACAAGCCTGAGTCCTGCAGTTCCATGGAGTCGAGTAGATTCCAGCAGGTCGACGTACGTCCGGACGCGGATTACTCGAGTGGACCAGGTATGCTGGCTACGTCGACCTCAACTTCGTTCTCGTCGGAGACGTTCCCGTCACCGCCGTCACCGGCACCAGCCAACGACCGCTTCATACCGCCACCTCCATTATCGCCGACCCCTAGTGAAAAGTACGCCTCAAGTCAGAGCCTTGCTGGCTTTGGCTCTGCTGATAGAATGCTACCACCTGGTTCACCTGGGGCCAGGGATCGCTTCGGGACCGCTCCAGCGTCTCCCATGCCATCCTCGAAGGATCGTTTCGCATCCGCTGAGCGACTCCTGGTTAATCCGTCGCCGATTCACGATCCCAAGGATCAGCAACGATACTCCTCGGGATCACCGGTCATGGCTGCTTTACAATCTGACCGCTCCTTCGTTTCATCCAAGGACTCTGGAAGTGGTAGATACGCTATCTCCACGGATAGACTCCTGTCATCCTCGCCGATACACGCACCGGTGCCTGAGAGGTTCGCCAGTAAGAGCGAACGCTTCCTGGCGGAGTCTCCCATCCACGAGAGGTACCTCAGGCAGGAGCCAGGACACCACGAGAGGTTCACGACAATCTCAAGCACCGAGAGGTTCCTTTCGAGCTCGCCAAATCCTGAGGGTGCGCACCAGAGGTACTCCTCCACGGAGAGGGTCCTGGTACCGTCTTCAGCCGCGGATCAGAGCTCCCAAACACAGCGGCGATTCTCCAGCACGGAGACCCGAGGAATCGAGTCTCTGTGCGGCAAGTATAGTCAGGAACGATCCGAGAGGTGTTCCAGTAGTTCACCAGCACCTAGTGAATACGCCGCCAGGTTCGCCGCCTTCCAGGATAGCCTGGCCTCGCAGCAGAGATTCGTCACTGCTGACAGATACACCGATCTTCAACGTTACGGACCCAGCAGAGGTGTTCCTGACCGTTTCGTCTCCACGGAGAGGTTCCTGGCTGTCTCGTCACCAGGACACGACAGACTCGGTACCAACGTCTCCACCGAGAATCGCTACTCCACTTCTTCGGAACGACTCCTGTCCTCTGCGTCGCCGTCCTCTGAAACAGGAAGGTATCACGTGTCCACTGGTACCAACGATCGGTTCTCACTCTCTCCTACGCCGGAAACTAACATCTCCAGGTACAGTCAGAGCGGGTCAAAGGTCAGCGACAAGTACCTGGCCGTCTCGAAATCCGTTCAGAGCTACAACACTGGCGACAGGTATCAAGATCAATTCGACAGAACCAATCATCAGGATCGTTACAATCGCGACCCAGGTCTGGATAGGTTCTCCAGTCAGGATGCCCGATTCACCGGAAACGATCGCTTTCATGGAAATCCTGAACGATACTCGCCAGCTCGCAGCACTACGGACAAGTACCTGTCTCTACCGAAGCCTAAGGATCGCTTCAGTTCAGCTGGTAGAATAGTGTCGACGTCATCGGCAAGTTACGTACCCCCTACGGCGCACACCCCCGTAGAACGTTACGTGCCCCAACCACCCCCAGAGATACTCTACCCTGAGAGATACGTCGAGCGATACGTACCACCTGCGGCACACACCCCTACGGATAGGTACGTGCCTGCTGCGGATCCTGGGGATCCTTACATGAGAAGAGACTTGGGCTTTCATCATCATTATCGGCTACCACCCCCGGGCTACCCTTATCATCAGTCCCATTATCGGTTTCGCGGATTCGCCTACGCTTCGCCTGGAAGACTAGGCGGAAGTCCTGGTTCCAGCAGCTCCAGTAGCTCGACTTCCGCCCAGCGAGAATTTGCCACGTCGCCTTTACTCAGACCCAAAGTGCGAACTACCCCTGTTGAATTTAACACGGGAAGACACATGACCACCGGAAGTGCACCGGTCTGCTGCACGGAACCCACTGCCACTCCCAATCAGAGGGTTTGCTGCGCTCCTGTTAGAAGATCCATGCCGCCAGAGGCGCTGCCTACCATACCGACTCAGACTTCACATTCCTCTTGGTGAGTTCTTTTTTTTATCTTTGCCAGCCCGCAACTTTATTTATATGTATGGCCAGCTCGTTGGGTGCCCTGAAAGCGGACGATGGGATGTTTGGGTATTCGAGGGGGATGAACCGGTTCAGAAACACCGAAAAGCCCTGAACAGCACTTTGTGCTAGGGGATGTTCCTTGTGAACGCTCGTAAGTTGGAATTAGAGCGTTTCCGCCATGCCTTTCCGTAATCGGCTCGCCTTCATAATAAAGCTGAGAATTAGAATAGAGGAGCGCCCTTACGTAATTGAGGGTAAATGTTGTTTATGCTTGGGGGATGAAAGGAGTTCATTGGCGGGTACACTTGTTGTAGGTATGACTTGTCTTTAGCAAACCAAGTCATACCGGAAGTAACGTTTCTGTTCGTTTCCCGCATTATATGGGGGATGATTTTTTAAAAGGGGAATTTAAGGGTTGTCAGTCATTGCCACTTATAGAATTTTTGTTAAGGGATATCTAAAAAAAAAAATCTTTCTTACAGACAGAGTTCTGTATATTTATCCCTTTATTCTCAATTCGCCTCGGCAAGTCGGCCGAAGTGAATGCTCTTACGAATAGGGGTGGTTTTTCGAAAGCAATCAAGTTAATGGAGCATCGGGACTTGTTTTATTTCCTAACCCAACCACCTCTATGGCTGGCTTACCAACAACCCCATTCCCCTTAGCATCCACGGTTTACTCGGAAGAACTGGCAAGGCAGTCAGTGCCACCAGCTGCAGGGTTCAAAGTCATTAGCAACCCCTAAAACTCTACGGTAACCCACCATCTTCCAACCAGAATCAACCCCCATCAATTTCAACCCCACGATTCCCAAGAACCGATGTTCAGATTATATTTTTTTCTCTTGCACGATACTCTACTTCCTTTTAACAGCAATTTCGTCGATAATTTTCTCCAAATTTTTCATCCCTTACTAAAAAAAAAACACATACCCTCCGCATACTTGTCACTTCCTCACTACTGCGTACAATGAAAACACGTATAATCGTTATTACTCCACAATTTCAAAATGGCCGTTTCAAACCATCCCCTGGTTATCCGCACAGAGCAAATTCGCAAAATAAAACGATGCCATTTTTCTCGATTTTTCTTTATGAATATTTTTTATCTAACAGCACGTCCCTCGGCCATTTTTCTATAATCCCTTGTCTCGTGTCCATTCCATTTTTTTTTCTCTTAAATTCGTTCCGTTTCTATGAACGTCCAGCAAGTTCCGCATGTAAAGCCCCGCTTATCGTGTTTCTCCGTCTCTCGCCGTAATTGTTTCACATTGCGCGCGCGTCGTTATTTCATAAAAATGGCCGAGCGACCAGCTCGGTATTAATTTCTCCCAGACGACCCCCTCGACCGTACTGGGCAAAGTGGCAATATGGAGAACCTGGGTATAATTTCGTATGACGAGCCAGTTAAACTTGCAGTATGCCATAATTACCGAACTTTCTGAGCGCACAGTGTGCAATTCCCAGGACGACAATGCCCGGATGTTTCCTTAGGACTTCCGTTTATATCCTGTAGGATTAATGTCTCCTTACTCCTTGCGGATTCCAGTAGCCAATCAAAAACCCAGTGCTGAAAATGTCTTTATCTTTTTTTCTTCATTTACTTTCATGCACCTACATAGACACTGGTCTGTGGATGAATTTTGATAATTCGATACATTTTATTGTCAAATTCTGTGTAAAGGGTGTCCCCCCCTCCACCCCCTAGAATTAATCATTCTGTATTTACCGCCATAAAAAGAAAAGATTATGCAACGAAATAGCAAATGGCAATTTTATACGATTAGCCATTCGTTCCAAATTCCTACGTGATAATACCAGTAGATCCGTTAACTTAATCAGTCCTAATTAATGCTCTATAAATTTGCATATCAAGAGTCTCTGGATCATGACCACATATGTGACCAGAGCGAGGGTAAAGGTCAGCTGGTTATATCAAAATAATTTAAGAGGGACCCTCTTCACTGACCCGATCCTCCGTAATCTACTCGATATTATAAAAGCCGCATAATTTTCGTACTATCTACTAATTGTCTTCAGTGTGAACGTTACTCTTCGGCTTTTCTTTTGTACTCCGGAGCATCCCTTATCGGTGACTTCGGGGGGAGGCTGGGGGGTTGGACGTAGTCGACGAAGAAGATGTCCAAGTAGAGCTAGAACAAGAGAGCTTATATCAGCGTACGCCAAGGGTCCGTCGTGTTTGGCAAGCCAGTGCTTCTATAAGAAATTATCCTGTGGTAATATTAAAAAAAAGGAATTACCCTAAAAGCCACAGAACAAAGGATAAGCAAAGAGCCGAGGGGTGAATAAATATCTCGGAAGCCAAACTCACCCTTGAAAATTCACTCACCTATTTATGATCCCCGCTGATGTTGGTTCAATGACCGTTTTTTTTAAAGCAAGATGGCCTCCGGCCATTTTTGAATTTTCTACACGAGTTTAACGTCTTGTAGGACAGAAGGGACAGATACTACCCTTCTGGTACTACTACCCTCTCGCCATTAACTACTTTTAGAAGAGCTTTTAGTCGTACGATTATTATATTTCATTCTCCATCCTTTTCCCTCCCCTTTTTTTTATTGCTGTATTCTTCTTTTTGTGTGAGATTAAAGGGTGACCCTTGCCCTTTATATCAGTACCCCAGGGGCACCCCGTTTCTAGGTATTTCTTAGAGGCTATAGATTCTGTTTGATAAGAATTCGATACTCTGATATGATTAAAAGCTTTGTACCTTCATGGAATTATAGTCCCTAGGGTATTTGAATCTAGGGAAATTCATCTGGAAATTTCACTGACTCAATCCGCTTTTACACTTAACTGTAATACAGTCAACCATCTTGAATATGGCGCAGCTGTTTCGCATTCTCGTGAGCTCATTGTCACTATTGGCCCAGGGTTGTTCCTTGGATGCTGAATTGGACCGAACATGGGTATCTGGACGGAACGACCCAAATACGGATTTAGGCAAATCCAAACAGGATACTCGTCAATTCTATTTATACTCGAAATTCCCTATAACTCAGAATACTTGCGCGTGAAGGGTTCGGATAAAATAAAAGCATTAAAATGTCCGAATAGAGACCATAAATCGAAGTCCAAGAATATTTCCTGACACCCAGATTACACATGTATATCTCTTAAAGTATAAAATCAAAAATTCAAAAAGCTACCAATATCCATAAAATTTATTCAAACGAAAATTCATTCGATCCACGATACAAAAAAATTATTTGCAAATTATCCGCAATTTTCGCATTGTCCACGGATAAAATTGTCGCACAGAAAATAACGTCTGCGCCACAAAAAAATACGCAAGAAAACAAAAAGCAAAGTTAACAAAAAAAATTTCCTAATTGAGTTAAAAAAAGGAATTGAAAATCAATCAACTAAAGAGACACTCCTTGGCTTATCACTTACCCACTGTTTTCCTAGCAAACCCCCCAAGGTGGATGTTAGCAATAGTACCAAGCACTATCCCCAGAAACAGCATCCAGGGGTCCAATCCGTCATGGATGGCTTATCTGGAGTCATTCGCACCAGGCAAGGAAAAATACAAAGAACCTCATAAAGTACCCTTTGACCTCTTACCAAGTATACATACATATAGTTTAACGGCCGGTCATAACCCGCGACCCTCTCCCCCTTCACCCCCTCCTGACTAGAGTCAACCCTGAAGAAAACAGCCATTTTAACGTTCCTTCGTTCTGCATCCAAGCACGCACGCCCAACCTAACCTCTTTCTCTCCGTTGATTGACAGACCATACCATATGAATGAGTCAGCTATCCGCCCCTAGTTTAACCCAGTGAATGAGAGTCACTGTACCAAGCTCGAGGAGAAGACTTACCACGAGATATTCGTGCCACAACCCACCCTTAAACCACCCCGCACTATATGAGCCGCACGGTTTCGGTTTACTGCCCCATAAACTGCAGGACATGCTACGAGTGTGGTTTTGACATGGCGTTACCCAGTGGCTTTGGTCACACCCAGGCACGTCAGGAACGTCGAGAGTCTGCACGACAATGAAGCTTTTCGCAATTTTAAGTGACGCGCCGTCCTAGCCTGGAGCGCCGACGGACTGTTGACGAACTACCGAGTATACGCCGTACGCGGTGCAGACGTAGCCGGTTGTTCTAGGGACATTTAAGGTATCTTCCCACGTCGAACTAGTCGTACATACAAGACGGATAACTCGTAAAATCAAATTAGTCATCAATCATCATTTGACTGTTCCGTCGGATAACTTTTTTCTGATGACTGAATCTGACCAATGAGGGATCTAGTTTTCCGAGTTATCCGTCTTGTACGACTAGTTCGACGTGTGAAGTTACCTTTACTTTGTCCCCAGACTACGCATAGCGTCTGTCGCTCTATACGATTTCGACAGTTTCCCGCTAATACCCTAACCTAACCTCTGCGCTCGGGATACCTGCTGCGGTTTAGGACTCTCCCGGCGATGTATATCCACGCGTGCCAATTGGTCCCACGACACTTGAACGGTAAATCCAGACAGTTTACAGCAGTGATACGCGTCGGGCTCGTCTTGGTCACCGGGAGGTTTTATCGTCCTGAAACACCGACCGCTGGGTGATCATTGGCCCTGGGGATTCCGTAAGTCCGTTAGAATTTCTCCAGGGCCAGAGGGCGTTACGTGTTCAGGGGTTTTACCATTGAGGGGAGTGTCGTAAAGCAAAGTTGGCACCTCTGACGTCTGTTTCACCAAGTGGAAGTTCCTGGCTGTGTGCGATGAGATCGGCGTCGCCTGGAGTCCCTGGCGTCGAGGAGGATTCCCTGTTGGATTTTGTGTGACGTAAGAAAGAAATAGTATGCGCAGAAACGTATGCGCAGTAGCACGTTCAAAGTATGCATGTAAAAGGGATGCTATGGCAGTTGCCACTGCTTTTTCGTTATAACGAATAGTAACGCAACCCTTAAGGGATCCAAGGGTTGGTTAGCCCAGTTCGTTGTTGGGATCGGATGACTGCGCGCGAGTTTAGATGAGAAACTTTTAATTAGTTAGCGATCCTTGGTAAGAGATGCTGGGAAGGGAGCGAGATACTCTGTCGTATAAATTGGAACTGTCTTCCTCTCTTCGATTAAAGAACCAAAATTTTCGTGATACTGCTTAGTCATTCAGGATTAGTAGACTATACTCGAGATAGCTAATCCTTATCGATCTCGAAGTGTAACCCTCGCAAAGATTTACCCCTTGTCTATAAATAAAAGTTCAGTTGATATCCGATGGCTTTGTCACAGCATTTCCTTGTCGATCGTTAAAAGTTTCTTGAAATTTTTCAAATATTTATTAAATCCAACCTACGTATTTTTCTTTGGAGTTTCACGTCGTAATGCCTCCTGCCTCGAGGGAGTGTTAGGCCAAGATGAAGCATAAACCATGGAATAAAGTGTCTTGCCGGAAGTGAAGGGGGAAAAAAAAATAAAAATGGAGTTTTTCTCCTGGAGGAAATCATCTTGTCTCGAAAGTATCGCGAGGCTGTGGCGTTTCTTTGAGGATACTTTATAACGCGAGTATAGCCGATCCATACTCGTTGATATATTTTCAGTACGTAACGTCGTACATAGATGTCAGCCTTATTGAAAAGCCGTAGGCGCGTGGACGGATGAATTACGTAGAGTCAACGGCAGCACTGTTTAAAATAAGAAGTGGGAGGATGTTTGCTTTTCGCTAAAATAATGGCGTCGCTTGGGACTTTGATGTCGTAATACTCCCGTACTAGTCATCGTAGCGAAACCTATATATCGCGAGTGTAGCTCAGCCGATCGATATAGCCTTGAGGATTTTGTCGCGTCTTTGAATTTCATATGAAATTTTTCGGTGCGACAAAAGCACTGTCTCGCTTCGTTATTATTGTCGTTGTCGATGAAATTGTCATTTATAAGAGTCCACTTAGGTTCCGTGGTATCCCGAGGTCGAAAGTATGAAAATTCACCCAAAGCAGTACCTGAACTTTGAGGATATTGCGAAATAGTAAAATTTACGTAATTACTCCAGAACGAGGGAACTTTTTTAATCGCGGCGATCTTATCTGGCATAAGTGCATTACCGCGATATCCAACCAGTCTCGAGGGGTTCTCGTAAAATTTTTAAATGGAACATTTGAATTTCCCGCGTATACAGCCACACACCCGTACACAAGACAGTACTTCAGATCCAATAACGATTACAGCTTTTCCAAAGGAAAGCCGACTGTGCCTACATTGCAAATTTTTTACTCAGGGCGGAGAGGGTGGTTAGGGGTGGGTTGAATATTTCTCTGAAGACCGCAGGAGGGAGGCGGGCGTCGTTCTCGTCCTCTCCAATTTATTTCTCATTTCGCTCGAATAATTAGTGGCAGGGTGCGCCATTATCGTGGAGGGTACCGTTCCTTGTGGAATTCACCTAACCTAACCTGCTGTCTCATTTGGGACCTTCCAGGTCGTATCAGGATGGGCGTGAACGTAGTCAATGCGCCAAAGATACGAAGAGTAGCTATCGTACCGATACGATCAGACCGGAAAGTTTTGACGTAGATGATATCTTAAGGATGACACGACGGTAGGATGATGATGGTAGTAACGTAAGTGGTGGCGGCAGTAACGTAAGTGATGACGATAGTGACGTCAGTAATGACGGCAATGACGATGATGAAAATGATACGCGGTTGATGACGGTAGTAGATGGTAATGTTAATGGCGTTTGATAATAATAAAGAAAGAAAGAGAACCTGCTCCAAGAGGGTCAGGGGGTATCATGGCCTTAGGGGTTTTTTTTCTACAACCCTTGAATTGAGCATTCGATAAGCTGGCTTAATTAACCGTTTTTGAGTATCGCAACCCCTCGATCATCTTTCGATTAATCTCGATGACTCCTCGAAGCCGGAAGTACACCGGCCTTAAAAATATTTCCAGCCCTTTCGACGTGGGTTAACCTCTACTGGGCGCCGCTAGATGGCAGCCACGGCGCTCTTTTTATTCTCGATGTAAATTAAACGAAGATTCCAAAATGGAGGGCGGGTATTTTGGTAATGCGGAATGGGGTTAACAACGCAAGTTTAAGGCCGTGGGGGAGGGGAGAAGTTGGACGGTTATCTTGAACTTTTAATCGTGACAAGTCGTAAATAGTATGAATTTTAGGGATACTCGACTGATGTATAGGGTACTAAGCAAATTTTTCAATCATTTTGATATCATTTTCGTAATAATTCATTCAGAATAATCTCGTGGCGTATATGCATATATGATATACAGAATATCGAATTTTTCTCCATAATCAGGCATTTCTGTGAAATTCATGTAATTTCCAGGCCCACTGGCAATTTTGTCATGTAGACTGATTATCAGTATTATCAGTACACGATAGTGCCTATGATATGATGATCGTATCCCGCTCTATGCATTGCTGTCATATTAGACACTAATTACCTGGTATATCACGGAAAGTAACATACTATATATATGTACATATATATATACACAAATATATAATCAACATTGGAAATGCCCCTAGTTATAAATAACGCGTATATGCAATAAAAATCAGATAGAAAAAAACTCCAAAACACACTAGTCCCATACGTTCAAATTATTCCAGCAAAAATTAAGCCGGTGTCTTTAAAAAAAAACCCTGTAAATCCCCGTAATAAAAGCAAATCATGACCCCATACACTCCACTGAAGCAACTAAATGAATAATCCCTATTAACACAGTATTACCAGTATCGATCACCATTTTTCTTTCTTCCTACTAGGCTAGTAAAATCCTAGGGAATTAATCTTCGTGCAAAAGAGGGAGGTAAAAAAGAAAAAGAAAATTAAGCAGAACATCCGCGTCTGGAGGATTACGCCGTAATACCTAAAACCTAGTTCGACTTTGATGGGACTGTAACGAAAGGTAAGCGGCCATTAAACGTAGATTAATAGGAACCTAACCTCACATTAACCTGGCTTCAGTCTCGTCTCCTATATATCTACATATATGTGCAATATATATATGTACTTATCAAACAAAGCGAAATGCCGTATGGCAAAGGTACGAACTATGGCTGATGGCAAAAACGGAAGTAGTAAGCTTAGCAGCAGGCATATCCGTTAGCAGTAGATAATGGGTAGTCGGTTGTGGGTGGGGGATGGCCGCCGTTCGAAGTGGCTTGGAAAGTTATAATCCAAAAACTCATAAAGGAAAGTCCCATAAAAGCGCAATAAAGCCACGTCGTCAGAGGCTTCATCGACGAACGGTCACCACTTCATCGGTATGCCATAAACGTCCGTCGCATAGGGATTCGCGAGGAATTCCGGTGCCATATTGTTGTTGGTCGGCGAAGAGACGCTTCACTTCCGGTTGACGTTTTCTCTTTTTTTTTCTCCTCTATTTTTTCCGCAGGGAATGACGGTCGGGCAGGCCTTGGAGTAGTGCGAGGTTGTCAGGCCTGAAAGTAGTCGGAGGTTGGTAGCCCTGAAAATATCCAAAGAGAGAAAGAGAGGTTGGCAAACGGGTGAATACCTTGCTATGGGAAAAGATAAGAAGTCGTTTACGTAACTTTTGTTGCGGGAACTTTGAAAACTTTTTTTTTCCTTCTCAAAGTACAGGAATGTTTTTGGGATTTATATTTGCTTTGATGTCTTAATTTTTTTTTTCCTTGTATTTACTCTTCTTTTTTTTTCTCGGTATTTATTGGAATTTTTTTCTCTCTTCCTTTCAGCCGGGTTTTCAACCGTGTTGATAGTCACTTAAGTGGATTAGATTTTGAAAGTTTTCTTTGTAACTTCGGCGTGACGTTGTTTTTCAATGACTGAGGGAGATTGATTTGAAAATTTTGTTTAAGGTTTATGATTTTTTTTATTGGTTTTTTTCATACAGTACTTGGCACCCTTTGTAATTGGCTTTGTCGTTCTTGCAGTGTCCTGGAAAAGTGAAGGTGTCGTTCTAGATAGCCATTTATGGTGAATATTATTGGAAACGCCATGTCGATCGTCGTTCTCGTTGAAAATGACGTCGCCCGAGAACTTTTCAGTGGTACTATACGTGCTGGCTGGATATAGTCAGATAACAGTGAGAAAAAATGACGATCCCTGCAGGCATCGTCCAAGTATCAATGTTACGTTCAGTCAAACCGTTAAAACTGTTTGGAACCTTATAAGACCTGTTAGATTGTAGATAAAATCGCTCGTGGATTCGAAAGCGTCTTTCTGCTAGATATCCAGATTTTAAAGGTACGGATATAACCGTTACCAGAATGGCATTTCAGAAATCGTTACTCCCAACTCCATTTCGAATAATCGTAAAAGAAATTCATATTCAGTTCCTCCTGGTCGCGGACCAGTGGTCCACTGTCCTGAAAATTCAAAAATAATTCCTTCAATATTTTCAAAAATCGTTGCGTTTGTATATTCAAAATTTTTGAAAATTTCTATATCGTACCTATACATCCTACATAAATATATAACCTATACGTTCTACGTATCTGGTATTAACGTAAACTCACTTTTTTTCTTTTTAATATTATCCAAAATCGGAATTCGATCCCAGTCAACAGCAGCTATGAAAACTTTGGAAATTTGTCTTTCCCGTGGCGGAAAGAAGGGAAGCAGTGCACTCTAAATAACGAATTCGTTCGTCCCTAGCATCTCCTTCGTCCGTATATCTCGAGTAAGAGAAGAAGAGAGTTATGCTCGGGATGGAATGGACTGTAGGGTATATAGTATAGGAGGGGAGTTAGCCGTAACCGGGTATGTGGCAGTTGCCAGTACGCAGGACTATCGGCCCGACCTACATCCCCAAGATCGTTGAAAATTTATGGGACGCTTATGGGAGCAAATGCCTCAGCTTCGGCTTCCACTTCGAATTCTTTCACTTCCGGTTCGGCCACTTCCTCCCTTTATTTCTTACATCTCTTTCTCACTCCTTCCCCCCGGCATTTTTAGTATTCTTTACTTTACTCTTTTTTTTTTCTTTTTAGTTCTTATCCGTCTTTCGTCTTCTTCTGCTCTATATACTTACTGTATATATGTATCTTATACACGCTGCTGGCCCTTGGCCGCCATTTTACTTCTTCTTTGGGTTCTTCTAACCGAACGCCCTCTTGGCCAATGATCGGTCTTCAGAATTATTACTATGCAAATAGTTACTTCCTTTAACATCCGTTAACGTTCGCCAGCCGAGTGATTTGGAAATTCTCCAATGGACCAAATAAGCCACCCGGTATGTATAGTGTCTGTAGTATATATGGTACTTGGGTGCATTAAGTCGCTTGGGATATTCTAGACGACATTTTGGCTAAAGTTGAAACTTACGTCGAATGGCCTTTAGAATCTCTTATGGATTCGCTATGGCATAGGTTACTGTTATATTGCAAAATATATTGGTTACGTATGCTGTAAGAATTATGGTATTGCGATTTGGTGTTGGTTATTTATTTTTATTATCTTTTTTTTCTTTGAAAATAACGATGTTTCTAGTATTAAGTAATTTGCACGACGTTACGAAATTCTGAGCAATTAGCGCGTTCAACGGGTTGGCAAAAGTGGCCAAATCGACGGCATGTCTGGGTGGGGCTGTCGGGAGGGGGTAATAGGGGATGGGTTCTAGAAAAAGTTGGCAGACGAGATAATTATTAGGGAAGTTTGTAGGATTGCTGGCATACACCCCCAAGGGTCTATGTAAACTCGACTTAATTACACATTTGTCTGTATAGGACGGTTACGGTGAAACTGTAGCAAAAAATATGTTAGGCCGTATACGAAATGGAGATTCGCCCTAAGTTTGACATTGGGTTTTGGGTTATGGTCGTCGACGGGTAAATTGTAATTTCTTATATTGTACCTTTTTCATGGCCGGGTAAATCGTGATTTCTTATATGGTCCAATTCTCAGTGTTAATCGAGAGATCGATCTTCGATCTTTTACGATTGTAGGTGAGAAAGAAAATAATAGAAGAAAATTGCCCAGTAGCGCTTTTCTTTTGGCGCGACGACAAGCCAGACGTGGAATTAGGTGGAAAATTGGGTCGTCTTAATTAGGATACTTTTTACTCTGTTTTCGGAAAAACAAAGAGAATTTCGGGTAAGTTTGTGAATGAATTCTTTTTCTTTTCTTTCTTTCAATCAATTTTTTAACGAATTTATTTGTTATGTATATTCATATTTATAAATAGCCATCGCTATCTTATTTCCCGTCCTTTGCAACTCATAGTTACTTTGAAGTTTTCGTGTACCCGATTCGTGTACTTTGAAAATTATCAAAAGCTTGATGATTTAGTTTTCAAAGTTCTCTAAGCTCATGCCCTGTTAGCGATATTCGAGACCTCGTATAGCTGTTTGAAGGATGTATCCTTATACCCGTGGGTGGATAAACCATTTTACATGACAAAGGTGCTCTCTGTGACAAAGTCGAGAGTCGCCACAGCCATTTTGTTTGACGGATTTCGAAAAAGGGTCGCAAATATTTTCAAGCTCTTTATTGTGCTCTCGGTTCTTCTGTTTTCCCGTGCTTTTCTTCGCGCTAGAAGCCCACTCGAAGTGGACACGATTTCTAATTAACGAGAATCAAAGAGCAGAGTGGAAAATAAAAGAAAAAAGGGGGAAAAAAGCGAGACGAGGAAGAGCAGCAAGCAAAAAAAGAAAATAAGACATTTCTCTATGCTGCCAATGCAATACGAAGAAGAGGAAGAGGAGAAAGACGCCTGTACCGAGAAGAAGAAATTTTACAAAAGGAAGCGACGCTTCCGTAAATTAAAGAGAAAAATCCTTGGCCCGGTATACGTTTCTTTTTTTTTCTTCCATTCCTCTTCTCGTCTTTCACTCTATCCAAGCTTCTTTCATAACTCGACAATACAAGAAAACATCGGTATAGTACCGGTACGATTGAAGCAAAAACTGCGGATCGACAGAAGACCCAGCTTCAGGTAGACGCAAAAGGGACACAATGAGCCGCTATGCAAGAACATCACATCTTAGGCAGAGAGGAGGGGGGAAGAGGGATCTTCAAGATTAGTGGGGATGATAAGCCCAGTCAGTTATCGTGCGTCGTGGCGTGAGGGTTAGGGAGAAGAGAGAGTGAGGCTGGACCTAGTGTATACGCGAAGGAGAGGATTCGGAGAAAGAGGATTCGGACTGGTGCTCCTCCGGTGAGTACTTGTTGAGTACTATAGAAACGTACAGCGGGATCTTGAAGTTCGCCTCCACAATGAAGTGTCGCGAAGAGGGTGGGGTGGGGTGACTGCTGACGGGAGGTCGAGGTCGTTCAGTACCCGGAGAGCATGACCAGAAGCAAGGGATGAGGCGGGTGTGCAGATGGGGGGAGACTTGATCTAGGGGGGTCGGATCCGTTCTTCGTAAGGTCGCACAGGGTCGAGGAAGAGCAGCGTCGTCGGTCGATCGTGTTCTATCCTCTCGGTATCCTCGTACCAGTAGAGGTTCCGGGGGTTGGAGGGTAGGGCGACGGATGGTAGGCCATTTTGCAGTGGGGGGCCCTGTTAGAAGTAATAAGGAATTAAGGCCGATTCACACATTTCAGTGCCGTATCTGTACCGTGCACGTCTGTGCACTGACGTAAAAAATTATTTTATAGATCTGAGTAGGACTGTCCTCACGTTTCAGTGTCCGTCTCAGTGCCTTACTGTCCGTATCAGTATCCGTGCCCGGATAGTGATTTGCGACGATATTTTCACTGAACGGACGGTACTGAACGGTGGCGACACTGTAACGTACTGAACGGTTTTGCATTGATGCAGACGAATACGGCACTGAAATATGTGAATCAGCCTTTAAAGTTGTGATTCGTCACTGGTCTGGAGTGACCTTCCTGAGTCCCCTCAAGATTCGAAGTCACCAGGTCGACAATGACCCGCAAAGAGGCTTTGTGCTGTGCTTCATCCCGCTTGCGGGTCAGCACGATGGGCCTGACACATATGACGCAAGTTGTTTAAAGAACCAAATATTTTCTTGGTCCACGATCTAAATCAAACTACCAATCAGATCCCTGATCGCATTAATTCTTCATTCGATTTCAGTTAATACAGCAAGTATAATCTAAAGTATATAAACTGTCGATCACAAGTAGCCACCTGTCGGGGCCACGCGAAACTAAACTCGACTTAAACCTAACGTACGAATTCAAATCTGTTTTTATCTTTCCCTACCAACGAAAAAGAATATTCAGCAATTCGATACACAACGAAAAACTCAGATGCGTCCTTATTCACATTTGTTTAGTCTATAGGCAAAGGCGTGTGGCAATACCGTTAGGTTAGGTTTCCACGAGCAACGCTATCTCTTCCCAGAATTGACATCTCTCCCATCTATACCTACCACACAACATAGGTAGTCAGACCACTTTTCAATCCCTGCTGGCATTCGTTGTGTCCCCCACTTATGTATATTCCTCCAGTGGCAGTGTCTGGCTGGTTCCTCGCCGCTATAGTACCGTACACGGGACTTAACTTTTCAGTCTGTTTGTCCTGTCCTAACCTCTCCTTACTTAGTAGCGACTCGTTCAAACTTCACAGTGAACGCGTTATAACGTACCGCACAAAATAGCGGATTTGTTCGTTATGTTCTTATCACTGATCGTCTCTTGCAATTTTTAAACGTAAACACGTGTCAAGATACAGTTTGTGTTTGTTATCTTATTATCTTGCATCGTACAAGAAGACTCGTGCACGCATACCGTTTTCGTGACAGTGAATCATCGTACTGCGATCGAATGAATTTCTAGAATCATTTCAGTGCGTCCATTTTTTTTTATATTCTCCTTGTACGTCAGTCTAGGGCGTAGTTTGAATGACTCTTCGAGGAAAGTATTCGCTGCTGATTACTCGTCATTCGGTTCTGTTGATTTTGTTTTTATTTATTGCGTATACCGTATATATTGTCGATGAGACAGCATTAGTTTACCTTGTTGGTACATACAGTGCGCAGCTGACTTGTGGAAGAATTTATCGCGATTACATCTCTTGGACTTTCGCCACGTTTGATTCTATCGATATTGCTTCTAACCACGCGATAATAATTTTAATGATAATCAGTCGCGTCCGTTCCTACGGTGACTAATGTGTTAATTGATTCTGGTGATAGTACTACGATGTGTCAATCGATACGTGACGCTGATGGTGTTTGAAAATTAATTGTGGATTTAGCTTAAAGTTCAGGAGATAATTTTTGGTAAAAGTGCAGATTTCGAATCCCTTTAAGTATGACCCATTAAAAAAAAACTGTACAATCCACAGTTCACTGTAAGAGGGAATCGTATTCTGCAGTTTAGCCTAATTTTTCTCTTGTTTTATTAGTATTTTTATCGGCGATTTCGGATCATTACGTCATTACGTGTTCACGTGGTTACGCCTTACGAGTGAGACTCAGGGTCAATGACTTGTTTAACTTAATTGAAATTAGACGCGTATCCAGAAGATAACATGAATCATTCTTCTTTAGTGCAGTTTAAATTGCATTTAATATGTATCGTGACTGCGTTAATTAACACGTGTTTTGTACGTTGAATTAATTTTATTGTCAGTGCAAGTGCAAGGATCCAGTGCATCAGTAGCAATTGGATCGAGTCGAACAGTTGGATATTGGGATGGAAAAAACGTAAGGAATTAATTGATCTCTATTATTTGATCATAAAAATTTAGGTAATACTTTTGCAAGCAATCGTTAATTATTCATAGTCCATTATTGACAACCATACAAATAATTTGGCGGGAAAATTTTGAATGAACAACTACCAATTTATTAATTAAAAAGTGATTTTCTTTTCATTTATGACCTGTGACCTTGGTAAATTTTTGCCAAGCGTAACTTTCCTTGACTTACGGGATAATTACCTCCGAACTTTAAGTGTCTAGTGTCATTGTAAACATACGTTTCTTATGTATATATTATCCTTACGCAATTACAGAGTGAAACCGGCACTGGCAATTATTACGCAAAGCCGTGATCACATGTTGATTCTGAGTCTGTTACACACGTGGTATCCCATTCCGATTAACCGAATGCATTCCATTATACAATACTAGAATTACAGTCGATGAATTCCATAAGATACGTAATCGAACGTGTGATAAATCGGACAAAATAATACGACTGTTATCAATAGAAACGTTGATACGGCTGAACGACACAAAAGTTAATTCAATTTCAATATGCGTGTTACAGTAATACCGCATGCAGTAATGACGTCATATTATACCTATAAACATGAAAATTGCACAGTTCAGTGGCAATGTATAACGGGTGACACTCGAATAAATTTGATAATTAATTTTATTCGCAGTTAATTAAAAAAGTTTATGCGACCATTGGAAGTCACAATGTTTGCTTTAAAAAACACCCTCGTACGAGCATATATGCTCAGGGGTGGTTTTCAGCCGTAAGGGTAATTGGAGCCCTCAAGGGATCGAATCCACCCTTCGAGGTCAATATCGATAAGCACGGTAAAACGTATCGGCGTCAATTAGTCTGCCTTCGCTGACGATGCCAGAGGACTCCTAGGGGAGGTGAATCTCAACTAAGGGTGCAAGTCTGCCAGGGGAAGTCAATTATTAGTATCTCAATTAGTACTTGTCCGCATGGCTTAGCTTTACCCCCTTCAATATCTCTTGTAATCTCACACTGTGTAACTTTCGACTCCCCCAACCACCCTTATGGAACAATTCTACGGTACGTCGAGGCAGTCAGTACGGAAGAAGAAATATAATTGGCTGCCGAGCCGAAGCGACGGGAGAGACGACGGCGCTGATTGGTCGGGAATTTCCGCTGAAATTTCAAACGCTCCTGATACTGGCTTTCAGGGAAATTCAAGTCGTACAAGGGTGGAAGTACGACTTCGAGGATCTTCGGCTCTTCTCGGGCATGTTCGGTCTGGTGCTATATCTTATATGGGATCACGACTCGAACGGGTAGTGAGACTCGAGCTAATTTGCAAGTGTCACGAGCAGAGTCGGTGCATAAAGCTTCTCTCACACTGCTACGACGAGATTCGTAAACCGCGATTCGCGTTCCTCCCTTTAGTCTCGTTTCCATTAGTCGCACAATCTCTCTAGATTGAACCTCAGTCGGCCCTAGAATTCTTCGCGCCAACTACACGCTTTTAGTCAACATCGAGAGTTGTAGATGGCAGCACTGTTTTTATCTGACACTTATTTCTATTACATCATAACGTAATACAGTGCTGGTCAAAAGTATTGCACTGTGCCAATACTTTTGATCAGCACTGTATATAGGTGTATATGTATAAATATTTATTCATATATATCTATATAAAAGGAAATGAAGCAAAAGCCATTACGTCGAAAATATTAAGGATAATGGCAGCCATATTGAAAATAATGATTAGAGTGACGTAAACTGTCAGTCACATTTCAGGATTATTTCATTTCGATTCACGAACATTCGATAGTCTCGTTCGAACAATCGAACGATTTCACTTTAATTCTATTTTTACTCACTGCCGCGCTACGGCTTCCGTCAGCAGATATTTTTACTTTCGGTCTCATTATTTATTCCCGCCATTTGAATATGTACTCGGGCAAACCCCCAACCCCTTGAAAAACCCCCCAACCCATCGCCCCAACGCTCACTGGGTAGACTCCATACATCCCCGACGCTCTCTGCCGACTTCCTTGCGGACGCGTCGCCGACAAGCGCCGCTTCGTATAACCTAACCTAACTTAACCCCCCGTTCCTAAAGATATTTACTAGCTTTCCCGCTGAATGTATAATCGCACCACGGTACACCGCCACGTTGTTTTCGCGAATCAGTTTACACTCATTTACACTCATCTTCATAATAGATTCCCGAACGTTGAGAATAAACTTAAGCATTTTCTTCGCCGCTCGCTTCTTCAACCTGAAACGACGCCAGCGCCGCCATCTTGAAATGCTTAGAACTCTCGTGCATCGGAAATCCGCAAAATCGCAAAAAAACGTCAAAGTTCTTTACTCCTATCGATCATTTCGTTTTAATGAGACGCGACGAATAAATTTCTACTTCCCCCCTCCCCCCTCCTCCTCCCCCGCTATAATTTCCAACAGTACTATAGTCCGTCCGGCGTAACTTCACCGTGGCGAAAAGAAAAGCGTTAATAGATTTTCTTTTTCTTGTCTAACTCAAAAACGGTGTACCAATTGAAAGATGATTTACGAAATGGTTACTTATGCGTTCATTGACGCGCATTGAAAAACATACCTTTTGAAACGTCCCTTGGTGTCAACCGTGTATATAATCCGTTAAGGGTAGCGTCCTACGGAAAGGTGGTCTCGTTATTAATTTTCTTAAGGGGCTTCGCTGGAGGGCCTTGGGGCTTACGCTTTGATAAAACACCTTAAGCTACGTTCATACGTGAGACTATCGGCGGATGTACCTTCCCCCCTCCTCCCTCTACCTCCCCAGTCATCCCCCATTGGTGTTTCTAACTCCAGAACCAGTACTCGAATAAATTAGAAAAAGCTCTTTCGACCATTCTGAATATTCAGTAGACCTTTCATCCAACCTTTTCCACCCCTAACCTTATTCTTCGCTCCACCCTTTTCCTCGTCGCGCTTCTCTCACCCTTGGACTAAAGTACAAAGTCGCGTAGGTATACGAGCGCGGCATGTGGTTGATACATAAGGGCACCTAAGATTACATAGTAAATATATACATAAGAGAACAAACCTGCGTATAGTACGTGTATGTAGCAGTTACGTATAGTAAATATACATATACATTTGTGGAAAATAAAAATAAAATATTTCAAAGTGACGCGCACGATTCATACGCTTCAGAATATTTTTTTTTTGCTTTTCTCACTATTTTTTTTGGGTCTCTCCTTTCGCCGACTAATTTGACTTTGTCGTTTCAGCCATCTTTTTTTTGGGTCGGACCCCATACAACACGATTCTTTGTTTTCCTCTCGGTCGCGACGACGCGCACGTTCACATGCAAAGTAGCCCCGATGCTTGAAGCGGCGAAATGTATTTTGTCGCCAGAGAGCGCCACTGTCGCAAATGTAAAATTAGCATTATTCTTCTACCGCAGTGATGCGCAGGTACCAATTTTTTTTGCAGATTTATTATACATATATTTGTCGTACGTGTGTACGCTCGTACGAATATATACCCTAGGACTGGTGTTCTTGAAATAATTAAGGGGTAGAGTACTCAGCGTGATACTACAGGCTGAGTTTTGATTAAGCTGGAGGGTTGGGGGTAGGAGAAGTACGCGAGCAGACTTTGTCATCAGAGCTGACAATTAAAGTCAGAATGATGCAGAATAAATGCGATATCATTTCTCATCTGTCAATGATTACTTTAATGAGAGACTCGTGTCTTTGAAAAATTTTTATTTTTTTATTTTTACCTGGTACAATTATATCGTACAGTCACGTGCGCGCGAAGAATGTTTATCTTCAAGGTGAGGGGGATGGAAAAAATAACTACCCTTGGCAGAGGTAGGACAACGTTGCTGTGAAATATAATATTATTTCTGCTATCAGGGGGCAGTTCGTTTACCATTTATATTCAAGACGCTCGAATACGTACTTTTCGAGTATTTTCAAAAAGTATTCTTTTCGAAAAAGAGAAGAACAATTACACGTATTTTAATACGTACTTCAATCATATTTTAATACGTACTTTAATCGAATTTTATTACGTACTTTTCGAATGTATCGCACGACGTCATACTTGTTCTCTGATATTTCACCAACCCCTGTTCTACCCCTGGAGAAGTCCCTGCACGTACGCGTATTCACTAGATTGCAACTGGGTTTTCCCGGTTTTGTGTTTCCAGAAATACAAAAAAAACCTGCGTCTTGCATCACGTCCAAGTACAATTGAACACGCGTGGTAGAAAAATATTTCAAAAATTTCTTCACATCGACCAACATACGTACGTCCTTTGTTCTCCGAATCGCAACCCTTCATTGAGCCAACCCCTTCTGAAGTTTCCACAACCTCCTCTTCCTCCTCCTCCTCGTACGGAAACATCGAGTACCGATATTGCTAATGAAAAAAATCGAACTACGATGACGGTAATGGATATTTTCTGTCCCATAATGGCCTTTTTGTGCAGCATCATCACTGTGTTGGTTGCCCGATCTGTCGCCATTTGCAAACAACCCATACGAACGTATTTTGACACTCGACAGCCCTTAGTCCTGCATTTCGCCGTATTTACTCAACGAATTTTACGTCCTCGAATATATATATATAATATATACGAGAAAATTTTCGTGCATACACATATGATATAGATATATAGTGAATATACGACGCCTTCCGTAAATTCATAGGTCTTCGTTCGCCACGTGACCATTCCCTATTCATTTTTTATCACTGTCCGTTTAAAAAATTTTTTTTTAATATTTTTTTTCTCGTAGCTTTTTTCTATAATTTTTGTATCATTCCGTCTTCTGATTCGTTTACCACACACTTACGTGTATCTACTGCGTATGGGCACTGAGTTGCTTTTCAGGGGTTGAGATAAAATAGGCTGGTGGATTTGTCGGAAGGGTGGGTGATGGGGGGAGGAAGGGGGAAAGTTTCCCTCAGTCGAGAGTTTTATTGGGTATTCGTCCGAGCACCTCAAGCCCCCACTCAATGCAGGTGAAGTCCGCGAATCCACTTTTGATTGCTTTCTCTCTTCTACGAGCACTAGAACTTTCCTCGGACCACCCTTGGCGTGGACGGCGCCGCCTCTTGCCCTGTAGAAGTTAGGGGTTGCTTACCGCGGGATACTTCTATGGACGACGGGATTTCACGTGGTTTTCTCGAGGAAACTTAATCGTCTGATGAAAAGATTGGAATGAGGGTATAGAAGTGATGGGTGGGGGAGAGGGGGGGGGGGGCACGAAGAAGGTAAAAGCTTGTGAGTGCGACAGAGAAAGAAAGAGAGAGGAAGAGAGAGAGAGGAAAAGATTTAGAGGGGATGAAAGGTGGTGAGAGTGGTTACTGGGTTGTGACGAAGAAAAGAAAAAATAGGACAAAAAAAATGTGTCACGGTAGAAATGAAATTTGAGCTTTTCAAAGTACCCGAGGAGCGATTTAATTTTCGAAAAATTTTGTGGCTGTACGCGTTTTTACTGTGTGGTCGTCATTTTGGAATGGCGAGTTTTTAGTACTTTGTCGGGGGGTGGGGGCAGGGGAGCGTACGTTGAAGCTCAGAGTGTGCTGTTTTGAATTTTTTTTCTTTTGTTTTATTGAAATTTTGGGGTTGAGGAATTTTTGAAAATTTTTAATATGGTGTCGTATTTTGTGTTACGGAGTACGGTTTACGCGTACTTGTTTTCTTTGTCTTTTTACGCTCTCTCTTTTTCTCTTGATTTTGCCTTTTAGATTTTTATCCTTGAAAAATCGTTATTCTCATGTTTTTCTTTTTTTTCGCGATTCCTTCTCGTACCCCTTTCCGAAACTCTCTGTCTGTCTGTATCTCCTCTATTTTTGAAAAGTATCACGATTCTTTTTGCCAATTTTTTTTTTCCCGATCCTTTTCAAAGTTTCGTATTCACGAGCCGACAAACTTTTCCTACCAGTCACTTTCGCCCTGGTGATATTTTCATTCTGCTTTTACCACGCTCCCGGCGCCATTACTCTTCGCGCGAACGCTTCTCCATTGTCTCCGTGATATTCCCATCGCGTCGCACATTCCTTGAACGACAAAAGGATGATTTTACAACAAAAAAAAAAGTCCCTCTAAACAAAACACTTAAAATGCGAGAAAAAAAACAGCAGCGAACACTCATCACTCGTCCAAAATTTCATTGGCGTTTCACCGAAATATTCATCCCTCCTCCTCTCACTCCCCACCCCCAGCCAAAAAAATACATTGTGTACATACATTATAATTAAGTTGGCACCCGCAATACAACCGAGGGGTGAATAACGTACAGGGTGCTATGGCGGTTAAAATATATACGCCATATTTGCCGGAACGTTTATATAAAAAAAAATCTCATTTCTGAAACGACTTTCTGGATACCGAACCGCTGGATTTTTTAAATTTACTAAAAAAAGAAAGAAGAAAAAACGTCACGGCTTCTCGTAATTCACGTTCGCGCAAATATCACGAAATATAGTTGATCCTGATATAACGAAAATTTTGAAAAAATTTATTATCTCCGCTCGTTCGCTTAGGATGCAAAATATACAAAATTTAACATTCACTCTACGGTACAGGCAATTTCGTCCTATCGATGCTCGAATTAGTGTTTGGTTTTTTTGTCAATTTCTTTTTCTTTTTTTTCCCCCTCCCCCAGGCAGCACATTTTACGACCTTTCCCGTGGATATCCAAGCGGACTATCTTTGCCTCCTAGCAATTTCCCTGTTTAATGATCTAATTCGGCTAATATAATCGAACAGGCGTATTCGATTCGGAAGGAGCTTTGGCACAAAGCCTTTTTCCGGAAGCGGGATCACGCCCGGTTTCATTCGAAATTCAATTGCGAAACTCCTTACGATCGAAATACAATTTCATCAGTGTTTATAGTAGGCGTATCACGCGGGAGGTACAATTGTGTTTCTTGGCATCGGTCAGAACTGTGATCGATTCGGGGTCGAAGGGTCATACGATATTTTTTTTCATTGAATTAGGCAATTTTTGAAAATGAAGAAACAAATTTCAAATCACGCTTTAAATTTTTCACTTCACATTTTTTTCCTTTTTTTCCTGCTCGCTTTATTACTTCTTTCACTATCTCTCTCTCTCTCTCTTCTGCTTTATTTTTTTCCCCCTTTTTTCTTCCTCATCTCACTTCTCCTACATCTTCCTTCCGGCCGTATAGGCCGGTTTCCACTTTGTGGTATCCTGCGAAGTTTTATCGACGTCCGGCTTTCGAGAGGCCATTACCGTTACATTGACCCTCGTCGACTGCACGAGGCTCTTTGACGTTGAAGAAAGAAAAAATAAAAATAGAAATAAAAAAAAAGGTAGGAAAATTCCACGAAAGATAAGAAAACTTCGAAAATTATCGGATTTTATCCAGTATAAAAGAAAATCATTTTCAAACTCAAACGCTCGGCTCCCACTCTACGTTATCGTCATGTAAATTGATCTTATCGGTCTGTATTATCGTATTTCCCTAGTAAGCGGAAATTACTCCGTCACACCATCGACTGTACCACTTATCGATAATCTACTGTACGAAGCATCTATCATTTTCGAAACGACCTGTAGACGCGTCGCGACGTATTCTGTAATCTCGTGTAGGTTACGTCACAATTTTTTTTTTTTTTTTTTCGAAAGCATCACCAATCGATTAGTTTCCCAGCTGGATTCTTCCCCCCCTTCTCCTAAACCCAATAGAAATTGTAAAGTTATAGGGGTTTTTGAGCAATAAAAAAGAAACAAAGAAATTTCCACCCCTCGTAGATTTTCCGATCTAGCACCTAGCTACGGCTAAATCCGTAAATACGCAAGGGGGATGAAACTTTGAACGGGGATCGGCTAGGGGCGGGGGGTTGAGAAATTTTCGCCAATCTCCTTGATTTATTTCGTACCGAACTTGCGCGCGACAAACAAACGGACAACGGACGTGGGCAACAGGGGGTGGGGAACTCTCGCAAGGGTGGCTGCAGCCAAGTGCCATAGGGATGCGGAGCTTTGAGGAAGGGATGAACGTGCATCTCTCCCACACGGAAGCTATGCATCAACCTGGCGCCAAGATCTACACCCCCCCTCTCCTCCTTCCCTTTCTCCCTTCTCCTGCCCTCGGCAACACCGAGAAATTTCATTTCAGTGTGAACGACCCCTTACCCCATCAACCTTCTATATATACCGTGTGTGTAATATATATATATATATATATATATATATCGGGAAAACGTCTGCTAGCGAACTCTACGGTATGACGCTAACAATTCACTCTGGATGCATTTCCGTCGGCACCGGAAGTTCGACTAATTCGCGTTATTCGTCTGAGATCGATAACTGTTCAATATATCATCGATATATATATATATACTATAGTCAATTGATACTATAGTCGTCGATATATGCTATAGTCAATTTCGTACTTCCCTCTCTCGTTCCAAAAGACAGTCGCTCTACTGCACGATATAACGAATTACGTATTCGTAGTCTATGCATATTCGTCGCGATGCTAGCTGCTAATTATTATTTCACGTAAATTCGACAAACGTTGGAAATTTTTGTTACTGCAAAAATTACATTAGCGAAATCCCGTGGCAACCTTCGAAAGTCGATACCCGGTCGCGCGACTTGCGGTCCGTGCGAATAAATTCGAACGGATCAGAAACAAGAAGAAAAAAAATTACGTGCGATGCCCGCCATCTTGTTTGTCGTTGGTTTGAAATTCATATTTTTCACATGGCCCTACAATCTGTGACGTAATAATTGACCGTTAAAAATTTCCCTCGCGGAAAAACGCGAGCGAGGTCTTTGTACGTGTCATTATGAGAGACGCGTATTGATTGGCATAATTAAAAGAGCTGGCTGGGGGTATAATTTTGAATAAAAATTTATTCTCACGGTCATTTCACTGCACGGTGACTAGTTTTTTTTTAAAGGATTTTTTTTCATCCCCTTTGCTTACCACTGACCGGACACCTCCTGGTATACGGTGACGACTTTTCGCCCGAAGGGTTGACACAGAGGAAAAATGCCGGCGTCGGTAAAACAGGGTCGCAACCTTATCGACCGATCTATCCACATTGAAATCTGCATAGATATAAAGGCACTCAACGCTCGAGTAACGCCCAATTCTGGTTTGTCCGGTAACAGGGACCTTAATTCGAACGCTCCGATAAATTAGGCTGTTCCACGTGGTGACCTATGGGCGCGAAAGGGTTGAAACCTCTTTGGATTAACGGTAAAGGGATGCCTCCCTAGTTTTACGAAGCATTCGAACCCGACTGATCAGACGTAAAATGACGGATCCGAGGTTTGCGCTGATTTCCGGGTGATAAAAGCCAACCCTCGAATGCACGGCGATACGAGCACTATAATCGTTAAGGGTGGATTCACCCTTGGAATATATTTTTTTTTTGGGTCACGGAATTAGTCCGTTCCGAGGGCGGATTTTCGTTGGCTCGTGATACCTCGAAGGGGGTGGCCACCCCCCGTACACACAACAACCCCTATTGACTCTGTATACTCGAATCAGACGAAACGCAGCAGTCTGCTCCAGTATGCGGTTGGTATGCGAATTGCTATTGTGAACGTAATTGAATTTGGCCGCCATTGCTGTTTCTCCTTGGCCGCACTTGGCCTTTCCTTCGTGGATGAAGGGTGCTACTGCTGTTGCTAAGGGATGGCGTGTCTGTTCGTACTACTGGATAGGGGATGAAAGCCTCGCTCGCTGGCTGCTTTACGCTCTCTCTCACACCCGTTTTTGATTCAACCCCCTACTATTCTACTTTTTTGTCTACTACCCCCCCCCCCCCCCCTCCACCCACCCTCTTTCACTACGATCCCGAACTCTCTTGCCGATTTCGCTCGTGACTTTTTTTTTCCGGCCCACCTTTTTCACCCTTAATGTATTGACAGTCGCGGGGTGGTTTTTCACGTCGCCGAACGAACAGCCATCCCCCTTCTCTGCTCCAACTGTATGTACAGACGCTTCCAGGACCGATACTTGGCCACCCTTGTTTACGAGGGTATTTGCCCGGCGCTACGTAAGCCGCAAATTCGACAAATTTATGCGCCTCTTTCATCCCTCGTTCGAGCCTCTCCAACCCCTATCGGCCAATCGGGTTAGTTCGGTAGACGCCATTTTTCCAATCAACGCCCTCTCGACGACCTTTGGCGCCGCACCCTTACCACCATTCCCCACGCTACTATTTTCTCGGCTAGTGTATTTTTCCCCTATACTAAAACTGCTGCCAACTATAGCGTCTATAGCCGCGATTGTCCATAGCCGCGATCGCGCTGACCGCAGATAGGGGATGAAACTTGTGACTTCGATCCACCCTTCGATTTTCGAACCTCATCGAACCCTTATATTCAAGGGAGAAAAACAATGGGACGTGCCTACGTGTGTATATATATATATGTGTGTATTATACGTTAGAAATAACTAGGAATCTAGTAACTTTTCTCTTTACGAGCCTCTTGAGAATTTCCCTAGATTTTACGAGTAATCCTTACCGCGATGAGATGCTGCAGGAAATTTTTAACCGGAATCAAGGTCAGGGGTCAATAAGTTTTCGTTTTGCAAGTTTATCATTTTTCAGTTTGCCTTTGCACTATTGTTTATTGTCGTTAATCACAGCTGGATTTTTCGGATCGAATATTTGTAATGAAATTCGGCACAGGTTTGATTTTCATCGACTTTCCAAGAATACCGAAAAGTTTGATCAATCCGTCTTGTCGACTATCTATCTACATGTCAGGGATGTTGTTTTTTTTTTCTTTCACAGTTTCCGAAACATCCAATATCGTAGCCAACTGTCTGTCCAAAAATATACTTTGATATTGGTCAGCATATCGACGGGTGGATAAAACTGTTTATACGAAATATAAAAAACAGTTTTAGAAAGGTGGTCGTTTCTAAGGTACGTGAAGGAGGGATCAGGACCAGGATCAAGATCAAGATCAGGATCAGAAGGACCATAATTTCTTAGAGTCTGCCACAATATCCACCCTTATATACCCTTGGCTCTGCAATAACTGCGAAACTTTTGAGCGACACCCTCGTCGACTCTTGAAAGTCAAAATCCAACTGGTAGCCACCCCTCGACTGTACGAAAACCACCCTTAACCTTCCATCAACCCTCCAGGAGGTCGTGATGCTCGGGCAAGAGTAAATATTCCGGCCTACTTTAATCGGACTGATATACTACCCCTGAATCGTACATTGTTTAGCTGTTATAGGGGTAGTAAAAAAAAAGAAAGGGACGATCCCCGGCAGTGATTCTCAGAAACCCAAACACTCGAAGATATTGGTTAAGGGATGAGAGAAGAGTCTGATCACGATGCACTTCAGACAACTTTCATCCCCCTTAAGGTCCTCATCTACGTTACGCCCTGTCCTCCATCTTGGATTCTGGATAACACGGGGAGTGGGCTTTACCTCTGGGTATAATTTGTTTCCGAGTAAATCCTTGGAGCGGCCGAACTTTCGAAATTACGCTTCTGTTTGTCTTCGCAAGACGCAGGAGAGCCACCCCTTCGGGCTGACAGCTTTGCCTATATCCATCCCCTTATGTGCCGAAGAAACTACCCCCGGATGCACCACTCGTTCCCTTATACTAATGCATGCTGTAGGCAGTGGATACGCACGCATCGTAGTTAGACCTGATTACTTCATCCCCCTCTGCGAGAGAATATAACCCTCAAGTTCGATACCCCTAAACTACCCTTAACTAAGGGTTGGAGAGTCCCCGCGAGGACTGAGGTAGTTTTCCTTGCGTGTTTTTGGCTGATGAAAGGAGCCGGTGGAGGGAATGTAAATAGAGAAGTTAAGTACACGTGATTCTAAGGGATGAAAGCTATAAGGGTGCATTAGACGTTTTTGATAGTCGCTGACGTGGTAGGTGAACACGGTAAAGGTGGTATTTTCATCGGTAAATATTGACCCTTTTATCATCAGAGTGCTATGGAAGGGTAGTAGATAATTGATAAATAACAAAGCCCCCATTCGCCGTACCGAGATACAAGTTTGGGTGGAAACGAAAAATTCATCCCTTACGCGCGGCTGCCGCCCCCCTTTCGTACTTTCCAGCGAGTTGATCATATTCGGGGTGACGGGGTTGACACACAAGTGGTAAGGAGTGTTAAAAAAGGAGGAAACTAAAAAATAAGGAAACGCGTGGGGGATGAAGTCGATAGAGATACTGTCTGACGAAAATCGAAAAAAATTGTCTGTCGCACGTTCCAACGCGGCCATGGAAACGCGACAAAGTTGATGAGAGGGGATGAAAGTGGAATAAGGGTAGCTCGAGGATTTATTCTCAGGAAAATCGTTATCTATCATTTCGCGTGTAAACTCTGTGAGTTGGAGGAAGGAGGGGGTGCAAGTCCTTCGACCTTATGTAGGATAAGGGTAGCTTTTTAGGGGTGATATTCCTCTAGAGCTTAGATAGATAGAGGACCGGCTCGCTTTTACACGCTCTACAGTGTAAACCTATACCCAGCCCTTATCCCTTTCGACTGTCCAAATAAAAGGTCTGAATAAGCCTTCAAGGATTCAACCCTGGGACGTCGAAGCAACCCCCTTTCGACATGCCCCGTAATAGCGTTTTTAACTCCTCCAGTAAATCCGTTGATACAACCAGATAACAAAGCCCTTGATGAAATTGGTAAAAAAAATTACATTATTTCTCTGTGACAGTAGTGACCGTCATTCTCTTGACGATCCCTTAAAGATACAGAGCCAGGGGATGATTTCTCAAAACCGTAAATTCCGCATTGAAACAGAGTGCCACGGTTTTTATATTATCTCGGAAGCTGTATTAAAAATATCTACCCCCAGTACCACCATTCAACCAAGAATACCAAGAGAATCATCCACAAAGGGTTGACGGTACGACAGCTTGCCACTAGAGGGGTTGAATTATAAAGTTCGATACCGTAATTAAAGGGAAACCCTTATGTGCTCTCTAAGGCGCTCATCCCTCCTGGGCAAACGACTAAGCCCAACTGCAAAGGGGATGTTTCTTTAGAATGAACACAACGTCCCATGCGGATCAGTTAAATAACTCAGTAGCGGTGAATATTTGAAATACAACCCTCAACCGCCCCCAGAGTACCATCCCCTCATACTCAACCCCACCAACCCTCCTACGTTCCCTCACAGACAAATCACACTTATCGAAACACGTCAAAATTCAATACCCGTCACACCGGCTACAGCCATCTTCATTTCTCTTCTCGTAGCCAAGCGACAGTGGCGCCACCGACACTAAAAGTACTCACCTCGAGATTTTCTTGCTCTGTATCTTTTCGAAATATTTTTTTCTCGCAATTTTTTTTTCATTTCTCGAATCTTCACGACTGAATCATTTTCCGTATGACAAAGTATGACAAAAATTTATCATACTCTCTAGATCGTCCCTTACAACTAACTTCAAGCGGAATTACAGAGTCAAAGTGCCCGCGGGTTTTCGTCGTACCTGCAACCACGTCTTCTTAACAACATAATTCTGATTCTAATATTGTCGTGTCGTGTCGATGTCGAAGTTCAGGGGACTTAAGTTACCAGGAAGTTTCCTCGAGAGGACAAGACTACAGTGAGACTGAGACACGCAACGTCAGAAGTTGATTTGCCGAGTGCCTTACACGTATTATATATTAATGCTCCTAGCCCGAAAAGTTTATTCAACTTTATAACCGCAAGTGGTATGTGCAAGTGGTCCGAGTGTTTTATGCATACGTCTATACGTGCACAGTGGTCTCTTCCATCTAATATGGCAGCTTTTAAAGCTTGCATTAGCTATGCGAAACACCGGCTGTTCTTTTTCTCGTGCATACTACGTATGCACTCATATGTCTACATGCATTGAGAGACGTGCATATAGATATATTAAGACACTCTATATGCTTATATGGTGTAATCACTGTAATCCCATACTCTATGCGAGTATTACGTATACTGTATACCTATACATACAATGCTATAGTTTAAGTACGTATGTATTAGATAGATAGTACCTGCACTGATGTTCCACCATCTTGGATTTCAGTATGTTAATGATTCTCTTTATTACAGATTCTTTTTAATTAACCATGACGCGTCCGTCACGGTCTACCTGTACTGATAAGCTCTGCTGACGCTGATAAGGGACTAACCCAGTTGCATTTCACTCTGAGAGACTTAACGAGAGAGAGAGAGAGGCTCTCTATGGAATTTCGTTGAATTCCCTGGAAATACAAAATAATTTGATGGCAGAGTCCTGATGCGATAGTAATTACTAAATTGACTGTACACAAATGATAGTGATCGACCCGCTATTAGACTGATTAACGATTTCAGATACACTGTGCATAGTGATATAAGATAATGCAAAATGGACCAGTATAGAATTTTCACTCGAACAAGTTTATTTTTTATCCAGATTTAAAGCTCTTATCAATTATCGGTATCCCCGAAGGGCTGTCTATTATTATTATATCCTTATCGAGTCCTAGGGTCAGGGGTTGCTCTATCTTCTTGAGAGTCATGTAACTTTCGTTCATCCCTCTAATACCAGTGTTCAGCAGCACTTTCCACTTCAGGTACAGCAATCAACCCCCCGGACTCGTTGCCCTTGAGGAGGGTGAACGGAATCGCGTGACGTAAAAAATACGTACGAGAAGGGTAACGGAGGACATCGCTTGATAATTTAACCAGGGCGCGATAAAACACTTGTGACAAATGGGGGTCGGTTCAGTCAGGATTACTTATTATGGTGGTGGTAATGGTGGTGGCGATGCTGTCGAGCGGCGTGAGACTCTCAGTGTGTAAGGCACCTTGATGAAGTAGAAGGTAGAACATAGATCGGTGAATACCATAGTATGTAAAAAATCTTAATAAATTATTGAAAATCGATAGAAAACTACTTTACCGACATTTCATTACAATTGTGATGACAGGTATTGGTTATCGCTTTGTTGTGACAGAGGTTGGTTCTGTCAAAAGAATCCTGTTGTGGATGATATTCTTGAGTTCACGTTGATGCTTGCCGACTAAAATGTTGTATAACAATATGTAAGAGAACTTCAGGATTTGGTAAATACGAGGGGATTAAGGCTCTATAACTTGGTGTGAATCTTCAGCAACTGTTATCTCTTTATTCGTGGTCTAAACCGAACTGGACTTGTCCTGCCCTCTCACCGGCGTTCACTCTTACCACAGTCGTACACAACAATCACACACACACACACACACGCGCGCGCGCGCGCACGCACATCCATACACATAGACATACCGGTGTATCACAAATAATAATAATGATTATTGAAAGAATCGTCAACAATACGATTCGTCTAATTATTTTACATTGTGAAGCAGGGGGAGACTTGCTTTTTGACACGTCAACCCTGATGGCGGCTCTGATCAAAGGTTGTCGCCATTACTCGCTGGGGCTGACAGGCACTCACACTCATTACCATGACGAATATCGACGCGAGGGATTTGAAAGCTTGTAATCAAAGGAAATTCTTTTATCATCCCTTGCTGTCGTCAGTTCTCTGCTGGATACACGATATTGCACTGAAGAGTTAACAAGTCGATCTTTGTCGTAAGGCAGAAGAAAATTCTGTTACGCGATATCGCAGATCATTTATTTAGACGGTATTTCGATTAATTCATGAAATTATAGTGGGGAATGTAACGTTTATGAATAACAGTTTTTTCCGTTAACATATTTGAACGGAATACGCAGTACGCACGTTGTCCGTAACTGGGCGCCATGTTGTTTTAACCACTAGCGCCGCCAGCGGCAATTTCTGGTACTATCCAAGCTTGGCGGCGTCACAGCCACATTCGGTAAAGTCAATAGATCAATCGACCGCTGTATGATCTGGGTGCAAATATAGTAATCGTGTATGTAGATAAGGGAGTGTGTATATATATATGTTTTAGGGGTTGAAGGGGGATGACTGTGTGCCATTAAAGGGAATTCCAAGCGTGACGTACGTACCTTAATGATGGTATTTGGTAATTAGACAGAAGCTCAAATCCCGTCTGTTTCTGCCTGGCTACCGTGACTTGGCGTCCTCTCCTCCCTTCCCCCCTCACTCCAATTCTCTTCTCCCCGATCATCCCCTATTCCAGAAGGATGACACGAGGCTCCGACACTCACATAGATTCCGCAAGGATGGTCCTCCTCCTTAGCTAGGGAATTTGTATCGTGGCCTCTTATCGTGTTTTGCCAGACGCGTGCACGCGTCAGCTGCCGAGTGAGCGGCAGACTAATAGCAACATTAATGCTAACATGAATAATAATTTAAACTAGCTTCGAGCGACGTTATGCCTTCTAGGTTTATATCTTCGCCTGGATACACCCTTGAAGTCCTTGAGGTATAAACTCACTGCGTTAACTCTACTGCGACCCATCAAGTAGGCATCTCACGATTAAGGTAGTCACATAATCTAGTTGGTTATAGACACGTGGCGCCCTCTTAGTAACTAGGCGGGATTTGTGCGGGAAATTTGAATTTTACAAGACACACTACATTCGCTGTTTATTGTACGAAGGACATGGGTTCATAAGGGTGGTTTTTTATGGGGATTGAACAATGATTCGGGGAGGTTAATGTTATTATTTCGGAGGAGGGGATTTTTTCATTGTTTTAGTTGTAACCTTTGACTTTGTCCTACTTCCGGGCTTTGGGGCGGACGCTTCCGGATAATTGATCACTAATGCTTTTAAGGGTTGCTGGAATATGTTCTTCGAGGTCTGGTAATTGCTAACCTAGGAAGGTCTTTCGGGATTACTATTACCCTTCTTGTATGGCTGATACGCGTCTTTAAGGTCGCAGCTGCCTAGTGGTTTAACCTAATCTAATCTGACACGAGCAGTTTCATTTCCAAGGGCGCATCTGGTACGCGACAGATATGTAAATCCTTTAACGTTATGGACAACTTGCGTAAGTCTGACGAAACAAACGTTTGGACGCGACTTGACTTCGAAGTTTTTCTCGTTAAGTTTATTTACCTTTTTTCTTTCTTCAATCTTGTTTTTTAACTCTACCTTTTACTCGTGGTTATCTCTATTCATGATCTTGTCTTATTCAGTGAGTACTGTTACTTTTTTCTTTTGTAATCCGGTATTATTTCCATCCCGTGGGAGAATCTTGTTTCATTCTGAAACAAGAGGACAGCTTGTGCGCTTTCGTGTTTCATTTACATGAAGAAACTATGAGAAGCGTTCGTACGGATTATTCCAACTCTTATTCCAGTTCCGAAAGCTTGCGCGAGTATTACGTTTATTTTTATATTCATTAGTCGGCGCTGTTTATTTTGATTTTTCGAACTCTTTATGGTCCTAATCAGGAAACGCGAGTGATCGCCATTTTTGAATAGTGATACTCGAAGAAAATGTTTCTAATAATTTTTGTCTTTAATTTATCCTCACAATTTGTCATTGCTGTCAATGCGTATACGGTGCAATTGTTATTATGAATTTTGTTAAACAAATTAAAATTAATTGTATCATTTGTTACGGCCAGCACAGTCGAATGGTTTTTTGCTTTATTCGACGTTTTTAAAATTAAATTAAAACACGGAAATTCATAGGATGATTTTCCAATAGGACACGGCATTGATGTTAATGGTCGACGTGATACATTCTCAGTGAGAACAAATGACAAATTCATATATACATATAAAATATATATACTCCATCCAATTGCCATATAACGTACATACGTCCACGTACGAAATCCAACAGTCAGCCATTTTATTATCATATAAAAAATTTAACTGTCCGTCATTTTCCTAACCGTTATACCAAGATCCCTAGAAAACGTCATATTCGTAAAAGTAAAGCAAAACCTCGCAGCAGAGTAAAGTCGTTTAAACGAAACGCCAGCAGCAGCCGTGAAAATAGCGTTTCTGGTCGAGTCACGGTGGCCAACCGTGGTAAATACGTCGCACCAAGTGAAACTCTAGTGAAACCGAGTGTACGTATTTAAGAAATTAAATGCCAGTGGCATTCCTCGTTTATCATAGGCCATGGTTAGTACATAATGTATCCGCGGCTTGGCGAGGGCGCCAGGATAAATTTCAAAGTAACATGGCGTCGTCTGGCAAAACGAAACACGTAGGTTAGGTTAACGTCGAGTGTATTCAAGGAATTAAATGTCCTGAACAGAGCAAGGGTCCACAACCCTTGTATAACGGAGCTAACGGATAATCTAACCCCAAAAAGTTCTTCAGATAATATTACTCTGGCGGGAATATTTGAACTCTGATTTGGAATTGCTTAATGAACGTAGCTTCGCTCGATTATCTTTCCGACGTAAGATATCAGTGTTTGAATATTGGTCAACCCTTTTTCTTTTTCTTTTTAGAATCCATTTCTCTCCCTCGCGTCAAAGATTACTATTAATCTCACCCCTTCTGTCCATATCGCACATAAAGCACAATGCAGGTACAGTCAAGCCGGAAATGTATTTGAAACGTCAGGAAAGTAAGAAAAAATTTTTCAGACGGAAAAGAAATTTAGGAAAATAAAAATTTGAAATAACAAGAACAAGGTAGTTTACATGTAAAAAGCTCGACGTTATTTATTCGCTCGCGCGAAACGACCATCTCAATTTCGCAAGTGGGTTTGCCTCGCGATGCTTTTACGTATAATATTCTTTCTCCCCTTATCGTCTCAGATATCAAAATGGCTGCTATCCGGTTGCACGGATGCAATTCACCGTTTTTATCAATAACCTTATCTGGTCTTATCAAGACCTGTACTATTTCCTTAACCGTACGTACGCGCCAATGTCCATTGTCAACTTACACCTGCAGGCGTCGGCGTCTGTCGCCACATGGAAATCAACACGTGGCTTGTCAGTTTGTGTCGAGCTATTCAAACGGCCTATTATTGGTACACACGTGAACCTCGAGCAATCCTCTTGCGGCCTTACTGTTTAGCAGCTATAGCGTGTAGTATCTGTATACAAACGCCTGTAGACCTACAGTGCAATAGATAGATGATACTAATGCACGTAATGCACTTTGACCTTAGACGGATTGTGCTAATCGGTATAGCTGGAAACCTGATGGGCTTTTAGTGTCCATATTCAGAACTATCCATAATAATAAAGGGTATTATGATTATATAGTCAGAGTGTGACGTCATCACTGGATGCAGTGCTGCAGTATTATATATTGATTTAGTAGCATATATATATATATTGTGACGTAGTATTTTGATGCCCATCACAAAATGGGCATCTTTAGTTACTTTTCGGCTACACCCCAGGGTCCTAGGCGTTGAAGAAGGGTTCCGTGACGGTGTACCGTAATGTTATAAATTTTCATTTATTTTCTTCATGAAAACGTTTTTTTTGTGTTTTGCAATCTTTAAGTGGATCCAAAAGGATCCAGTAAAAAGTTCATTGCTAGAGGGTCCGAGAGCGCCAGCTACGAGCCTGGCGGAGGGGACGTGTCCAGGCAGGTATATTAAATTGTGTACATTTTAGTTATAATCCATTAATTCAAATAATATATTGGCGAATAGAAAGTTAATAAATATTTAAATTAATAGTGAAAATTCGCCATGTTGAAATATATTGATAAAATCCTTCTACCAAGTAGTAGTACCAACCTGATGATCAGACCTAGTGAATATGAATTTTCCATATGGATAGTGAACGAGGCAGGTACCTGATCAGACAGCATTGAGTTCTGGACGCATAATAACGTAATTTAACGGATGGTGAGCCTTCGAGCGCGTAACGGGTCCATCCTCGTGTGGGAGGCTGCGGGGGATGAGAGCATCCAGTCAGAATGAGGATGGAGAATCTGTACGATGATATAGAACGTGGTCCACTCTCATCCCTAAATACGGAATACGTGATACTGGCTGCGGGATGACGTAATGCATTTAATATAGCCAATATCCGGACGGCTTGCCTTAATCAGCCTGAGTGATTGCTCCTGGCTGCACTTGAGCCATACAGAGCACAGCATCCCTATGCACTGTGAAGCCTATGGGGAATTGCATTTACGTACGGCTCTGGAAACGTCACGAAATTACTTCGACTGGCCGAAATTATAGTCTCGGATACTGTGATTGGATAATTCGCCAATTCCGAATCAGTATTCGGTGCATCGTACAGAAATGCATTCAGATGCAGTTCCTTCCGTTATCTCGTCAGAAGAGACAGAGATAAAGATTATCCGTAAATATATAGATATATGCATGAAATAGGTAAAGTAACGGAAATATTGGAAAAAAACATTTTTCAAAATTTTTTACATAATTGCAGCGATGCATTTAGAAAAAAGATTTTTTTTAACTACCCTTTGTAACCAGACCGTCAGTTTTAACGTCGCGACGCCGACGTCATCCCGATACCAATCGCGAAGTTTCGTTAACGCAAGCTCGATGGCAAACGACGCCGCTCGACGCCCGACGTCGAGTACACGCGAAAGCTTAGTGGAGTACGTCAGTGGTTGGCAGCCATGCGAAAACTTTGCCCGAAACGTGGCGCAAGCAGGAAAACCATGTTGTGGCATAGGGGGTGGTGGTTAGGGGTGGGATTGAGGTTGGGGTAACTTCGATAATTATGTTCTTAATTTAACAAGTGGATTACGTAAGACACGATGGGGCCCCATAGCTTCAAACCCATATGGGTATAACCTTACGGTTTCATGGTTGCTAGCCTTAAACCAACCCCGTAACGAAGCGTCGTAAAACCATTTCGCTTTTACAACCCCCCGCTAAAACCTTGATGATTATCAACCCCCTTGTAATTCTATGGTGGGGTGTTGGTATTTATAATAATAAATTCCCTACTAAGTTTTCATCGTTAGTTCCTTCATATCACGGATCATCGTTACAAACGTTATTATTATTATTTCGTCATGAGAAATTTTATACAGACGTTTTATACTCACCCCCACCCACCCCCCACCATCTGCAAATGTAATTATACCTACCATACTCGCGGTTACGTTGTTATCGCCATTCTGCATAGATATGCCTAGGTACGTAATGGCAGATAAAAATTGCCCGACGTGTTAACCCAGTTCTTTGTTCGCTTTTATATGGCCTGCCTTTTTTGCTGGGTCTTTTTTTTTCTGTATAATATCGTCAAACCAAAAGAATTAACCTTGGTCAATTATTTGGAAGAGTCTGTGAAAAATTTTCCAATAACAATAGGCGAAGGGGGGTCGCATTTGTACGTGGGTAGCAAGTTGGCGGATTGGTGTATTTATTTTCGCGTGACGTTGAAATCGAAAATGAGATATAAAAAAAAAATGTTCCCGGCAGGAACAGACGCGCGTGGCTGCAAGGAGAAATTTTTGAAAATTAATTTTTCGCGAGGGGTGAATCGTTTTTTGTTAGACTTTTTTTGTACTTCGGGTGCAATGCTGAATAGATACGCACCTGGGTACCTATGAATGGGTATGAGATATCGATGTGCGGGGGAGTGTACCACCCTTCTTTAGCATCCCCTTTTCACGTTCTGATAACATCCCCTTGAATCTTCCCCTTCTTTCCGAACTCCATTCGACGTTCACAATGGCATGCTTGCTACCCCCAAAGTCCGCGTGGACGCTGTAAAATTTTTGTGTCGTTCAAATAAAATCGAATTTGTAAAGTTTTTTTTTAAATACTCGCTTGTACCACGAGTAGTTCCAAAAATTTCGATTAAACGTACACTGTGACTTTTGAAAATTCGAGGCAGTCCTCCTATGTTGGCAAATAAATTATTGACGATTGTTTATGGCGCCACCCCCAAGCCCGGGGGGCTTAGGGGTGGGGGGACTCCTACGCATATATTTATATATGCGCACCCTGCGTAACGGCCTGGTGGATGCGACAACGTCCGGTGTCCGTTTCCACTTTTGACATACCGGAAATTGAAGGTAGATATTGAGCCATTTCGATTTTCAATTGATATTATCAACCCCCCGCTGTTTCACCCCTGTCCGATAGATTCATCCCCTACTGTCATCCCCCCTACTATCAATTCCATTGGCGCTTTATTGTTCGACCGGAAAACGCTCACCGCGATACGATTCAATTTAAGCGAGAACAACGAAAGGGTTAATACCAAGCGTTTGCTATTTACGGATGTCCGAAGGGGATGATGGAATTAGGGGATGAAAAAAAAATCTGATATAACATTACTTAATAATATTATTAACGTATCGTTTTTGAATATTGTAACAACCTACCCTCGCTTGGACCTACCCCCCTTTGTATGATTTGTTTTAGCAACCCCCTTTTGACCCTGTTACGCAGAATTACCTAAGGGTGTAAAATAAGAAGTTATATTTTATTTAACCTAACCCAACCTATAATAGAGTCACGGAGAAATTTTATATGGACTCTCTAGGGTCTGTTCGGGCTTTTTAATCCATTGCGTAAATAATACTTGGACTTTGGTCTTATCGCCAAAAAGATACCAGGAAATGTTACAAAAGATAGTAACGACGTCACGGCAATTAAAAAGGTAGAATTTAGAAATCGGGTTCGTTAGTAAGATTAATTAAATGAAATTAATCGTAGCCGAGTTCCGTCTGCCAATTGTACTAAGAGTCTAAAGAGACTCTCGACATTCGGGTATACTCGGCCAAGATCGGAACTCGCTTTCTTTCTTTACCTTCCGTTCCAAGCCTCTAGGCAGAGGGTGGTACGAATTAGCGCAAGTGGCTACTCGTCGAGAAAAAAAAAGCAAAAGAGAAGTGGGGAGGGGGACGAAAAAATGAAAAGGGAAAAAAAGAAAAGGGAAAAAAGAAACTAGAGCGCTCGCGAAATTTTCTGGAAATTCTTACTTCGGAAATTCGCCGACAAGTCAGCCGCGTTTCCGCCAGATGGCGACACTCTAGACCGGGCATCGGCTTTCAAGCTACGGCGGAAGTCATCCTGAATTCACTGACACGCAATCCCATTTCCGGCTGCTGTAACATTGACGACGAGTGACATTAATATTACAGAGATGAAAGCCATTAAATTTATTTACAACGGTGTCTATCTTCTTTCTTCTAGTTTTCACAAGCACGTACGATATATGGTTGCTGATTTGACTTCGGCTCTCGGGCAATATGGCTGCCGGGCTTAAGCGTATCTGTCGGCTCGCGCTTTACAGGCAATTATTCGCCAGCAACCGTGATACGATTCGCCGTTGGACACAGTGAAATCGCGTTACGTAAATTGCAAACGCGTTACATGGATGCAGACGTAAACGCAACGGTTGTTAACGTACACGTGAGTTATAAGACGAGCCTAACGATACCGGCGCATCTAACTAAGTCCGTTACGCTCGACGTACGGCGCGTTAATCTTCGAGCAATCTTAATCGCGGCTCAAATGCGAAACCGATATTATGCAAACGAGGGCCCGTATATCTCTTGGCACCAGTAAGGCACATGGTTTAGGTAGGTGCTTGCGTCTCCATGTTGATTGTCTTTTAACCTCTTCAGGGACACCGACACATACGTGCACGTTTAGATTTTTTTTCGGGCTCACCGAATTGCTGTCGATATAAAACGAATAAAACCTAATCAAACAAAGAATTTAATCATTTTTTTTCACTTCAAAAAAATTCGTCTCTGACGATGTTAATTGTATAAATTTTCAATTGTATATACAGCTACTTTTATGACCTTGAACTCAGTACATTTTTTTAGATTCTGTGCTGTTGGTTTGGCTTGAACTTTGAAACGTTTTTTTTCAAGGGTAAAGAAAAGGGAGAGTAGTTAAAAACTACCCCACGGGGCTACTCTTTTCATGAGTCTATATGGTGGCTTTTGCCCCGGATCCTTATTTTTGTTTTACTATCTTCAGACCGACCTTGAAATTTTTACTGAGGTTATACGGGTCGCATATCGAATCGAGGGTTGGAAGCGTGAGGGTTTATAGGAACTGAAAAAAAAATCTCAGTGCAGAGGTTCGAATATAAAATTTGCAATGGTTGTTCGACAGTATGCGCCTCTCACGAGGCAATAATTCATGTTCTGTCGCAATGGCTTGTTTTTTTTGTAGCGTTCGAACGTTTATATTAATTCGTAAAATTTATTATTGTACACCCAGCAGCCACCTGCATCCCATATATTTATTATGATTGTTATATATTTTTATTTATCCCAGATTTTACAGTAACTCTGTAGCCGCGGATTGACGCTGTTCTGCAAATCGCCACCCCTCCCCCCATCACGCAATACCTGTCGCTCAATGCGAACTAGGCTGATGTAATAAAAAACAAAATTAATTTGCAAAGACACTTTTCCCTTTAAAGACATGTAAAATACGAGGGATGTATATTCCCCGTGATAAATCCTTAAACTGTCTTTTCCTCGCTTCGAGCATCTCGAGTGAGTGTCGTTCTCCTTGTAATAAAAAATGGCGTCCTATTTCCCGACAGTAACACGAAAGAAAGAAAGTAGGAAAAAAGTACGTCCAAATGCTACTGGAACGAGGGCGAGTTGTCCCAGCGCGAAAGAGTCGCCGGGAACGATGTTAACTTTCGAGTCAATAAAACCCACCCTCCGTCCAAGGGGATGTAGAGTTTCGTTACCCTGAAGAGAGAAAGAAAGAGAGAGAGAGAGAGAGAGTGAAAGTCCAGTATTAATTGACGGACAAATAAAAAAAATTTTCAATACTTCAACAATTTTGTCTTCCTCATAGTAAACGTCCGAGTGCATTTTTTAATTTTCCCTGTGCTGCCATCTGGCGTGAAAAAAAATGACAGGAGCTCCACCTTATCCACCAACATGCATACGTCGTGTGCCAATTTTTAAATCTAAAAAAAGTTCAATATTAAATTATTGTCGCAGCGTTCACTAATAATTATGAAAATAAAAAAATGGTCTCTTTGACATTATTACTCGATAAAGACACAGCGAGAAGATTAGACGTGTCAAAGGGGAAAAAAAAGAATACGAAGGACACCCGTTAGACGAGTACAACCATGGAATAAAAATGGCCGGTCACCTAACCAGAAATGGCTGAACCGTGAAGTCTCCAGGATAAGCACATCGATGAGGCGTTTTTCCAGGTCAGCGCTTTCAGGAGTTGTCTATCCTTTTTCTTCCTCGACGTACTTTTCTCTCTCTCTCTTATTCTCCTTCTTTTTTTTCACCATCCTCAAGCTCCAGATCAAACAGTGCAGCCTCCGGCAAATGGATGCCACAGGCCGACTAAGAGCCCGCGCAACGTTTCCGTCGGCGCCATTACCACCCTAAATAATTCTGGTGACTGAATTACCAAGCAAACCCTTAACACCAACCCTCTTTGCCAGGACGAAGACGTCGGGTACCTATACCCAGGGTGTACCTATACCAGCACTGAACCAGGACTAGCACCATCCAAATGGATACTCAGAGTAGAAGTATTTATTGGAACAAAAAAAAGAGAAAAAACGAATGAGAGACGAAAAGAAAATATACGAAGAATAACAGAACAACAAACCGAACGGCGACTCTCCCTTCACTGAGAATCCAGCAGTAAAATTGATACTGGGGATCGACTCGTTAATGCCAAATGAAAATCGATCCTGTCCACTCTGTTTCGTTTCGATCGTTCAGGAGAAACATTGTTCTGGACCCTCTGGGCTGAACGTTAAACCTAGAGCGTGAAATGCGAAGCTTGTCAGCCGTAGGCCAGTCCCGAGTCCATGAAGCTAGAAACACAAAAGGAGAGAGTCAAAGAGGGTAGAAGCGAGAGAGAGAGAGATAGAGAGATAGAGAGAGACTAGAATGACAAAGGGAATGATAGAGAGGAAGAGAGAGACAGAGTGGGGGAGGAGGAAGGAGAGGAGTTAATTAATGAACAGTACCCGGCCAGCTATGATTAATTGGAGTTTTATCAGAGTTCTGGAATGAAATTTTACCCCCCTCCACCAGCTTCGACCTGACACCTCCCCACTCTTCGACTTCCGGTGCGATCATTCAGTCTCCGCGTAACACGTCATATGCTTATTTTCTGCCTCTGCTTCCCATGTACCTACTTGGTATTTTCCTTCGTTCTTCTTTTTCTCCTAAACTCCTGTAACTCCCCTTTTTTACCTGTTTCACCTTTTTATTAAGCCGCACGCGAGATTTCACGTAGCCACAGCAATTTCCTGCATTTTTGCGGAAATCGTGGTGCGATTCGCCTCGCGGGGCTGCCGCGGCGGAACGCGAAACGGTTCGTTACGAAAGATCGTGAAAATCGGGACAGATTTCGTGATAAGGCACCGGAGGGTGGCTGAAGGCAATGGGGTAGGTCAGGTTTGCTGAACGTTTCTCGGAGAAAAACGTGATTCCATTACGTTTTCCCTTCATTCTCGGAAACGTCTCGGGGCCATCTTCCGCGCCATCGAGCCAGAAGTAAGTTTCGAGTGCTGGATAAATAGAGGAGAGAGTGGCGACGGATGGAAGAGAAATTACGAGAGCGAAAGAGAGAGAGAGAGAGAGAGAGAGATAAATCTGACAGATCACGAAGGAGAGAAAATGGCGGGAAAATTTCGAGACGTTGAAATTTATGTGACACGAAAATTCCTAGACAGTCCGACAGAAGAGTAAAAGAGCGTAATTTTTGTTGATAAAAAAGCTTCTAGCCAGATACACCCACATTGACCTAGGTCAGTGCACTGTTTTACATTACTTTACAAAATATCAATGAAAAAAAAACTAACAAAAACAATTGTAAAATTAATTATGTATATTCTTTCGGATCAACCTTCGAAACGTTCATTATAATTGTTATTAATCTAAAATCTTAACAAAACCAGACATTCAGTCATCGAATGCATTGAGCAAAAGATTTTCGATGCACCGTTGCACTTTTGGTCGACCAGCATTTCATTCTCCATGAGAATAATCGCAAAATGGAGCATCGGTCATTTTTCCTCTTTTTCATGGGAAAATAATAGAAAATGGCGGCTTTCTGATTCAACAGAGTATTATTGGATTTCGGGTAGCATATCGGTTTATTCCCTAGATGAGGAGTCCCTATAGAACATCCCATGGGTAGCTGGATACCTATATACAGTATATATATATAATATATAGTATATGCAATGGCTAGTATATATATTATACATATATTAGCTTACATGTGTATATATGGGATCCACGTATGTATATAGGATTGAAAAAGACATGAGGATCCGAAGGGATGCAGTCGGAGGTCCCTGTGGCCTTATGCAGTTCAATGCACCGTAATCACCGAGTCTCCTGCAAGCTCAGTGAAAACCGGGCTAAAAGTTCCCTTTAAAAACTTCCCATTTTTACACTCGACCTACATGCCAAACCGAGCCGAACATAGCCGAACGGATCCGAATTCAGCCGAAGCCTGGCATTTAAGTTTCATATCAAGTTTGTCTCGACGTCGGGCGAAGAATAAAATAATTATGAGACAGCAGCTTCTCGCAGCCATTAGAGGACATTAAGATCGCACGTTACTTATTGAACGTACTGTAGGAATATTATATATATATATATATATACGCTTACAACCCTCATTCGTAATGGTAATGTTTATAATAAAAATGCAAAGAAAAAACAGGTTCAACGCTCTTTCACCTCGTACGCATTACTTATGAATCTTAAGTAAAGCTCCATGCAAGCCAGTGCACTTGGTAATAATATAAATGCCGTGCGAGCTTGGCAAATAATTCTGTAAAAGTAAATTAAAGGTACAAAGCACGCGCGCGGATTATCTGTAACAAGTTGTTACGTTGGTAGGAATATGATTTTCGAAAGATAAAAAAAACACTGCCATTACGTATAACTGCACGTGATTGGCGTGTATGAAGAAAAAAAATGTATAATGACTGCGTCAAAAATGAGCTGGCATAGGTATATCAGTGAATGAAAAAAAAAAAAATAAGACGTATAAAAGCACAGTTTTTTTCGCTCCTTCAATTTTTTAAGGTTATTACGTAAAACGGAACCTTAACGCCCTTTGAAATTCAATCAATCACAGACCAGTCGATGCTTCAGATTCAACTAAAAGTTTTCTCATTCAAAACGTCGAGCAATAAATATTTTACTGACGAAGTTTATGCTCGGTCTTCACTTTTGAACAGGTGCGAGAAACGTCTCAGTTCTCAATGACAATCATAACCGTAGCAGGAAATTGTCTAAGTTTTGCGGATGTCAATAGTTAACTCGATATCTCACAGCAACTCAATATTGATATTGCCACCTGTCTGCTTCGTATTCTGCCCGTTGGCAGACTGAGCGGCGCTGTAATCAGTTACCAATATAGGTATACATATAGTCTTAGTGTATACATTGCCATTAAACATATTCCTGTATCTATGACTAAGCAAACGAACAATAGACAATAATTCTGTAACGTTTAAGCCGATCGAATGTCTCTTACAAGAATAAAATGTCATATGATGATATTCAGTAACTCGATATTCTTGTTGATTGGGATAGGAAAAGGTTAGTCAAGCTTCACGCTGCAATCACAGTGATACCTAAGCTATGATCTTTTACTTACTTTACTTACTTATCAATAAGTTAATTATGCTATTAATTAGAATGCTTTTAGGCTTTCTAGTCTGAGTCTATTGAGATTTAATTATTTGCAAATGATACAGTTGCTAATAAGGTTATGCAGTTTATGCTTCTTGGGTAAAAATGATGCAGCCCTCAAGCGCCAGAGCTGTGGTATAATTAATGAAGGTATATATATGCAACGTATAAATATATGTATTAATATATATATATGCTTCAGATATATATATACAGTTACGTAAAGAAGAACGAAGTGCCTCGTGCTGGTAACACATTCGCCAAGAGGAAACCCGCCAGGCCGTGCGAATAACTTAGCATCCTTCTTTCTAGCGGCGACTGCTGATACAAACATTGCATTATTCATGCGAGCCTCGCTTAGTCCAGAGTTAAGCTCGGGCTAAGGCTCCGTCCACAGCGTGGCTGCATAATTAACACGGGTGGAGGTTGTACCTGCGGCTTGCGACGCTCTGCAAAACTCTGGCCGAATACGTTAATGCGGCGTCTGTGATAAATAGCCGAAGACGTAACGGCGGGAAGTTGTACAGTTGGGTATGCAATGGACGCCGTGGAGTCAAGACCGAGTATATTTCTTCAGTTGGCAAATACGAGGTTGACAATAACGACGTGCAAAATTATGCATTAAATTCATTTACCTTTAATACGCATCAGCGGCACTAACGTTAGATTGTATTGGACAAAGTATTGAAAATAAGTCGAGTAACCAAAGAAATTTGACGTCATTCCACTAACCTATGAAACAGAATCCGGGACGCAAGTCAAATGCACTCCCGTATATGGCTCAGAAGTGCATAGATAAATATTTATCCATAGAAATCGTAAAAATAAACTTTTATTCTGTTTATCAACAAACTTGGTAGTCGCCTGTCCTTTTTTTTTTACCTTCGTGTCTCCTGGCTTTGTTATTCTCATTTCTGCTAATCGTGCAACGACTCCAGGCGTCTCTCGCGCAGTCGACACTTTCGCGTAAGCGGATTTTCCCGAGAAATGGTAAAAGGGCCTGGAGTCTCCCTACAGGCCCGAGCTTACGTAAGTGCGTTCGTGTACATGTATAAAGATGAAAAGAAAAGGAAAAATATTCCTCAAGAGTCAGAGACCCGAGTGCGTCGTGCATTATTGAATACGGGTCAAGACGCCATCTGTGTCTACAGCTGTACGGCACTGGCATCCATCTTGGGATTGGGTTAGCATAACACTCTGGAAACGTGTTGAAAAGGACAGACAATTCTTTTAGCTATATTTTCCTCTTGATTCGTTCTTATATCGATTCCCTATAGAAAGTCATGCCGGCGACACTTCTCACTGACTCTGCTCATACGATACTGACTGATGGCGACGGGACGCCTAGTGGGTATCGAGCGAACTTGCGACCCTTTCCCCAACGTACTCACGAACTTAGCCGAGCTGTCACGAGACCAGCCGAAGCTCTCTGGGTCAGGTCACGCAGGTCAAACGCCTCGTTCGTTAATATCGCCTGCAATCTTATACGAAGCTTTGCGACTCTTCTTCCTTCTACTGTCTCATTCAAGCGTCCCTTTTATTTTATAGGGTTATATATCCATATTTCTCCCTCGCTATTCTTCTATTCGACTTTATTATTATTAGCATCGTCCTAGACTGCAGGTTGCATTCACAAAAGGTTTCACTACGTGTCCATTAGCCTCTCGGCACGACGCTTTTATTATTACTCGATTAAAGCCCGCGATATCTTCTTGATACTCTTTCGTCTAGCTGCGGTGTACCACAGGAATTATTCCTATTGTCTCTCATATTTATTTTCATATTTGCGTCAACCCCAGAGTGCTTTAACGTGGACTACCGCAAATTCCGCTTGGCAATATACGGTTTCTTATTACGTGGAAAGTGCACGCGAAATGGCCGCGTTCCAGTTCCCGTCGTAAAGGCGGATCGATTCCCTTGTTGTAAAAAAGAGCTATGTAACCAGAAGAATATTTTATACGTCACTTCTCGAGCGTCCAAAAGTCGTCGGAGAACGGTGCATCCGTATATCCAAAAAAGAGAAGTAATATTGAATTTTTATTTTGCTATTTTATTGCGTATACAATTACTTGGCAATTTACCTATAAAATATATATATTACGTCAACCTTTTATTATACCTATCTATCTGTATTGTATTATATTACAGAAGATACACCGTGTACCCTCGACTCATCCGATATTAAGGGCACGTTCGAAAAATTTCAACGTTTCGCCTGTAAATAGACAATTTTCACCGCGACAAATTCGCCATCGAGAATCTCGACGCCTCTATTCGGTTGGGCGTCCTTTTTTACGTCATGGCGTCGGAATCGAGGAGGTAATAAAGACGGATCGCCCCAGGTTCAACTGTGATTTGCGGATGTAATACTCGCTCGAGTATATATATATATTTGTATATAAATAATAGATATGAGCATACGTATATAGTAGGGCTGTTATACCTATATGTTCGTATAAATACTTCGCGATTTTTATTTGGCGTCCAAACTAGATTCAGATTTCGTCATTCATTCTGGTACCGTGTCTCGTTAGCCATGAGTATCTTCTATTACGTTTGAATTATTATTCGTCTGATGAACCGCCATTAACCTGATAGTGAATTACGGGTCAGTATCAGGGACGGTGATATAGGAGAAAAAAAAATGTCAATTGTTAATACAAAACGACGGTTATTCCTGGGTTAAATGAAAAATTGTACTTTACGCACGTTACATGCGTTTCACGTTTCTAGTCGTTCTAGGGAATTACGTACTGGACACTCCTGTGTGGATTATCGTTATGAGTCCAGACGCCATTTTGAGAATGAGGTCGTAAATTATTTTTACTTTGAGAATAAACGGGAAATCGCGTATACCGGGTGATCGTATCGTTCGATAAAATTTCGTGAATTCGAACGAGTCAAAATATGGTATACAGTAAATTTTATTTTTATGTCCCTCGTCCGCCATGTTGGTACCAATTTTACGTAACTGTTTGTTTTATCATTACGATTCCTGGTACCTTGCAGCTTTGTCATTAACCCTTGTTACTAATGACTGTATTTGCATTGTCATTAAATTTCTGTAACAGAACGGGCACTTCTGCATCGATTCGATTTTCAATTTCAACCAGTGAGAAAGTTTTCAAACTACCCAGAAACACGTCAGGACCTTTTGCAGTAATCAGTCTTAAGCATAGGTAGCATATCGATCACCATTTAGATTGGCAAACAAATCCACTCCGTTAATTCTACAGGGTCTTTCAGAAATTTCGTACCCGCTCGTTTGACAGTCCTGAAAGTCCCTCTTCCCCCACCTGTCATCGCCATCGACTTCTTCGTGGCTGCCACCCCGGTAAAAGAAAAAAAAAAAAGAGGAAAAACATTTCCCCGGTCAGAATTTTCGGTGGTGCTTTCAATTCTCACGAACCCCATTGCGTTATTGCCTTCTTGCCACGACCCGCCAGTGACAAACTGCCGATCATAATTCAACGGAATTGCATTTCTTTCATCGGTAAAACCCTTGATTTTTTTTTCGTCAGACCACCTCCAGGGGATTTGCGGTCAGAGTTATTTTAAGGGATGACGATTAAGGAAAGAGGGAGAAAAACGAAGTTATACGACAACGTGCTCGGGCGAGTGAAAAGAATAACGTCAGGAGTGACGCGTACAGGTGGCGCCATCACAATGAAACTTCGAACTTCTCTCCCCGATCCAATTGCGGGCGCAAGGTAATGGGGTTTGCGTTAATACGAAACCACCCGGTAGTTTCCTTGGCAAAGTGCCTCTACAGCCGAACGGCACTTATCGGTTATCCAATATTTCAGTAACGACGCCCGAAACGATCCCGAGCGAGCAAGACCAGCACCCATTGGACGTCCTTGCTTTAAGTTCGCCTCAGGCCAACCTCGGCAGCCATGTTTTCCAATTGGCTAAGCGTGCCCGTTAATGAGAGACGTCCCAGTTGCATCTGGCATTGCTTAAAGGCAAATTGACGCCACGGATTTATCTGGCACGTGTAAATATTCAACTACCGGAAGTACCGAACTTGGCGCCATTAATTAATCGTCCTTAACTGTCAGTCTCGCGCGAACTTCAGGTCGTTCGACGGCGACAAGACTTTAAGAAAATTCAAGCAGCTTCGTACACAACGACGCGAACATCCATCTTACTCTTCTTCCTTCATCTGGATATCTTTGCGAGGTGGCGGGAAATTCAAATCGAACTATCGTTACGTGGTAACAGCTGACATCTCCTTCTGACATATACGAGTTTTATTCCACCGAAAAAGTCACTAGACTCCTTTCATTTTCTTCCTTCATCCATACCCCTCTTTCTTTTTTATTTTCCTTTCAGTCCTCCTCCTTTTATTCTTCCATCTTATTCTCCCACGCATCCTCCATCAGGGATACTTCCGGTGCTTCAGTACATTGCCTATCGCTCTACCGCGCTGGAACGAATAAAAATACGTTTTATCGTTTCGCGGTTCGACTTAGGTATTTTAGCGGGAGAGCGCGGTTGGTAACACTGCTAGATGTGACATTACCAGCTTCGAACGATGTACCGTGGTTACTGGGAAAACGTATGTTATCTGCATATACATATGTACTGTCTATATATATATACACCTATAATACATTCAGACTTTATATAGGAAACGAGCAGTGGTACAGACAGAATGCTGAACATACACACCAGAGATCAGGTTCGTGCCGGAAGTGTTGCATTACATTCGATTTCATGAAGCCAATAAGGATGAGAAAACTATACGTGTGGCGGCGCTGCTGTAGCAAGCATAGAGGATGAGGTTATGTTCCTGCTGCTGCTATGGGAAGTGCGAAAAACTTTTACAATGCATTATTCAATATAGATAGGTAATATATATATATGTCACTGTACTTTACATGGTCGCCATTTTTTTTTCGATACTCTCAACTGTCGTATATACTGGTAAAAATATCAAAATTTTTACAGTCCAGTCTGTACAATTGTTTTTTAAACTTTTGCTGGAATACTACCTGATATCTGGAACAGACTTGTGGCAGACTTCCTGGGTTTATTCTACGTCGGGTCGGACGCGACCGCACTCGCAAATAATAATTAACGTCGCGTGTAAGCCGGTTATTAGAGGGCAGCGAAACAGCTTCTGTTACTAATGATTATGTTCGTTGTTCAAGTAGATCATGCTAATAGTTACACTTAATCAGGGACACTCGGCCAGTACGTTAGCTTTGAGGGTAGCTTAGGTTAATGCGAAATTGTATTAAGGGCATATCGGGTGGGATAGATATGTAAATTTGTTAAGTGTGTAAATAATATTTTTTTTGGGCTGGTATTAGGTTTGCATATCTGTATAGTGTTGTTATAGAAAATTTATATTTTGGATGTAAATTTGTTTCAGTGTATATAAAGTTTAGGTTTAATATGTGTATATGTATTTTTGATTTTATTCTTAATTTAGTTCGGAATTCATTAACTTGGATTAATTAAGGTCTCTATGGCGCCTTATTGTTTTCGCTACTTTTCTACTCCGGCCTTTATTACAGTCGGGCGAACCGACGATCATTTTTCTTTCAAGCTTTTTCCGTCTCGCGTTAGTTCACGTTCGCGCCGCAATGCATTTCCGCTCAAAGTGCAGCGCTGCCGGACTGTAACGACCGTCAAAAGAGATTCCGGGGAAAAGAAGTATTTGTCTGGGAAAACAAGGGAGTCGGGCAGGGCGTTCGATTTTAATTAGACGTCTAAACGAATTGCAGAAGAAAACCTGGAAATAGATAATGAAAACAAACGGCGTTCAGTTATAATTGAACAATGCGAATTTTGTACTACCGCAGAAATACGAAGCGCCATCATGGATCCGAAAGAATACTTGGATGTAGATTTTTCAGAATACCGGATCGACGTCGGACGTCCTTTTCTCTGTCTACTGTGGACGACGCCGCGGGCGTCGCGATAAGAGCGCAAAAACTCGACCAGAAATCGCACGCGCGATTATTTCCATAGGGAAATCTCCCGGCGTCCTTCTCAATTTCAAAATTTTTCACGGATACGTCGGATCCGTGGTATTTGCGAAAAACGTGAGTTCGATTTGCCATATTTGATAAGAGTACTTTTCTATTTTCTTGTACGGAATACAGGTAAAATGTCTAAACAGTGTTATCAACCGTTTTGGTAGAATCTACTAAGAAATCTACGTGTACGAGTTATTAAAAAATTAGGTAATATTTGGGGGACAAAAAATTTGTCGTTTAACCTTTAGTTTTTCAAAAAAATCTTTTAGTCTGAAATGTTTTGCAAATGCTGTACCGCGTGTAACGGTAATGCACGTGAGATCCTATGCATACGAAAGTAGATACGGATGGAAAACTGGCGGACGAAGTGAAGTACATTTTACTCCTAGGCTATTTTTACAGTTGGCAAGCCTTGCCGCTACCCTTAGGTTACGCACGGTAGCGGGTAAAGGGTAGTGTGCATTAAAGTATTCCATAAAGTGTGCCAGAAAGAAAAGCGGCTATCGTGATGCCCGCCAGGCTGTACACAATGGCGGCTAGTTTTTCAGCGGTCGGATTTTACAATGGGAAATATTATTTGCAGCCACCCCCTCTCCTCCGTCGCCCCCTGCCACCCCCAACTGCTCTGACGCTATTACGTCACTTTTTGTCTTTCCTCGACGCTCGCCAATGAAGGCTTGCATTTTTCACGCAACAGCCTGCCAGGGCTGTACCTAGTCACAAGGAACATTGTGTAACCAAGAAAAATTCTCCCTTTCTGTTTTTTTTTCTTAACAATGTATTTGTCTGTTTTTTACGTGTCTTCCATTTTGATTTTTTCCCTCCACCTGTGTTGCTGCATCAGGATAGTTCTTAACCTGAAAGGCGTGTATTTTGGAGAATAATGATATTCAGATTTAAAACAAAAAACAGGAGTGTACTAAGTGGCAATTAATCTGTATGCGAGAAAAATATGGATCCTGGTCATCTGGTGGCGGAATTCTGAAGCTTGGTTACTCACTCTCCAGAGTCGTTCCTCTAGTATGTACATATATAAGGGATGGTGGTTGTCGAACAAAGGAAATTCTGTCAATGTGGTTAGGCGTCAGGAGTGTATCTATAAGGGTCGATCGATTTTTATAGGGTGACTGTGTAGTACCTCCCCTAATGTTACGTAATAGATATAACGCGTCCTGGAAAGAGACTGTATAACCTCAAAAAGGAATCCTTTTTTTCTTTCCTTTTTCCTGGGATTACTTCTGCGCGCGACCCTTAACTTCACTTTCGCGAACAGATCCTCAGGATTTGCCGGCTCATCGTATCACCTTCAGCCAGCATCACCCACCACTGTTCTTCCACCCTATGACCTACTACCCCATAACCATTTTTACCCTATCCGTTGGCTATATTCCTTTTTTTTCCCTCTTCACCCTCATTCTTTTTCTCCTATTCTTCAGCGGTGCTCTTGCGTTACCCTTAATCGTGGAAGAAAGCTGAACCTCCCCCCCCCCCCATTCTACCCCTCCGCAACCCTCCAGCCATACTGAAAACAACATTTCTCCATTAGAGCGATCGTTCCGCATTTGAATATCCCGCCTTTGTCCAGATTTCTCGTTAAGGCCTCGATACTGCTGCCATCTACCGCATCCTTGGTACACTTATTAAGACGGACTCTTCCGGGGATTCCCCGTATTGCACTTTATTCCTTCTGGAGGAGACTTCGTTCTTTATACAACATCTGGCTTGGTTGTTACCAATAAAAATTGACGGCTCGTATATGGGAGGGTTGATTGTTGTCAGTTGGGGTACTTTGCGCGATCCAATAATTTATTGGGGACGGTTAATCTATGCGGAAAGGAATTCTAGGGGGTTTGAGAAATTCTCAGGATTTTCGTTATGAATGCCAGAAGGCCGCGTATTCTGCTCGTGCGGAAACAATGTGACCGCGTGAAGTTCGTTCCAGGGTCTTCTCATATACGCGAAGGGGTTGCTTACGGTTCAAGGGGGTGGGTGGTGGAGGATGACGTTAGGGGATGTAGAAGGAAATGCTCCTCACCCCAGGGCCGAGTTAAATGGTTAAGTTTGCGCATAAATACATCCCCGTCTCGGGGTTGCATATCTAAGCGACACCCCCTGGACTGCAGTTTCTGTGCCACTCGGTGTGCCACACAGGAGGGCGGGGAAGTGGAGGGGGGGGGGGTATTCCGGCCACTGAATTCTCCAACCCCTAAAACCATCCCCGGAAATTAAATGTTTCTTGATACGCGAATCTACAGGGTTGCAGCCGGTGTGCTCGAGGTACCACAACGAATACGTAGGCTTTTAGGGGATGATTATTAAATGGCGCACTGGTATGCCACATGATTACTTGTGAGTTGGACTTGAACGTGCGAGAAATTAATTTAACCCTTTTCAGCAGAAAGGCAGTTATTCGTTTATTTTTTTTCAACTTACACCCTTCTTGCCTCCATCCCTTCTGGCACGCGCTCTTTACTGTAGTTGCGTTCCAGCAGCCTGAGAATTTCTGGAATCTTCTCAGACATCCTGGAATTCCACGCGCTCTCACTGGCGTTTCTATTGATGCTGTGACGTCACAATCAATCTGGAAATCCTTTACGTTGTGTATTCTGTTGATTTATTGCAACTTTTTCAGTGGAAATGGAAAGTCCGACCGAAAGGGGTGGTTTTGAAAAAAAAATGGTTGGACAATTGTTTTCAATTTTTTTTTCCTTTTTTTCTTTGTTACCCGTGACTATCGATGCACCCTTCTATCGTTTGCCATACGACTACCTACCTATTTGCCTGGAGGGTGGAAAGCAAGGTACTAACGGCAAATAGAGGGTGTAGTACCGACCGATAGGGAGATACCAAGCTGGATGTCGCGACAGATTATGAAAAATGAGGACGCGCGTGACTTGATGATTGATAGTTACTATGTGGATCCACCCTTATTTTTTTTTCTTCCATTTCGCTACGTCTGTGTATGAAATAAATACATATTGACAATCCTTTATATTTACAGGGGATGAGTTCAGGATTAACTCAGTATCGACCCCGATTATCACGAAATAAATATATTCAGATAAAACATAAAATCCAACAGATGACATTCAGATGTAGAACGCCTTCATCTGTCACATGAATACTAATCATTAATTGAAAGAATCGGAAATCGATATTTCTCGTACCAATAACGAGTGAAACAATCCGTGCCCTGTTTTTATTTTAAACACCCCTTGCATTAAATCATCTCAATTCGCGACAATCCGTCGTAAAATTAATTTCAGTAATTGCTTATCTGCAAAAATAGATTTTTTTCTCTTTCTTTTTCCTCGATCAACGATAGGTAACGTTAATTAAAATTGCCAATCACAACAAAAAGAGCAGTGTCAATTAAACAATGACGTAATCAACCCTTATAACATCAAAATCAAGAAAGAATCAATAATCGTCAATTCAGTCACCGATAAAGCGAATCAATCTCGAGTCAAATATATTCGCCAATTCGGATCGACCTCACTAGCACAATTAACGTCTAAGGGTGAGTTAGAAGCACAGCTAGGGGTGACAGGGTGGAATACCAAAGAAAATCGAAGTAGCAATGGCACTAGCTCCGGAATTAGTAACCGAAAGGAACAAGTGAGTAAAATGAACGGAAACGTAAATAGAATCTAAAAGTAAGAGAAAGACAGATACAAAGACAAGTGCATAGAACGAGGATAGAAAGTACGTAAAATGAAATTAAATCAATTACGTCACGACAGCCAAACGATCCCCATGAATATCGACGCGTAAGTCTCCTCGTGATTTCATATAAATTCGCACTTCGACGCCGAGCGTCGTTGTCACTCGAATCACATTACCTAATTCCACGACGGCGTCGGCAATCATGCCCAGGACGCCATCTACCGGTTACAGCCTGATAAATGGATAAACGCGATTATACAGGCCGAATTCGTCGTCCGACGCCATTTTACATTGCTAACTATTAACCCTATCTCAGGCGAGAAACTACCCTTGCAATTATCCTCACCGTCACGTGTCAATCAAGTAAACCCATCGATCCAACCCCGTTAAGGGTTGAAATTCTCCTATCGCATTCTCTTTCCCTCTTGAGAAATCAGAATAGGGAAACGTCAATGATCTTCGCTACTCGATTATTTTGAGGTTAGGTTCGGTATCTAAGCTTCTACTTTTAATATTCAAATCTCCCGCCCCTTTTTATAACGGCTAATTCACATCTCTCGTGAACCACTCTTATAAACGGTTTGTCGAGTCTTTTCAACTTGCCACGATAAAAGTCACTCTTTACGAATGTAAAATGGCGTCGTTGCTTACTGTGCTGTATACTTGTTATGTGGATATATATATATTTATATATATATATACACGTCCTATCACGGATATTACAGTTTTACTGCCACGTATGCAATTGCACACCACTTATATTTGGCAACTGCGATGGCGACGCTTAACGCCCGTAATGCAATATCAAGAACGTATGTACCTACTTATATATATATACATAAATATAAAACATATATGTATATATAGGGTGCTCCGCGTAGGACGTACGAGTACCCATGTAAATCGGATAGCATCTCTATTTCATTTCGTCGCAGCGCAACCCCTCTTTTTCACCGACTTACAAATTCAACCCCCAGCTCGGCTCCTCTTTGACACAATAAGAAAAAAAATGAAAACGTAATACCGCCATTCAAATTGAACTTGGAATTCGCCAAAGAGACGTTTCTCCAAATGCATAAGTGAGTTCAAAAAATTTTTTTTATATAAAATATGCTACGCAGATACTGATACAAGTATCATTCAAATATCATTCCTGATAAATATCATTCGAGTATCATACCCGAGTCTTAGGGTTCAAATAATGAAATTTACCCCTTCCTCCTCCTCTTCCACCCCCTCAAGCCCTTGTACATCTGCGCGCGCATCTGTCATCGACGAACAAAATATTTTTTTTTACTAATAAGCGACACTTCCGGTTGGAAAGGTACGTATTTGTTTATATAACAATAATAATTACACAATATTATTTAAACAAGCTCAACCCTCGTTTCGTTGACAAAGAAAAGGAAATGCTTCGTAAATTTTCATCCTTTCTCCTGATCCGACAATGGCTGGACACGTGTTCCTCCTAAGCTCGAACAAGACGAAGATCTTCATCCTCCCTCTTCAGCTCCATTCTTCCAGCCTCCTAGTCCTCGTCTTCGCCATGATGGAAAAGTCAATGAAATACTTTCTCTCCGTCAAGCATTCTGACGTGCTTTTACGCCCGACGAGCAAGCAGCGCCGAGAAGCGTCGAATCTGACGTCACTCGAGTAAAAGTAAAGGAAAAAAAATTCTGTGTCACGATATGGCATTGTTTACCCCCCTTTTTTCTTTTTCTTTTCGTTATTCCATTATCCGTGACCATTTTCTTGAAAATTTTCTCGATGATTTTTGTTATTGTCAAGCTGCTGAAGTATAAGTTTTTTTGTTTTTGTTTGTAATTGCGTTTCACTCGTAATACCTATCTCGTGGGTGGTATACGGGTTTGTTCATTAATTCGTATGGCAGAATTATCCACGTTGGTTCTTTGGTATACGCAAGGCTTCCCTTGCTCGTAAACTTTCCTATTGTTTTGATAGATATTATACTATGACTGTTGATATCGCCATTGTTCTCCAGTCCCTTTCATTACGGTCGCCTCGCGACGGTGCGGGATCACGAACGCCATCCTGTAGAAGTCCCAGGCTGCTATTTAGATTTTCATGGAATTTCACACAGTCTCTCGCGTAACCTCGAAGGATGCTGTAGTGCAGTGTATATATATATTATATATATATAGTATATACATGAATAATAATCCATAGAAATTCGCCCTTAGCATCTGTACACGTAAACAGTCAGACACCTGTAAATTCCCAACATACTATCTACGAATGAAATTCCGTAGAGTGGAATTTTGAGTTTTCTTGGAACTTCGCAAATCTTCTGATAATATCTTTCTCCATCTTGTCCCTTCTCCTGGCGCGCATTCTTGCTTTGTCGTCGCGATATGAACTTGCCTTCATGGGAGAACGTTATTCGCTTGGGCGGTTAGCTATGTCATATTCTGGTATTTGAGATTGTGTCTGACGTCACAAGATGAGATACTGAATACGAAATACTTGGAAGCGTCGATAACAGATTTTGAATATACTGATTATTTATTCGGTCACGTGATTAATTAGTGACCTTTTTTTTATAGCGAAGAATTTTTTGGGCATGATGGTTAAGCTTTTTGGGACTTCAAAATATTGTAAGGCTGATTTTGAATTTGTTTTTTTGGGAAATTTTTATCGTAACGAATTTATTGGCTGAGCACAAATACGTTATGTAAGTATGCGATCTTCGGTTACTTAAGGACGACGTCAAAGAAAATTTAATATGAATTTATTGCGAAATTAGGAATGGCTGTCTTGCCTGCTTGTAAGTATCTGAAAAGTATCTTGTGAATGTCTTTGATCTTTGATTTCGTGGAATTTTTATCTTGACCTTTATAAGGTCGGCGGGAATTTTTTCGAAACCTTAAAAAATCGTTTTAGGAAAAAGTTTTTCACGTGCGCGCGCGCGCGTGTATATATATATGCGCGTTACAATTTTTCTTTCTCCCCTGACTTTCTTAATCTTTTTTTCATCCCCCTAACCTCCCACTCGCATCACCGTCATCCTTATACCAGAAGCGAGGCCATTAACGCGTTCAAGTGATTAACGAGCCAGAGTTGTCTGCCCGTTGTACAGGTCGTCCCGTGGCAGCCGGCACACTCTCTTCCGGTAGCTTGACGAGAAAAAAAAAATGGCGTCAAACCAAAGCCCATGAGTGACTTAATGGCTGCTCCCTTATCCTCAAGAGAGTCTTCTTCACTATTACAGTCATTATACAGTGGTTACTGTCACCTCTGAAAAGACCAGTAGCAACGTCAAAATAAAGTGAAGCTTATAAAATTGAAGTAAAATAAAAATAATGATTATAAAAAGGTTTAAACCGGAAGTCACTCGTTTTGGATTACATACACTTTTGTAACTTCATTATTCTGCACGTGCTGTTTGAAAGTTCCTGTAGTCCACGTAAACTTTCCTGGTACATGCATGCACCTATATATATGTGTGTGTGTGTTAATAGGGACTGGAACGAAAAGCACGTAGCAGGTATTTGCAGAAGTGTCTAGTGTGTATGGCACCTATGCAGGTAGATAGCACGGACACAAACCACACGGAATATTGGAGCGCAGGTTCGCGCCTGGTCATGCTGAAAGAAATGAAAGAATGTTTCACCCTGGAACGGGGTACCATGAATAGATGAGAAGCTTGATAGCATTGAGCGGGTTCGGTTACGCTCGAGTGAGCGTGTTGGTGCAGCTGCAGCTGCATCCGAGCTTTGCCGGTTTAGACTCATTTGTTGGCCACCCTTCACAAAGCCCAGGGATCAAAGCAACCGCTCATACCTGTTTGACTTTATACATACTAAGAAGAAATTTATAAAATTTTCATTCCTTATAAATACAAGACATATATAAGCATATATACATACGCAAAAGAAATTTTTTAAAATTTTCCATAAAAAAATCTAAATGTCATAAATAAATGATAAAGAAAAATATTTGTATACGAAAAATCCATTTTTCTAGGGTAATTACGTCGGCTGTCTATCCCCACCACTTTTCGTATCATATGCGCAGTGCAACTGCGCACGTTAGTGGATATTTCCGCGCGCTGTAAATTCCCTAGGCAAGGATTCCAATTAACGCGCAATTTAAATGCACTTTTGTGCATGCATATAAGATAAAAGACCAGATGAAATGCTCTGGGGCAGTTGTCGCATTTTCACGTATACACTCGGGCGCCAGTGATTGCGACCAGTATAAACAACGAATCGGACACATGCTCGCGTGTTCTGCGGTTTGAACTTCAATGTTTGCAGCAAATAATGACATGTTACCATTATCGCATCGGGAATGCACCATGTGGGCGGCATTGGTACCAGCGTAACCAACCGTACAGTATACGCGTATGTGCACTATATGAAGAGCGGGGAAGAAGGGGTTTATATGGACCATTAAGGCCTAGTTCACATATACGTATTGGTATAAAAACAGAATATGAAGCACGCGGCTCGTAAGCCAACTGCCAGCATATGTTTGCATATGGAGAATTCGCGTGCTCCGTGTATGCACTGATGTAAAATTTGCTTTGCATGGTGGCTGCAGTCGCCATATTGAAATATCTCGATTGTCTGCCTGAACGGGTACAATGGACCAATCACGTTACTGGTCAATTATGTAGATAGCTTGTTAAATAGTAACCAGACATCTGTCTAGTGGTGGTCGACGGGAAAAAAAGAAAATGGACGTTGACGGAGAGTACCGTTAGGCGGGAAATTTGAAATATTTTAAACGACTAAAAGGTTTTATTTTTGTCGTTCGATTGTGGAATTGAAGAAAATAAATTTTTTTTGTTTCATTGTATTTCTAATTTTAATTTTTTTGTTGCAGGCAACCATCGCCCAGCTCTGGTACTACTGGTACGTCCACAGTCTCCTCGACCGGTCCGGATGTCGAGACGACTTCGCAGAGCATCGGCATGTACGCCGTCGGCGTCGGGAGCGTCGCGACGTCGACGGAGACGCCGACGACGCCACCGATCACCACGACACCATCCGTGCCTTTGACTACTAGCGGCGGTCTTACCGGCATCGGGACGATCGTCAATCCAAATCTTGTCAGGAGCGTCTCGACGCCTACGGCGCCTAGACCGATTATACAACCCAGTGTCAGCTCTGTCAGCGCGTCGGCTGCGCAAAGACCTAGACTTAGGCGGAATATGAGTCGGACTGAAGCCGTTCGAAAGTGAGTGTTTTTTTTTAATATTTGTATATTGGTATTGATTGGGTCAATATCGATCGTTACCTGATAAATTATAATTTATACAGTTATTTAATGGCCGCATATAATACTGTATTGTCCCATTAGGGGTAGTTACGTATATACCAGTATTCAGTAGCTGCTAGGATCAATTGAATCAATTATAATTGACAGGTATATTTATTGACGATGGAATAATTATAATTGATGATCATGTACCGAGGACGTAAAATTCAATTACCTACTTGGTCATATTTTTATCTCTGTATTATATAATCGCACAGATCACGCGTCATAGTATAGTAATTACAGTTATAATTCTTCTATATGGCATATATTAAGATAATTTTCCCTAAAACACAAAAAAAATCCCCTCAAGGACATTATCCCAAAGTATTAACGGTTTAAGGGTGAAATATTAAAGATAAAAATTCTTGATGACGCAATGATATTTCCACCCTTATCTCATGATGTCGGTTAACACAATGCTGACACACATGAAATACCGTAAAGAGACATAAACACAGCCAAGTACGTGTCCCATGTGTATACACACAATACATTCGCGCGGAGTACAGAAAGAGGGGTAGTTTTTTTTTTCAGAAACGCAAGGGGCGCGAAAGTCATTAAGCCCGGGGCTCATGGCGCCGTTATAAAAATGCATGAAATTCACACGTAGATCGTAATCGGGTCCAAAATGGAAAACATAGATGAACCCGTTCCCCTGCTAGTTCTCATAAATTCACACCCAGAAATCTGCTTGCGCACGACCCACCCTTACCTGTAACTATTGCACAACCCTCCAAGGAATAATTATATCGCACGATAATACACGCGTATAGCCATGGCTATTAATTTCCAAAAAAAGAAGTAGAATTTTTTTTACAAACTGTATTAACTTTGTCGACGTACTTAAGGGTTGATTAATGGCTATATTAAGTACAGGATGTGTAATACGTACTACAGTTATTAGTCATACCTCGTACGAGGGTTAACAAGAATGTAACAAGCTGAGTTCAGCTAGGTCCGGATTGGCCGAATGATTAGGGGTTGGTTTCTTCGTCGATAGGAGCAAAACATAATTGGACCAATTTCGGAGAATCCCCTAGGAAAGGGGTGGTGTCCCCAAGCCTTGACGAACTCGTCCACGGGAAGAGGTCACCGAGTGGCCAGGATTCGCTGTGGGGTTAATTTCGCCTGAGAATCCCGAAGGGTTGTTGCTGCATCAAGAAGTCCCTAAAAAAATCCACCAGAAAGTCCCTAGGGAACCGTTTGAGTTTTCGTAGACGATTTTTATCGATTTTCAACCCGTGTATTCGTTTCTGGGGATTTTTGATTTAATTGCTTTTTTTTTAATTTCTAGTTACATCAAGAGAGAAACTGCTGCCTTCTTCGGCGTCGACGAGGAGTCTGAAGCTTTGGAGAGACAGAGATGGCTTGGACGTCGTCGTCGCATGGCGTCCAGGAAGTACGGTGCGCTACTTCCGGAACACAGACCACCTGACCCCGACATCACCAGGGACGTTCCGGACTCCACTGAGATCCCGGAGGTAACCGAAACACAATGCATTTTCATCATCTGCTACTTCCGCTTAGCTAGACTGTTCAAAGTGCAGTTGCATTGTTTCTGTTTGTTTTATAAACGACAGAAGTGGAAAATTTGACAAAAAAAGATCATGATGATTAAAAGTCACGTTGCTCTAACTGTGATACGTTGAGTCGATATCGGAGATGAGGAGGAGGGGCGTATAAAATAACGATTACCACCTGTAACCATTTACGATAACTAGCTAATCCATTTCCAATGAATCGATAAAATATTCTCACACGTTAATCCATTATACATTCCCTTATTTGTACGTGCCGTTTAACATTGGTACCAGGATTCTTTGCATAAAGCACACAGAGAGAGAGAGAGAGAGAGATCATTAATTTTTCAAGGAGCATCAACTTCGACCTAATTACATAATATTTTTCATTGTTCTCCATATGGAGAAATGTCAAACAGGAGAAACATATTAAGAAATAAAATTATTATATTTACTTACTTTGTAATCCCTTAAAAGAACTTATTAATTGTCCCATTGGATGGGAAGTTAAAAAAAAATTGTAAACAATTGGAAAAAGAAATCATTCAGGATCATCCCATTCAGGGTGAAATCAATCCCGATTGATTTCATTCCTTCGAACTCTAACGTTTTGCAAATCAGATATTCATTTTAGTCTGTACTGTTCACTCGTAAAAGTCTATCCCTGCCGATCGTTCCAGTCCAATCAAATTTGTTAATGGCGGCCGCGCAGCTATAGGGGCTAGCAACTCTTTCGATTGTACCGCACGAAACTGCAAACGAAGCTGCTCTCGCACTCGAGTTACGTTGAAAAATTGCTGCCCAGCAACGGAACAATAAGCACCTTTTTTTTCCACCATTTTTTAAACCTTTCATTTAGATTTTCATTCCAGCGTCGAGAGCTTTAACAAACCCCTAGCGACTAGTTACGCAAATTCAAATGGATTTCAAATGATCGATGACGCTTTTGTGAATACCACCAATGACGATTAATAAAAAAATATATTTTCATTTTCAAGGGCGTCGTGCTAAGAAGATGGCAGCAACCAGTGCGCAGGAAAGATTCCGTCGCCAGGATGACCTTATCAGGACTTCACTACATGGTTGAGGTAAGTCAATCGATATTAATATATCAATTAATTCTTAATTAGACAAAAATCAACTTAGACCTTCACTCCGTATCGCTACTACCTCAATACAGTATCTATACCTTTATCTATGCCTTATCTATTATTTAAAACAGTAACCGTTCAAATTCCTCCAACAATTAGATGGCCTGATAAACTCGAAAGAGCTGACGTCATTGATACCAGAGTAGCGAGAGTGAAGTGACAGCTCTGAGTTGATGGGTTAAGATGTAAGAATTAGGTTAGGTCAGGTTAGGTTAGAACCGGACGTTACCGGTTAACCTTATCCGTCGTATCCATCGCAGCGAAACTTCGCTCGGTCGTCTTCCGTGTTATGAACCGGCCTTTACGTCCCTCGAGCTAAGTTACTGGACTGCTTAGATCCCGTCTATCTATTAGACTAACAAGGTTCCGTGCAACTTCCGGTCTGACAGAGACTTCCTTGCTGAACGTTACCTACCTCCAACCGTCTCAGCTTGCTCGACTCTGCTTACACTTTGGTTTCTATGGTTTTGAAAGGGTTGCCAACTGCCTTGGAGTGATCCTTTTCTGTAGGGTCAAGTAAACTACGTTTAACCCCTTGCGGTAGTATTTAGCTAAGGCATGGGTACCCACCCTAATGGCCGGAATGATTTTTCATTGAACGTTAGAATGATTGTAAAAATTCGTGTAAAATAAGAAAATATTATTATACCCTTTTTACTTTTTATATATTCAAAAACAAGATTTTTGCTTAACTTAAGATTGAAAAATATAAACGTACAACCGGAAACGGTAAAAATACTGTGGTGGCTGAGAGCAGGTGATCCCCAAGGGTCAACTAGATTTTTTGAATAATTTAATTGTCCTCTGGACTTTACCAATGCATACCCCAACAACCTCAGGGCGTATTCGCAACCGACGAAAGCACAGTGACTTCGAAGTTCATGAAGAATTTTCATACTCGCTACGGTCCAGGCTCGTCGCTGATGCACCTTCCTTGCATTAAGTATGCGTCCCCATTGTCGTCCTGGGATTTAGTGCAAACCTTGAATACAAAGATCCATTATGAAATTTACATAAGGCGGTAGTATGCATTTAAATAAGTTAGAACGAAGCGGCTCGACCTTAGCTACGCGAAATCCGAACTTAATGGCTCGTGCTCATGGAAATTCTATTAAGCCCCTCCCTTTGGCTTCTTTTGGCATGGAAGTACTTGATAAAAAAAAGGCTGATTTTTCTTTCCTTTTAAAAATACCGTTTTATTTACTCGTGTCGCAAATTTCTCCGGGCACCTAATTAACTGGTACGGAATCGTTTTCAACGAAGCGAACAATGCGATTCGCTGATTGGTGTGCAGTTCCATGGGTACTTTTAGGGGTCTCGTATAACCATCGATATTGTCTCGTCTCGACGTTCATTAGTCCGATGGGAATCTCGTCGTTCCATTGTGGGTGCAACGTCAGGCTTGTAATTTCATTGAAAATCTACTGGCATTATACTGCTCGTGTTACGCGCCAGTGTGATAGCCGTATTAATCCAGACAGTTTCGTCTGGCTGAAGAATTTTGAATCGCAACCAAGCGAAATGCCGACGTCGACCTGCGAAATTACCACTGCGACTATATATGTATTTATGTAAATAGCCGAAGCGGTATACGTAAATCCCACCCCCTTCCCCCCCCCCCCCCCCCCATGTACTCCGATACGTGCAAGTGCATATGTGCATTTTTTTTTACTCGCCCAAGCATGCATGCGCCCAGGGCGAAACGCACAGAAAACACCTAATTATATTCAGCATACCGTTACGCCGGCCAGCTCCGATTTCGACAGTGTCTCTCACAGTAGGTAATAGAGCAGTAGGTACGTTTGCGAAAAAAAAATTCAAAAATCGCGGTAAAAATTCGAAAAGCATTAAAAAAAGGTGGCGAACATCGTCGAGAATAAATTCTCGTCCAGAAACGTCAGACAAATCGCGTCGCTCTTGTGCGTACGGTAGCAAAGACATTGAGCTCTCTAGAAGTCGCTAAAATTGAAATTATAATTTGAACAGCGACGCAACCAGCGTCGCCGGCGACGTCTGCAGACGCCGTGAGTCGTGAAAATTTAATCGGGAAAATCCAGCCCTCGCCCTTAAACCCGAATTTGATTTCGCGTCACGATCCGATTCGTGTTGGAGTCGAAGAAGAAAAAGTGAATTAAACTCGCGTCGCCAAAGTACAGTAACTTACTATGGAAACGCCCCTTTATGATCTTCTCCTTAAGTAGCCTTCTCCAAAGGGCAGACAAAAACGTGCTGATCCTCGTGTATAATAACGTCGCAGGACAAACCAAGCGGGCAGGCATTAAAGAACGTATTAATTCAAAAGGGCGACTTTTCACGAGAGCGACGTCTACGTTGAGAATCACTGCAGGGGCCAAAGTACCGCTGCTACCGTAGCTTCGCGAATATCAGATAACAATAATTACGCTGAAATAATTACACTCCGGCATAATTATGCAATCTACATAACAACCCCCCTTTAAACCCTCTTTCCCCCACCTACCTTCACCCTCACCCTCACTCTATAAAGCACCGTACGATTGGACTGTTGCTACAAACTGCATAGCTACAGCTTCAACCCTTTAGCATCCCCTAAGTAGCCCTGGCGCAACCCTTTCAGGAAACGTGTTTGCTGTACGAACGAAGACCCCACCCCCTCCCAATCGTACTTGCAATAGCTATAAATTACCAGTCTGGCCATTCGATCTTTACAGTGCATCCGCCCTGTCGATGTTACGCCATCCTTCAAGCCATGCTTTTGTAGGTTAGGTTAGGTTGGCGTAGCTAACACTGTTGTATTCGTAGGTCTATTTCATCCATTGAATTTTATCACTTGGATTCTTCTCCGCTCGACCTTACCTCGTAGCTACCAACTCTTCGGGCTTTTTCTTTATCAGTTGATACTAGGAGTGATAAATATATAGAGATACATCTATAACCGGAGGATGCACTCGAGGGATTTAATCCCAGTGCATCATGGTGAGGATCCATAGTGGCCGTTGATTTTGTTTATCTCTTTTCTTTATTTCCGTTCGGTTCTCTATGTTACTTCTGTATTTTTCTTTTGCTTTTCGTTCAGTTTGAACGTCGACAGCTGTCGCCATCTTTGAATTTTTTTTCTTCGAGAGTCGTTATTTTCTACGTCGTTCCTTTACGCGGGAAAATATGAACGTGACGGCCATATTGCGAATGCAAAGCGACACTTGTCCGGGAAGCTCCGAACGATAAATTTGTCGTACCCTTGTGCATCCCCCTTAACATGAATCATCCCTCTTGGGTAGTCGTTAATGAAAAATAGATAAATCGTCAGCTCGTTAGCGAAGCCACGAGAGAGAGAGAGAGAGAGAGAGAAACAGAATTCTCTTTTCGTCAAATAGTTTGCAGTGTCTGACGTCAGGTGGCACTAGTGTAGTAGTCAAGCAGTGGTACATGCTGGGATAGACGCGAAACGCACTGCTGACTACGAAGGCGATTATTCACAGGATTACTGTTTCCCAGCAAACGCAAAAAGGCCGATTCTCAAAATAAATTCAGTTATGCGTCAAGGCTAGAATTTCGATGGCAGCAGAGGAAATTGATTCTCCCAGAATTTCCTGGTTCTCGCGCAACCTCTATCCCCTACCCCTACTCCCGCGTCATACTTCATCACAGCCGTTATACTGTACAAACATATCTGCTACATCGTTCTCGTGAACTGCAACCCTTTCCCAAGAGCAACCACCCCATCCACTAGAATACCAGCTACACGGTCCGGGCGTTCCTAGTTATTATCTAGACTCGGCAAATTACATTTCCGGTTGGCGCGATTTCGATCACCCACTCCTGCAATGACAAGCATCCTCATGGATACCATATAACCCATATAACTACTGTTGGTACCAGTGATTTTCTCCCCCCAAAAAAATCCCCATTTTTACCTCAAAAAAATAATAAAATTTCTTCCACTGCTGCGAACATCAACGAAACGTGTTACACGCATAAAAGAAAACTGTATCCACCAGGTGGAAATCGAACGTTGAGGTGTTTTTTGGATTTTTTAAAAATCCCTAGAAGAACACTAGGAAAATTTTTGGTTGGTAAAGCTCGTGAAATGCAATGGCTACGTTTTACGTACGAATCCATACGTATCATACGCCATTCGCATATAGGTAGAGATTGGATTATATTTGATTTCCCGTTATGGGGCTTCTAGCTGACGACGTTCCTGGCCCGACGGCATTCACGGATTACAGAAGATGCCCGGAGCAGGGTCGTCGACGAAGCGAAATACGTTTTCGTATAGATTACCATCTACCTGCTACTGTCCAGCTCGTTGTAGGTCGCTGGGGCTTTCGCGACTAAAGTGCTAAGTTTTGAAATATGGGAGAGAAGCCTTCAACCATCTGTGAACTTTGCAACGTTCTACGTATAGCCAGAGTTCTCTACGTGCTTTACAGACTACGCGCATCCGTGTGAAGGTGTAACGTTTAGGTATAGAAGATTTAGGATTGGGGGGAGAGGTGGCCGGGTCAAAGGGCACGAAGCATCAGCGACAAGTTGAATGTGATTCCAGAGAGTTCCTCAGTGTGGAGGATCCTTTATGTGGTGATCCAATCCGCTTCAGAAGGTTTCACCGAGAAACCTATATATTAGAGTATACATACAGGTTCGTGTGAACGATGCTTTATTTTCTAAGTGAGCTTATCGACAAAGCAAATGGCGGATTCTTACGTATTCAGCATTTTTTTCTACCTCCTTATTCCTTGTTCCTCAATGATCGTTCGCACGTCGACGCGTTCGTTTAACTGTCAATTTTTTCATTCCATCCACGAGAATCGCCGTTCTTTGTATATTCACCGGAATTGGTCGCTCGAGTAATGGTTATCATGAAATCTGGTTGTTTTCTAAAAGAAAAAGTTACCTTTATAACTTCTTCCGGATGTATCGTGACTGTGTAGGTTATACGTTACATATATAGTATAGGTTAAACGGAATTGTCGGAAGAGATGGTATAGGCTAATTTAAATTAGCTATTAGTTTTCAATGAACTACTCCCCCAACCACCGTCGCTGGATAGCACGCGTAATTTAATTGGCCACGACGGCTCCACCGATAATCGAAATCGCGAGCCTATCGTTGCCCGCTTAATTATCAAACCGGAAATTCCAAGGTAGAAGCTTGCGGGAAGGTGAGAGCTGGAAAATGTCTGTTTAATCGTTCGGGCGAACTTTAACAAAACAATCGGCGACTCGTAATGGAACAGCAAAACTTTCACGGTATTGTCCGACGGCCGCCTTTCCATTTTCCGTTGCGGTTAGCTTTCCACGAGATTTAACCATCTACCACATTGTCAGACAACCGTTCCGAAACTGCGGCCATTTTACGAAACATCCCACGGCTACGCGAGCGCCGCGTATACGTACGGACGATTAAGGAAACACGGAAGCGCGGGAAATTCAAAATAGAAAATCAACGCCGCACCAATAACCATGAAAATTTACCACGCTGGTCAAAGCGTAACCTAAAAATTTATATATTTCTCGACTGACTTAACCTAGAAAATTCGACACTGTCATAAATCCAAACACACGTTAATACGTTACTTTAACGTACTTAATAGATTCTCGTAATTCCCAACGAGTTTACACGAGGATCATTTCTCCCGGAATAATTTACTTGGAAAAGCAATTTCAGTTTTGGCTTCCACCAGAACGTAAGGCTCCGCTGACACTTAGTACCTATAGGAACGCGCACGCATACGTATGTGATTACTTGGCACAGTAAGATATATGTGTATGCATATATATATATATATATCGGTTGATAAGCCGCTCCGGTAATTAATGCGTCAGCCGGCATGACTGATACAACGATATTAAGCAAAATGTTCCTGGGACAATATCCAGCATAGCGTGCGTGCTTGCACTTAGCAGCAGACCGCACTGAATGGCGGACCCAATGGGAACGCAGTGCGTCTGGGTGAGTTTCTATGTAGACGGGCACAATATAACAGCAGTCGGTAATAACACCCTGAATTATTAGTAATATTACATCACCCTGACAATGGTTACGGTCCTCATGGTTGATTCTCATAAATCTGTTTTGAGCTCGTTAATTGCGCGGATCGGGATAGTTATTAAGGGTGACTACCCTGAAAATACTTGCCGAATAGATGTAGGAAAATTACCCAAAAAAAGATATATTGCGAAAAATTGTAAAAGGGGATTAAAAGATTTTTTTTAATTTATTAATAATTCGAGACATTGAAAATAATCAATGTGGGCTTTTGTATGTTTTGAATATCTTTAAAACTTCTGTTAAGACAACCAAATCGAAAATTGCTGTACCATAAATCATTCGCAAGGCGCTTCCACGTGTTTTTGCGATTCTCGAAAATCAATTAAAAACTTTTGCGATCGTTATTTTATATTATGAAAATTTACGTCGCTACTGCTTTCGGTGTTCAGTTTCAAAAGGATGTCAAATTTCTCGGGTGACTGTATAAGGCAGTTTAGATTGATGGCCAACCTCCCTCGACCCTCAGGATCGTCAATTTTCGATCGAGATCAATCAACTCTGTTCATTGATAAAAGCCTTTATTAAGTGTCTTTGATAACGCATAAATCGAGCCACTTTTTGTTCACGTTCTTCGCTCAAAGAAAATAGCAAAAAAAATCAAAAAGCCCCCCCTCCTCCCCCAAGCCGCCTGAATACCGGAAGGAAGCCTCGTCTACCTCAAGGAAGCCTCTAAAAGTCATTAAGATTTGATTGTACCGAGATAAAAACGCACGAGACGAAATTAAAAAAAAAAATAATTCATAGCATCGAACAAGACTTTTAATTAATTCCATCATTCGCCCCAAAGTCCATCGTACAATTAAAGTTAGCAGTTAGGCATATAGCTGTATCATGAAGGGGTGCCTGGTTATCATAGGCTTTGGGCTTCCAATGTAAATTTCAAGGGGTCTGACCTCATACCCCAAAATTGTCTTCTCACCCCTTCAAGTGTAAACATCTCTTGCCCTGAGTACTTCCTGCCGACCTCAGAAGAGAGGAGCAACGCGATATTAGCCAAAGGCCGCGGTGAACCGCTAAATAAATTATTTGAATTCGCTAATAAAGTGGTCCAGCAATGTGGTACGAGTGTCTCAGCCCCAAAAACACTTTCGTGTAAAAAAAACTTCGCCAAGTACAGGATTGCTGTGAATTCCTCTCTTTAAAAAAACAACTAATATTTCTATCTTACATTATCGTTCAACGTAGAAAAAATAATTAAATCATATTATAATGCCAAGTACACAGGTCACTGTGTATCTACTTATCATATGATTTGGCACTAGCTCATCATTTTAATTGTATTTGCAAAATTTTATGTAACGTCTTCACTACTCTTTTGTGTTATTACTGCTGTTTATATTTGATTATAATTTGTCATTCAATAATTTATACAAAGTGGTTCCTTATCGAGTCCATTTACGTAATTAATTTAGAGGCCAAATTGAGCTTGCATTTCAAATTTCATGAGCGGTTTGTGTTGCTTGTCGATGCCTTTCGTTTGGAAAAAACTAGCGGGCAGCATAATAACACTGAACACTGAGAGGTCAATTTTCTATGCAATATCTTTAAAAAATTGTGGCGAAATAAAGAGGTAACGGACGTGCGAAATAAAGAGGTAACGACGACGACGACTACTGAAAGAGTAAAGCATCTCGCTCGACGTTTCGATGCTCCCTAATCCGGTGTACCAAGCTCATTGATTTTCGTGGCAATCGATTCAGAATACTCAATTCCTGTAATGGATGTGTCAATAATTTTTTCTCATATATAGCAATTCATAAGATGTTTGATTCCAAACACAGGTACAACAGTTGACTCGAGTAAAGAGTCTCGGTCGGCCGCTGCCTGTACAGCCGGTTGCCTGTACTTGGCGCGAGACTCGACCGAGTCTCTTGATGGTTTAAGGCAAGGGGTTGGAGTTGGTAGAAGGGGGGGGGGGGTTAATTTACCACTCCCATAATGTTCCTGGTATCGATCCCCATCGCGTAAGCTGCTTTGGGTAATTTGATTAATTGACCCGAGCTCCAAATGTGTTAAGAAACCACCCCCCTCCTCCTTCACCCACCCACCCCCTCGCGCCCCTGTTCCAACACGAGAGAATAAAGCGGCGAAACGTAATGCTCGGCTTAAAAACTCATTATGGGGTAAGATCATCGACCTCGGTGTACAGGTGGTTGAGTTTTTCTGTCATTTTTTTCCCACCATTTTTTCACCCCCTCCTCCCCCCTTTCAAAATTGTTTCCCATGGGTATTACTTTAACCCGGTACATCGGGAAAAAATGATTTATTTTTCCTTGATGGAAAATAAAACTCTTTGAATTTTTTTTGGGGGGTAATTTTTGTATTTTCCTTGGAACGCGGGGAGTTTTTTTTAGTAATTAGTATTACGTTTTGGATGTCATTCTTGGGTCTGATGCTTAAACGTAGGGTTAGGTAAACTATGAACATGGAAATCTACTCCTGCGACAGCGTCGAAAGAGCCTTTGAATGTTGTGCGTAAATTCTTAACGCACTCTTTCTGCGTTCTACATGCTGTCTGCGAGGGGTTGACTTGTATTTTCGAAATTTTTGCCATTCGAGCAATTCGAGGGGCTCGACTTTTGGCAAGGAGGATCTCGAGAGCCAGGAATGGCAATCGCATTATTATTTAAGATTCAGAGTCTTGTTTTTGTGTCGTCGTAAGCCAGACGTTTTTCCTCCATTTCATATCCTTTTTTTCACGTTCCTCTACGCGTACTCGACACTCGCAATTCTTTTCGACGAGCGTTCATTGATATGAAAAGGGCGAAGAAAAATATTTCCTTGCGAATATCACGAGATACGCTGAAAGAGTCTCTACCGGCACTGTGCCGAACGGGTCGTATTTATCCTCGAAAAAGAAAACGAGAAACGACAAAGAACAATTTGAAAAAAAAAGAGAAGGAGTCACGACACAAAAGCCTGTCAAAAGTTTCGCGTTTCCTGTACAATAAGAAAGCCGGTTATTTATTATAACGTTATTACCGTCCGTAATGCCAGGGCTGCCGTATTTTAAAAAAAGGACTATCGACTGCGCATGCGCAGTACGGCTCCTTCTCGTAACGGAAAATTCTTCCATTTACGAAAAGATTCGAAAAGTCAGTCAATCGTAAGTAAGTAAAAGCAATGAGGATCGTTGCGGAATTATACTTCTTTTTTTCCAAATAAACCAACGGCAAGAAAATGGCTGAAACACGATAATAGCTTTTAGACTCGTGTGTACGTATATTCACGTCGCTCCTCGTTGATGGCTCGCGAAAATGCTTGGAGTCTCTTGGCAAGCTCTTAAACTCAAGCTCACTATGGTACCAAGGATCCGTAGATAATACGAAGATTCAAAGGGTTGAGAAGATTTCAGACCAGTAGATTCGGCTTATATAAAATCGCTCCAGTCAGGAAATCGAGGCGACCATCAACAAAACGGCTGGCGAACTTTCGACTGGTATATGCCGATATCATATGCGCCCCATAAATTGTATACGATGCATCGGTTAAGCGAGAGCGTCCCGACGCCATTCCTGAGATAAACTTTGCGAGAATAAAAGAAATATATGCCAAAATAAACGCCAGCGTAAAGATAGCGCAGATGCCAGCTTTTCTGAATAGGAAAGCTGGCATTTAGTATTATATATATATATATGATAGACTATATATTATCTACAAACATAATCTACGAATAGATAATCTAATATATATTCAATACACCTAGCAATCCCTTAGCAATCCCTTAGAGAAATCCTTCTACCAATCGGTAAAATAAATAGAGAAAACACTGAACTCTCTATGCCCCTAGATTCAATGGCATTTGAAAAACTAACCTCTTCATTCCACGATGGCATATCCCAGAAGTGCTATCCAATAAAAACTTCCCGATTATCCCGTCAATCAATTCAGCCTTATTCCATGAAATCACTCGATAAAATACGCACAAGAGATATTACACAATTTTACAAAACACTCGAATCAAAAACGTTTCGATTAAAAAAATCCAAGTTCCGTTTACAGCGTCGGCGTAAATTTACCCAGCATGCACCATTCTCTAGTTCCTTTAATTTCCACGGTCGCTTCTCTATCGCGTCGATACGTTATTACGACACGTTTACGAAGATTGCCGAATTCCTTATCTGCGTAGATGGCAGCACGTGCAACGCGGTACAGTCCTCGTACACTGAACTAAATATACATAGAGGTATACATAGTTTAGCGCAAAGGACATTTACGACGGACAGATTTGTATCGTCCTTACGTGCTCCTTCGGCCCGTTTTCGAATTTATTCGTAATTCCAGTCCTTACGTACAGTACATACAAAGAGACAGAGGGGGAGAGCGTTCCATTGGAATAAGCAATGCCAGAGGCGAACACACGTGGCTTTATGGCGGACGGTAAGGTACAGTAGGTTGGAGAAGTTATTCTCTAAGATTTGTCTCAGGTATATGGTACGTACGCACTATGGTATACGCCATGGGAAAACTTTTCCATCCCACTGTACACTCGGGAATGGATAGAAGCAGATACCCTGAGGGCTGGTGAGCATTACGCAGTACACTGGGCGCATCGGACGAAGTCGCTCGTGTCGTTTTACGAGCGACAAACTAATTTAAGCTGGTACACTAAAAGGCGCAAAAAGCCTCTCAACAAGGTGGTGAAAAAAGGATGCTAAATAGATGGAAAAAGCTTCTCGAACGGTATAGACGCCTAGCGCCATCTACGACAGCTTTTGAGTAACGTAATGGCTGCCGGCTCAGTGCAGTTATATAATGTTATGCTGAGGTAGTTTTTAGTTATTTCTAGGACAATTACGACGACAGCGTCGTTTGGTGTATGCTTGGGTTTATTATGTGGGTTCTATAGTTTTTTTGCATAGACCAGGTATCTGCGTGCATAGTCTACCTGTGGAGGACGAGGTGACTTATTAAAGGCGCACCGCACGATCGCCATTATGTTGTTTATCTTATCGCGTGCGCGATATATCGTCAGATTTTATCTTACGCTTATTACGCGGTGCTGGTGAACGAGCTTGAATTCTCAGGATGGCGGGCAGGAGCGATCTCGTGCGAAAAATTGTTTTCAAGAATTCCTTAGGCGGATATACGAAATCCTTGCTCAGTTTTAATTTTACATTTCGAATGCCCGTAAGGTCTGTTAGACGATACTAATTTTAGAGAGGCTAAAAAAGAAAGCATATACTATTATGACTAGTAGAATCAATCGTCCAGCATCAATTCCATCTCGCAGGGCCATCTTCATATGGGTTACCATATAGAAGAGTCACTTGAAGCTTTAACTGATCTCAAATGACGAGTGTAATATGACTTTAGGATTTTAGCACTGTCGCCATCTCTTGAGTATTTATGTAACTACAAAGTCCGGTGGAGGTGAATTTCAAATGTTCAGCTTATTCGTTCGAGCGGATTAGCCTTCTAGGTATAGGTATACCTAAATCGTTCTTTTCTTCTTCTTTTTTCCTTTACGTGGATTTATATTCCTTCATGGGATCAAGTACCAGACAACTAAATCGTATAAATCGAATATTGCCATTGTTCATTTCTTTTTTTATTCAAACGTCAACGTACCCAAGACGTTTACAGTGCTAGGACAATCGCAGGTAATTCCTTTCCAAAGGGATCAGGGGACCCTTAACCCGAAACGCTTCAGCTCAAACGACTTCTGGATCAAGGACTTCCGTTTCTTTGAAGAGAAACAACATGAGTTTGTCGCTGCGTTTAAACGTCTTTCTCGTGCGTTGACATTTGGATAAAAAAAAAGTCAAAGCGCATTCGCGGCACTCTTCTTTGTATTCAATTTGTTGGTACAAACGGATGACGTCACTCGTCAATCTCGACAAAGACTGTTATCTCCGCAAGCATGACCGTTCCAAAAATGGCCGTTGAGAGGCGCTCGCGTCTTGGTCCTAAAATAGAACGTCGTTGAACCAACAAAAGAAGAAACAGACCATTCATTGTACTGAACCCCAAACAAGATAAACTGTGACCCACCATTATTGTCGTACAAGAAAAAAATTAATTTTTGAAAAAAAATGATAATTGCAAACATCAAGACAATCGTCAGTCACAAACAAATAAACGAATAAATACCATGTACAAAAGCGACCCAAACGATATAAACGCTGTCAACTGTTTTTTTTTCATTACCTTTTTTCTTTCTTCACTTTTCTTTAAAATTTCCTTTTATTATTCCACCTGTTTTCTCTGCCTGCCTCTCGTGTCGCATTTTCCGAAGCAATTAACGCTCACAATTTTTTTTTGTTTCTACCTCTGGCGCAGAACCCACGCGAATTAATCGATCCAATTTTTTCTTCGCGTTTCCTCCGTCACCCCGGCGTACCCTCTGTCCTCTGCCTCTGCCCTCCGCTCCCCGTGTACACTCTCGCTCCCGCCGCTCTCTCTGCAAAAATACGGCAAGCGTTAATTGCACCAGCCAAAATGTATTGCCGACTCGTTGGATAATTAACAACTGAGACTCTGGCCCGCAGGCACGCAGCATTGCTGAATTCCCTTTTGGCTTATGGGACGGACGGCCAGTTCGATACCCTGCAATAAACAGTGTTGGCATTAGTTCCAATGGGTAGCGTGGACTGGTCAAATTAAATTCCAATTTATTTTAGAAGTTCGTGGATCGATCCCATAGGTGGATTCCAGGAAAAAAAAGAGACAATCGATCCAATCTAGAGAAGCCATTTGGATCAGTAGTAAATAAATAAAATGAAAGGGCTTATCTCTTTAGTGGATAAAAAGTCACTCTGGATCAAAGAGATGATCTGACTTCGGCGACTATTATCCACTGATCCTTTTGACTGTGCAGACAATCGAATTGTCTGACCGGGATGAAAAGGCGAATCAATTTTTCTGAACGAAATCGAAGATAGTCGATTAATTTTTTAGGATTCGTGATTTCTTTGGATTTGGTCATCTTTCTTTTTTTATGGATTTGGTTGGGGTTTCATGACTGGAAGGCATGGCCGTCGTCGGGATTAGCGTGAGAATTTCTTGGAGTATCATCGATACTTTATTTAAGTAGCCGGCATCCTATTGGCTTCGATTGATCGGTCAGTTCGATTATATTGGGAATCGTTGGTTCGCATTCTACAGGAACTCCGCAGGCAATTAGCGTTCGACTGTTCGCGGTTCAGCGAGGACATTTACGCTAAACGATTTATCGGGTTATTAGCAATTTTACACCAAATAAACGCAATGCGCATTTCGTTGCGCAATACGACTAATATTATCAATATACGAAATAAATTACAAATGAAAATCACAGCAGCGTGCACAGCCATAAATTCTCAATATACTGTTTAAAAAAAATCTATTTTCGCGCCATAACCCGTTCTCGCACACATCTCATTTTTTTATTCTTTACACAAAAATTCGTAATTCGCTTCATGGAAACGTTAAAGCACGTATCGACCATCCGGACTCTCTCGTTACGCAATTTCCTCATCAAAGCATATATCGCATATACCAGAGTCTACGTCGTTACGCAATTTCCTCATGGAATCCCAAGAACCGTCATAACCTAATTCCCTGATTAATCAAGATCCCACAGGAACCGGTAACGAACACTACGTTTAAGAAATAAACCTTGAAATTCGGGTAAATTCCCAAAAAAAAACACTTCACCACAAAAACTTTCCCATGAAACTTTCAAATACTTGAACCACTTGAACTCCCAAAGTAATATATATGTACAGCCGGTTGCCTGTACCTGGCGCGAGACTCGACCAAGTCTTTTGATCCGTCATAAAACTTTAATTCGATCGATGCAACGCATTCCCGGAGCACTTCCAAAATATGTTTTACGATCGTCCCCATGCCGTTACAGAAGATTAGAAAGGGCCGAACTATTAACTGCTCCTTAATTTAGGAAACGAGGTCTGACTGCCGTCAGTTTTGAATTTATACGACGCGCTGCCGTTAATCTAAGATCCAACTGCCGTTAGCGTTTTACGAGACACCGAGGTAATTAATCCGCCATATTGGAATAAGCTTGTCTAAGTTAACGCACGTGGCGCTTCTTTACCAAGTACGTAGTCACGTGGCCCAAGGAGAAGGATGCTGATTGGCCGCAAGTATTAGGCCTGAGAAAGCCGTTAAACTTTTAAAAATTTTAAGTATCTTTATCCATAAGCTTCTTTTATTATCCTTTTAAACCTGCTGACCAGTGGAACAAACTATCCAGCTGAAAGCACGTAAATCTTTTTTTCTCGTAAAATACCCTCTTTTCTAACAGTACTGTCCTCGAGCTTCTCCTTTATATATATATTTATATACATACACGCACGCGTGCAAGCTATAGGAAGTACGTGATGTCCGTTTACGTAACGCTTGTATCCATTTATATAAATGCATCATTGGGTCTATATACATGGATAAATGTGTTTCTATGCTTTCTGGGTATGTATTTCACTGTTGTGTATATATATATATCAGATTTGTACTCGTATATGTACAGATCCTACGGCTAGGTTGCCCGTTCAGAGTTACTGCCTGTCATACATAATTGAAAACCAGCACGCACCACGTCCAACAAAGCCTATAAATTTCAATGTAATGGCAGCACTACGGTAACTTCACTTATTAACAACTAGCAACAAATACCAGGGAACTGCGTCGAATGGCAAAAGTAATTTTAACGATTAGTCCTTATTGGCGATCGTGGATTTAAAAGTTTTCGTTATTCAGGTCCATTTGGATGTAACGGCATTCTACAGAAATAGTAATGCGAGAATTTCATGTATATTTATAGTTTGTGTGGATTGTGTCTTACCAATATTTTTGTGCTGTACTGTACCTACCTGTATTTATATACATAGTAATAAGTTCGCTTTGAAGTTTTGTTAAGTGTATTTAATAGAGGGGGCAGATAAAATATTTTTTTATTATTTCAAGAGGGTTTTTGAATTATGAAAATTGTTTGTCTAGTTTGTGTACTAAGGACTGTTGGCATACACGAAAATTCCAGTTAATTATGTTCAATCGATTAATTAAAACATAACGCTATGGTACTTATGTATACTCACCTAACCTAACTTGACTATTAATTCCTACGCTAGAGACTTTCAAGGTATTTCAATGTAAATTTTAAGGGCTGAGATTCTTTGGAATTGTTAAGTAGGCGAGTCATCGTAAAGAAGAGTCGGCTGCTATGAAGATACAAATTTTTCAAAGCTCGTCTTTCCACTGGATATCCTCTGCACGCGAGACTTTTACGATGCCGATGTATATCGTTCATTATGGCCGACCCAACGTGGCACTTAACTACTGCACGGCCGGTGGCTGACTCATTGCTGACACCATCTACTATACATCCAGTCAGTTTCCTACCTTACCGACTGTGCAGATACTAAACTCTCACCCTTCACCCATAAAAATGTCCATAGGGACGTTTTTTTTTATGTCTGTTTTGTCTGCCCTTAATATTTTAATTTCATCATTTTCCTCTCATTCTCCGCGCACTGCCGTCTCCCTTCTCTTGATTCTGCTCCTGCGCTGGATGCTGCTAAACACTCGAGAGGCCACGTCTTTCCTCTTCGCGATAGCTTCCAATATTCTGTTTTGTTCCTCCTCTCTCATTGTCATGCTTCACGAAAGAGCTGAAAGAAGAAAAAGCATTGAACCAGTTTCGAGAACGATTCCCATAATGAGTAATGCAATTTCTTTACCGACTCAGCATCGTAAAGGGAGAGCCAAGTTCCTTTGTCATTCGAATTCTCTATGCTCCCTTTCTTTTTCATCGAACACAGACTCCCTGGACCAAAGTCGAACTAATATCTCGAATGGCTGGAAGGTCGAGTGATAGCATACTCTAAGATCTTATTTGTCCTTGTTCGAGCGTCCGATCCATATGTCTGTACCTCCTATAAGCAATCTCTCATAAGAATCAATCAGTGTTATTGAAAAAGGTGCGTTTAGTAAGAAAAAAAGAATTGAATAAGCCTGAAGTCATTCAATTCCACTACGCGAGTATTTTTCCCAAATGAAATATCTCGAGTGAAACCTTACTGATTAAAACTAAACACAGATAACTCATATAGGTCTCTTATCTAATTAACTTTCATCCTTCTTGTCTATTCTCCACACTTCTCACTTATTTTTATTCTCCCCTCTCGTATAACCCCTCCCATGACTTCAAATCTCGCGCCTGCGCACCATGTATCGCTTTTCAGAATTCTCCACACTCAACTCCAGGTCAAAGACCTTCTCTACACCCCACGTAGGGAAAACTGTCGAAGGTATTCAAATGCAAAGTGGATAACGTTTGGTAATAAGATTGGCTCCCATTGCATCCAAGAATATGACGTTGTCAACGATAGCGATGCAACGCGCAACGATTTCTCCAAGTGCACTTAAGATCAGACGCACTTAAGTATAAGACCAGTGTATATAGAACCTTAGCTTTAGATCATGATTAGAAATCGCGTTGTAACGCAGATGGTACTGTATTATACCTCGAGCAAGTTACTAGACCAAGGAAATACCCTCAAAGCGGTGGAGTAATACCAACCTGAAGTATTCAGGATGCCGTTAACGGTGGCGCGTAAGCTACTCCGCACTAACCTACAAAATGGGCTAAACTCGTGTAAGGGGTCGTCGAATTGGCGGCACTGCTAATTTTCCTACGCTCTAACTATCTAGTGCCCCGTAAAGGATAATCACGGAGTTTAGTGTTATGAGACGACAATTTCAGATAAGAGAAATAATATCGAGGCAAACGTCGTTGGAATGCTGCTTTAGACTGTAGTTCGTCCGAGTGCCGCTAGATGGCGTTAGGGTACCGCGTCTGATTCCGGCACTGCTATTGCCGGTTTCTAAGCCAACGGGTGGCGGTTTAACCCAGAGTACTCTGGCAGATGAGCCAGAAGAGGATGGCAGTTGGCTTCTCCGAGGAATCTGGAAATGGGAAATGCAGAACTAGGATATAACAACCTCCTCCTACTCCTTCCTTCGTACCTGGTGCGGATGCTATCTCTTAGACTTCTTGTCTCTCTCTCTCTCTCTCTCTTTCTTACTCGCTTGCTTTAACCCGCCACATTTTTCCTTTTCTAGGTTGCACCCACTTTAAACCATCCTCTGGTACTAAACCTCCAACCTGGCCTTATCCACTCGCTCGGCACTCGGAGAAACCACTGCGCGATTACACGGCGTCTCATTCAGCTGTGCTTGTATCAAGCCGACCTAACCTAACTCAAGCTAAGCTAACCTAACCTAACCTAACGCAAACTCCGTGAAATGAACTCCTATAACTTGAGTGCATATCTGCTAACGTTATTCCACGATTTTCTGAAACGGAGAGAACGCTTTCTTTTCAAGAATATTTCATTGCGTTTGAATTCTGATTCGAATGATTCGCCGGCATTCTTTTTTAGTATGAATGCGTCCCCCGTGTTTCACGAGTGTCGTATATCAGTTGGAAAAAAATTATTTTAATTAACGCTACAAGGCTGCGTATGAGTACCAGCTAATTGGATATATACCGTGTTATACGTTGTTGTGTCTACAGCTCCGTATTGTCCTTCTGCGAAATTGTAAAGTTAATTTTTTGTCTATTTACACCATTTTCATGTAAATGTATGAATTAATTTAATCATGGCAATATCAGAGATTGTATGGACGTATGCGCATTTGAAATTCACAGAAATGCGATGCATAGTCTCAGATTTTTTTAATAAATAGTATATAATATTATATAATAAAGATACGTTTTTATAAATAGTATATAATAAAGATACGTTTTTCAAATATTCAAAATAAATAGCATTCACATCACTCTAGGAGATACGCTGTATGGCAAAACTTAATTATTCCACCACATTCTACGAAGGTAGTAACGAAATAAAAATGGCCGACGGGCAGATAGAAATTTCACACAGAGATAACAATTACCATAGCTGTTCCCATGAAGCACGGATTTCCTTTACTCGAGATTCGCCATAGCCGTCCAAAACGAAGTAAGAACGTAGGATAGGTAAGCGTCAAAAATAATTGCACGTCTCTTCCGGCAATTGCGCGCTATTATCGTTCCGACCGAATACCGTAAATGGTCCGGAACGCTTTCTTCGTCTTTAATTAATCCGTACCACGAGTGAAATGAGAGTGGAAAAGAAGGAGAATTAGCAAATAAAAAAGAAGAGTCGAAAATTTAGTAAATTGACTGGGAATCGCTCGGGTTATTTTTCCTGAAAGTTAATACTAGCGAGAGAGATACGAGTGCTGTGCCACCTAGCGGTGGCGTCCTTCAACTAAGGATTACTTAAGTTAATTGGTATACGCTACAGTGCCGTCTAATTAACCATGTCTAAAAATGTTTGCAGACACTGACTCGACAAAGGCCACGAGAGAGGTCACAGATTTATCCGGAGTCACGAAGTTTTCCAGTAAGTGCCATTTCCACGGTTCCCAAAACCCCGTCTTCGTCTACGGATGCTGGATTGGACGAAGAGGAATCCTTTTTTGAGAGGCCGCCACCTCCGCCACCACCACCACCACCTAGTCAATCGTCAGTACAGCAGGACACGGTTGCTTCCGGTACTGCTCTCAAGGACGAAGAGGTCACTGCTACCGTGAGTGATCTTCTCGACGCCCCAGTCTCTAGTGATCGGGAAACATCCGAAGAACTGGTCAGGTAATACCATTAAAGATGATTAGAACAAAAAATGGCGACTGATAAGTGTCAGTGCTGCCACCTTCTGGCGTTAGCTGTATTGTTGAAGTATCTTTTTGAAATCTCTTTGAAATACCATATTACACTGTAAAGACGTTAAGCACGGACGTGGAGATCGTATCCCTTATCAGAACCAAGCCTTTTATCTTCGTAGATTCACGACGCCGAAGGACGACAGGACGTCAATCGAACAGCAAATCAGACGACCCCGTGCGATCTCGAGGGACCACTACACTTCAAGGTAAAACGTTTTATCGTGACTAAAAAAAAAGAAAAGGACGCCTGAGGACGCTTCCTTATGCTTCTCGACGCTTCGCTTCTCCTGCATCCATTCATCTCCCACTAACACGGCACTCGTCCCGACGTCCTCAAGGAGATAAATTCTTAGGATCGAGACTACCTTGACCGGACAAGGATTCCGACGAAGCTTTCCACTCGTCAGTGAGCGTCACTTTCCGTCCAATTTGAAATTTGCTGCATTCGAGAAAATATATCGATTATCAAAGAGAAGAAGCAAAAATGCTATAAAATGGCGGAAACAGATGCTCACAGATTTTCCAGTGACTGGCTTCAACAAGAATCATGAGCTCAGGCAGCCATCGCTTCTCTTATTCCCTATTCCTGCTGAAATTCAATCACGTGATTCGCTAAGGGGTCCCCGATTATTTCACTCGAGAAAACCCTTAATAAAGACCGGCTTACAGAACGTCAAGTTGGCGCAGGTCACGGGACGTCCTGAGCCCTGAAGACGATGTCACGGGTGGTCTGCAGTACGACGAGCCGGTCAACCTTAGGAGGGATATAAATGGCGCCACCAGGATATCACCCAGCACCATCGACAGGGTCTTTGACAACAGCAATAGACGTCAGTACGGCATGGGAATCGTTGGCAGATTTTTTGGGTAGGTTCACCAAGGGATAGATTAAGACTCGTTTGTATCAGCTTGGAAAATCCTATAGCGGGTGGTGAAATTATCAACTAAATTTAAGGGGGTGCGTTCCGGTTCGCGCTTAGGGGTTAATCTCGTAGGGTACCTTAAGTAATTTTTGCGGACGGCCACCTTATCGGGGCGGGCTTTATCGCTTTGTTACTTTATCGACGCCTGCGATAAAAGTTAAAGCTGCCACGGTGAAGTATTAAAGTACGCCGGAGTGTGTACTTAGCCTTACCTTACAAGCGACGGGCCGTCACGAATTATTTATGGCGACTTCGCTCTTCGAGATACCTCGCGGAACTGAAGTCACGATGAAGTTACGCCATTAGGAAACAATTGATGCGCATAAGTACGCCCACTTTTTTTTCCAAAACTTTTGAAACCTTGCAAATACATATATCTTTCCTTGGAGACTTTTTCTTCATCTAGACTACCTACAATAGGATAATATGGAAATATGTATATATTGATTTTGAATTTATTAATTTTATTTTGTTAACTTGCCAATCCGTTATTCCATTTTGCTATCGTTACTACCCCCGCGTCATCACGTTTGCCAAAACGACAATACGAAATATAAACTCATTTACCAAGCTTGACAACGTTGTATGCGCAATGCGTAAAACAGTCTTCATGTACAATACAGGATGCAGAATTGCGAAATAAAATTTTCGCTTAGAAAAGTCAGGCTTGCAAACTTGATCGAGCGATAAATATCGCAGGACGGCAATTTCTGCTGCGTCATAGATCTTACCGCCATTAAGACGTCGTAGCGACATCCGTAAATGGTTATGCAATTTTAAAGAGTTGAAAAGTCGCCTTTATCATTCTGAAATTTCAGAATAAGATTTTGTTTGTCTAATATTTCCACTTATTTTTATTCCTCCCCTGATTTATACAGGTCCTAGTAAACTGTCCGACTTATATTGTTCTCTTACTTTCTCAGGAGATCGTTCCGGAAGAGCGTGGCACACAAACCGGATGTAAAGAAGCAACTTGACGACATAGAAGATCATCGACCTTACTTCACTTATTGGATCACGACCGTTCAGGTCCTCATACTAATAATATCACTGGCTTGTTATGGATTTGGTCCAGTCGGGATTAATCTGAATCACAGATCAGGATTGGTAAGCAGCAGGATTTTCACTCTCATCGATTACGATTACGTTTTGCACAGTTGGTACAGGATGCACAGGTGGATTGGTTGAATTCGCAGCGAACGTCGTTTACATTAATTAAAACGTCACCGACTATCCGTGCGCGTTTCTATATAGATTCAAGAGAAGGAGAAACGGACGACAGAATCGTTGTATAAATAATCATGAGAATTCCCCGTTATTCCCTATAATAATTATTCATAAGCTCACCTATTTACTTACTTTTCTCCTGTTTAAGCCCACCCATGTACAATTACACGGTCATGTTTATTCCTCGTTCAATTTGCATTTTATCGAATCGCCATTGTGAATTAGATTCCTTGATTGCCAGTAGAAATATTATTTTGCCACATTAAATTGTAATGCTCCTTTTTTACTTTCTTTTTTTATTTAACTCATACGTCTCTCTTCTCCTCCAGGTACTCGTGACCAGTCTCTCGTTGCAACAGGTCGACTATCAGGAACCTGCGAACTTCTGGATCGGTCCCAGGGCGGCGGATCTCATTCATCTTGGTGCGAAATTCGCGCCATGTATGCGACGCGATATTAAAATTCTCAAAGAAATTGATGTCTGGCGGGAACGGGAGCGCGACACTGCCTGTTGCATCAGGAACGATGATTCTGGATGCGTTCAATCTAGCAAGGCGGATTGTTCTGTGAGTGAATAGATGGATTTTATTGATGGAAATTAGTGTGATTGCCTTTTTCATAGAGTTCAGATTGATAATATTACCTTCGCCTCTTTTCAAACTAACTGATCCGGGGATTGAGATCAACCGTCACGGTAATATATATATGTACATTAGAATAAGAATAAATAACCGAGAATTGGAATGTCCTATTTTATATTTAAAACAAATATGATTTTCCCGCCATTCTCTTTGACTGAGAAAAAAGATGCTAACATTGTTCGTACGGTAACTAGCTTGTAAAATTGGAATTCCCATTCTCGGGAAATGAAAGATTCAATTGTAGCATGTATACGCTTAATTGGATTTTAGATTAATTTTTTATTTTATAACGTCTAGGAACTGATAGAACTGACGTCATCCCAATTATAAAACCATTGTTCATATGTTTGTTTAGTTGTTTAATTACTCAGTACGAATAGTAATGGCCGTATTACAGAGTGAAGAATTATTTGAAAAAAAGAATCTAATATAAAACCATGATCGATTTGCTCAGAATACAATATCAACCTGGAAGAAATGGGGACCTGGGGATAACGGACCAGGAGGACGTATAAGCGGTTCAGTTTGCGGATTGGATCCAAAGTTTTGCGACGCTCCGGCAAGTATAGCGCCATACGAATGGCCAGATGACATAACAAAATGGCCGATCTGTCGGAAAACCAATCCCTTCAGTCAGCGTTTTAGGTAGATATAGAAAAAAAAGATTGATTAATCATTTAAAAACTAATCCTCAGTATCATAATCGTGGATCATCCTGTCTCCATTAGTAGCAAGGACGGCGTCCAGCAGGGAAACGGTAATTTTCCGGTAGGCCGTTACAAGGACAAAATGGCGGAGCATATGGTCTGCGAAGTCATTGGGCATCCATGCTGCATCGGTATCCATGGAATGTGCCGAATTACCACCAAGGAGTATTGCGATTTCGTTCACGGCTACTTCCACGAGGAAGCTTCGTTGTGCTCCCAGGTGGAGTGCCTCCACGATGTCTGCGGCATGATACCCTTCCTTCATCCAGAATGGCCGGATCAGTTTTATAGGCTCTTTACCACCATGTTCCTCCACGCCGGGTAAGCACGAGATAGCCAGATTTACTATAGTTTACTATAGCGCCATACTATAAAGTAGAGGGATAATACAGAACGCCATAGATAAAGAGTTGTGTACTCAACCAAAGGCCATCCTCCTTTCAGGATTCTCCATCTTGCCATTACCCTGCTGGTCCAGTACTTCCTTATGAGAGACCTGGAGAAGCTCACCGGATCTTTGCGAATTGCATTGATCTACTTCGTGGGTGCACTAGCCGGAAATCTTGCCAGCGCCATATTCGTACCGTACAGAGCAGAGGTAAAGAGATGACACTACTATAACAAGACTTAGATGCAAATAGCAAGATAAAGAAAGGCGAAGAATATGGTAATCCCTAAACTATACTTCATCACAGAGTGCTTCCTAGAAAATTAATTCTTCAAAACACTTTAAACGCTGTTAATCAGATGATTACACTTAAGCATGCTGCAGAATCAGGAACTGCTGAACTTAAACAGGACAAATACTCATGAAATTATTATCCGATTGAAACTCCAATTACATTTCATCTCGAACTTCCTGTATTATCCAGTAAATGATGTTATCTAAACAGGACTCATTTCCCGGTTGAAATTGGAAAGTTTTAATTGTATTAACTGTCTCTTTTCTCTTCGAGAAATCCCTTCGTCCTGTCGAATATTACCTGGAGTCCTAATCGTCAGGCATAATCAAGGACAACACGTAAAGATGGCTGCCTGAATAATATTTCTACGAGACTCACACTACGCATCCTGTACCTCGCTGTCCTGAATCCTTCTGACCAAACCTGAACACCCTTTACGGGGCAATTTACGCTCGTCCTATCTTATCGTCGATACTTTTCTCTTAACGTCCCTGTAAACTTGATGTTACACGTCGATTCACTCTCTTCTTCTCTTCCTCTCTTTCGCTTCTGATGGACGCCAATCTTCTCCCTCTCTCTTCTCGTTTCTATTCTTCTCGTTCACTTCCACGGACCTTAATACTTCCACCATATCCGTTTTACGTTAAACAGAGCATTAAAACGCCAGGGTGCGATTCTTCCAATCAAATTAGACCTGCACGATGAGATGGAATCGCATTTCCTCCACTAATAAAATTGCCACATTATTTGACTACATTTTCCAATCGAATTGTTCAACACAGTAGCAAGAACCTTCTCTCAGTACACATTGGTCTGGGACTACTGGCACTGTACAAGTGACTGTTGTGAACTAACCCTTAATGAACAATGCACCAATATCATAGAGTTCAGGGTAGAATCATTCAGTCTTTATGGTACAGATAAAGTTTCTAGTAAAAATATTAGACTGTACGATTAAGCGTAAGAGATGTGTTGATTCACTATTTCCTGGAATCGATATCTCTGACATAAATCGAGATATGGCCGATATCGTAACAAGTGAAAAAACACGCGATCTGTTATAATAAAAAAAAAACGAAGGGAGTGTCGCGCACGTAGATCCCGATAGATAGCTTAGTGTATACCGTGCCAAGGGTTCACTCCTGCTGAAACACATAACGTAGTAAGCGTCGGGACGCGTGATCTCGAAACATTACAACACCCTGGAGAGTTTTGAACAGAATCCAATACATTGTCCTGTACTAGAGTAGAGATTGCTGGATAAACCAATGAATCAGACTAGGCATCGTTGTATTGAAAATAGATTCTCTATGCGTCCTAGATGACCTATGTCGCTTTACATAGAAATGAATGTAGGACGCGTCGTAATGAAATAAATAAAGCAGCAAAACCATAATTATATATATATATATATAAAATATAGAGAGGATGATTAAATCTATAATTACTTTTTCAGGTGGGACCTGCAGGAGCGCATTTTGCACTGCTGGCAACACTGGTCGTCGAGGTGCTGCACTGTTGGCCAATGCTAAAGCATCCTCGTCGCGCCCTGACGAAGCTAATAATGATCTTGCTGGGTCTTCTGATCCTGGGCGTCTTACCATGGATAGATAACTACGCTCATCTCTTTGGTTTCATCTTCGGCTTCCTGGCCGCTTACGCCCTGATGCCTTTCATCTCGTTCGGCCATTACGACCGTCGTCGCAAAATCCTCCTGATCTGGGTCTGCATGATCCTCATAGTTGGCTTGTTCGCCCTCCTCCTCGCGCTCTTCTACAACGTGCCCGTCTACGAGTGCGAGGTCTGCAAACTGTTCAACTGCGTCCCCTTCACCAGGGACTTTTGCGCCTCTCAGAACATCAACTTCAAGCGCGAGGAACCTGTATGACACACGGGGCCGCGGTTCCAAGTCGAGCGCCAAGTACCGTTCGGCCCCCTCTCGCACGCTCGTCAACCTAACCACGATAATCGATCATCTCGAGACCTTGACCATCTTCCTGGAGTCGAGGATACCGCCAGGAATCTTATTTGGCCTGTGGGAATCCTCTGTTTAAGTCACTGCACCAGACACCATAATCGAATCTGCCATCTATCCTAGAGAAAGGATTTCTTTTGATATCATTCGTAAGAGTACTGGATGCTCTGCTTCGGAGGACCGAGGGTCAACAGCATCCTGGGTTCTTCGGATCACGTTACTCTGAATGGGTGTCTGTCGCAAATCTGTGCGTATACAAGGGATGAATAAAGATCACGCATTTACAAAGCTTGTCGCATACTGCCAATCAAAAAGACATTAAACCTCGTCGTCGGACGGTGAATAAGAATGCCTTAAAATTAACCGATCGCTCTACCGGTTGCCCTATGACGGATCGCCGTGAATCCTCCAGGTACGTGGTGAATCGTGACCCTCGGGGAATTGTAAATATTAGATATCTACTGATTAATCGAATCGAAGCGACGATCACGACTGTCGATTCGGCGATCGTGCATTCTCTGGAGACTCTTCTTATCGCGACGTGAATACAAGGAAGGAGACGGACTTCTTGTCGATGAGACTGTGCAAGAAGATGACGCTGATGACAAATTAGAAGTGGAGGAAGCAAGGATGTTAAATACGCAAGACATACTGTATATAGCTGATGCCTGTTATGCCTATGACGACGATTAACGTGCAGGCGATACAGGGATTTTCAAAGGTGCACGCGTCACGCGAAAGTGTTTGCGATTAAATGAAATGGCGTCGCTTGTTGTGATTTAGGAATTAGTTTTTTTAATCGTTCCGTCACGACGAACGCGAAGAGTCCTCGAGAGGACGTTGACGCCGAAAACTTGTGAGCTTACACTTTAATAGACGGACTACCAAAGACGCGAGAAAGACTAAATAAAAAACTAAAAATCGCGTGTGCCCTAATGAAATGATTTTAAAGTGAAAGAAGGCGATTACGATGACGTGGACGATATATATATTTAAAACAAAGTAACTAGTAAACTGACGTCAGTAGACGAGGAGTGATTTCGAATCAATTTTTATATGTGGGATAAAAGAAAGTCATGATATCAGAACTCTTAATTAATTAATTGGGATTGTACATAGAAGAAGACGTGAATGAGGATGACGATGATGATGATGATGAGAATGAGAATGATGATGATATTCCCATAGACGGTGTGAACGACAGGTGAAAAAAAATGTGTTTATCGAATAACGCGTTTTAATTCACCGATGCGCGTAAAATGCGTGTGCACTTATGGGGATTCGTTCAATAAACAGGGGAACTTAATTATTGTACCATTGTGAATGTGTATTTTATTATAAACGAGCATGTAAATGTACGCGCGAAAATGGCGGCGTGTCGTCGGGGAGAGAACGCAGTCCGTTGCGCGGCGCGCCAGCGATTGTCACTTATCGATGAAATTACCGCTAAAGCATTTAATTATAATTAAACGACGATTACCGATTGTCGGTGAAATTATATTGACAGGGAGAATCGGATTGAAAATGTGCCACGATGGAAATCACGAAGAGAAACCCATAACGTTTATATTATACTGCGTGTATTGTAAATTATGGCGAAGCTCGTCGACGCGAGTGGCGCGATCTTGCGGCAAGAAAGAAGATTAATTCAATTTGTAAACGTTCAATTAATTAATTTCACTTCGAACAAGTAGCTATAGTCCGTCTAGATGAATATCGTGATTATCAAAAGACCACCGTTACCGTCGGATTCAAAATTGAACTTAACGGTTTTTACTAGATTCAAATCAACAAAGGAAAAGGACCATAATCAAGATGGCGAACGGAGTTTCTCTTGTCGCAAGATCCACGCGATCGTCGATCGGCACGAATTCTCGTATAAGACTAAGTAGAAGCGTAAGGATAAACATTATTAATAAACGACGTAATACGGATACAATTAACGAGACATTGCGCGCTGCCCTTTTATAAATCCTCCAACGTGCATAAGCTCTTTCGCGTCGCCCTTCCAAAAAAAACAATTTCCATCCAATTCATTAAGAAAAAAAAATTCAAAATACATAAATTTGCCAAAAAAATCGTACCACAACGCGATAATATCCACAAATTCGTAATCTCGTGTATCAAAAGCCTAGTCCTCGTTCCACTTGTTCTTCTCGTTTATCTTTTTTTAGTTTTTTCGGACAAGTCCAAATGGTTTGCGCGCGAAAGAGTTGCCATTTGAATTTCACACGCTGACGCCGGGCTCCACGAATGACGCATTCCTCGGTTGCACCCAATAATAGAAAATAGAGAATCGGAGCGAAGAGAATTTAATCGAAGAACAATGAAAAAACCCTCGACAACACGAAAACACTCCTCGCACACTGCGATAATTAATAATAATAATCACATGTGAATATTGGACACGCCCCACTGTATGACAAAATACACTGAACACGAATACGCGCGAGAGTAACAAGGACAGGGTGTGTTGCGTGCATATAGTATATGTATAACCGTGTACAAATTGTGTATACACGTGCGCACGAGAGAGAGAGAGAGAGAGAGAGAGAGAGAGAGAGAAAGAGAGAGTGAGAGAACATACAGACGCATACACCTACACGACCGTATACTAAACTTAACAATATTACGTAATAGTACCTACGTACGCAGATACATACTATCGTAACGATTATTATGATTATTATGATTAATTGATATTACTTACAGAGTAATCACACCTTCGTAATTAAACCGATTAAAGAGGAAAAAAAAAAGAACGAAAAGACATAAGACGTGCTACCATATATAACGTTATATATTATATATGATGCATTCGAAAACTTTGTGATAACGATTACACACATTTTTTCGGGTTACGACGTGAGGCGAACGTGGCAATTGTCGGCAAGTAACGTATTGTTATTATTGTAAATGTGTCATATACATAGCATGCATAAAACGAATGAAACAAAAAAAAATGAATAAATTGAAAAACCTTCGATATTTCCATACCGATCGCGACGAGGTGGAATGTTCTCTTGGATTTTTTGTCTTTTTTTTTGGAAAATTCGGACTAGGGTAGCGTGACGAAGTCGAGGAGAAACAGAGGCGTAGAAAGTTAAATAATTGTAAAGAAAAAAGAAAAAGTGGGAGGTCTTCGTGGAACAAAGTGTTTACGTAACGGAAAGTAAGCTGAGATTTCGATTGGAAATTTTCTATTGCGTTATTAGGCGGATAATTTTTCATGCCGGAGTAATTTATCGTGGGATTTGGCAATTTTTTGTTGGAATCGAATTTTGTGGCGTTTCAAAAATAACACGGAACGTTTTATGTAACTTTGTAAAACGGTCACGGCCAATCCAGGTCGTTCGGTGCGTGACGGATTATCTTCTGATATCGCAGTAACGAAGCGAATATACAAAGAAAAAAGCAAAATGGTGTCGTTGCCGGAGGCGAACGGCGTAACTGAAAAATGGATGAAGAAACGCTTTGAGAATAAGGTCAGAGAATTTTTGTTAAAAGAATAAATTCGATCTTTAGTTTTTTCTACGAACCATCTTCCCGTATTCTTCGTTTCTATTTCACTGGACCGTTCGCCGTGATTATACTCGCAGAAATCTCAGTGACCGCCATACTGTTTATAACACTGATTGAAAAAGAATTTGTTTAACGTTCTACAGCCTCGCTACAAGAGTAATTTTTCGAAATCCACACCGTCTCGCGAAACTTGTCGTTAGTAATTTCGAAGATTTACATGGAAGACTATTAGCGTATGCGTGGTATGACTAAAGTCGCTCGTTGAGAACGACAGAAGGGAAAAATAAAAAAAATAAATATTAATCGCTCTCGATCTGACGTGAAGGCACCTTGTAAATAAACGTATGCGTCGAAAATGGACCAAGGATCAATAGTGACGTTTGTGTGTGTAAAACTGATTCCGATCTCGCTATGATAAGTTAGCTCGAGATTGTAGGATTGTAAGTAAAGGTACAATTAATGCTAATATTATTAAAAGAAAAAAAAAAAGATAAAGTAATAATAAAAGAGCCACACAGGAAGTAGGGTGCGCGCGCAGTCTGTCGAATTTCTTTTTTAACGTGAAAAATGCGCCGCGAATCGATTCACTTTTGAAAATCTGATTTTTACCTTTTTTCTTCTCGTCCTTAGGGATCCTTTGATAAGAAAATTATCGGAAGACCAAGAGTCGGATTCTCCGTGTAAATTCGAACGTTGTGCACGCACCTTTAGATTGCCAGTTTTCAAGTCAGAACGAAAGCGGTGAGCGACGCGACCAGTCGCCGTGTTCTGCCTCAAATTTGAAATTCTCGTTCGCTTCGCTTTTATACGATGAAAAGGACGCGAGGATGAACGCAAGGACATTCCACCGCGTGCGCGCGGTATTATTTTTCTGTATCCCTGTATCAATACGAAATATAATTAACGATGGACTAAAGTTATTAATTAAATACCATTATTACTTCGCCACTTTTGTTTCACTAGTAATCGGTAAGATCTTCGATTATGATTATTATTACTAATCATGATAATATATTGTACTTGTCGCTGTTATTATATATATATATAAATATATATATATCAAACACATAATATATTAATTTAATAACAATAAAGAAAATGTAAAAATTACGCAGACGACTTCGTTTTTTTAATCGACCAAACTTACCAAGAGATCCAAACGCATTCGCGAATTAATTTTTGTATAACGAAACTTTAATATAATTTATATTAGAACCGCGTTACGTTTTTCTTTACGAAACTGTGTAACACGGAAGGTAATGGAAAATTTCCCATGTCTCTCATCTTCAGTAAAATGTAAATTCCCAGTGAATAATGCTGACAGAGCGGTGCCAGGAAACTCGTAAAAGGAAACATTCTCAAAAGTCATATATATTCATTTTTAAAAGGACTAACATAAATTTCATGAAAGAGACTTAAGAATGCGCAAAATAAATATCAAACGTCACCGCGAATAACGAACGTTTGACAAAGAGTAATACGAATCTCAGAATTTCATGAATATCATCTCGTACCATAAAACTCTGAGAATTTATAAAAATCCCCATAAAAGGTCCAGGGACGTTCTACTCGTAATATAATCCTATCACAGCACCTACAGCATAGAAATCTGTGCTGTCAAATATATATGTAGAATACGTATCCCTTTCTACGTCCCAAAGGCGACCTAAGCCCATATTTATGCTTTGGCCCGTCTTTTCGATGATCGTGATGGTCACTATGTACTTGTACCTAAAATCGTACGAAAAGAAACTGTAAATCTACCTTATCGACGAATGATAATTTGGTTCGTGTCTGTGATTACCGATCGTAGTCCTTCTTGAAGATACGATTACGAACTTCGTTGGACATATCCTGACAGAGTTTCATGCAGACAAGAGGCTTGTATTTGATATCCTTTAAAGTCGTATTCATTACGTCTTCTAATATTTTATCGACCACTTCACACTTGAATGGATTGTAGGGAGCAAGGCGATAAGTATTCTGATATCTTGGTACCTACAGATAAAGTTTGTACTATCTCGGTAAAGTGGAAACTCAAATTACTGTTTGATGCTAATTTTCCGAGGGATCATTACTTTGAATCCACCCTTGGTACTTCTATAAACGGCACTGGCTCTGTACCCCAAAAATAATGACATATTACTGATGGTTCTTGTGGAAGGTCCATTATCAGTTGTTCTCGAAGATTTAGCTTGTGTAATCAATGGCGCCGTGTCTATTGTCTTCAACATTTTTGATTGACCGATTTGATGCATGGACATTCGAGATGGCACTGTGATAAGGAATATCATAAAATCATGAGGCTTTACAGAATCATTTGAATTGTAATCAGATTTTGTATCCATAGGATACTCAATTACTTACTAAGAGACATATTGCGAACGAGGAAGAATTCTAGGCGGCTGAAGAGAAGAATAAAGACTTCGAAAATGCTATGATATTCAAAAAGGCGTCAGTCTCTTTGACGATTCGCAATGAATAAATGATAACGGTAAAACGAGCGTCATCGTATCCCTTAGCTTTTAATGATTTCTCGCAAAATATTTTGAAAGCTGCAACAAGCTTGTGCACAAATTTAAACTGCCGGCTCGAAGACTAAAACAAAAAGAGATGCATAAATAGAGAACGTCTGAATTCACGTAAATTTGCTCGTTAAAGAAAGACGAATTTCAGGGTAAAAATTACGTACGAATTATGGAATTCGTAAGCAGCCGGTGCGAAGAGTGCGCCTCCTGGTGTCGTTTGATCGCGACGTGCTCGAGGAAGGAAGAGCCGAGTTCTGCCATTTTCATCGGGTAGTCCCAGTGCGTAGAGGTTTCCAAGATGGCAAAGAAAACGGTGCCGGATAAAACGCCGCAAAACGAAGACGCTGTCAAGAATAACGACGACACGATGAACGACGACGAGGAGCCAAACTTTAGCGATCCTGAAGGTTTCGTCGACGACATCACCGACGAAGGTATTGCACACCTTTTGTCCTAGTGACGTCTGGCACATACTCGCTTCTCACAGCATGGTTGCATATGGCCGTATACACGGCGTAAGCAACCTAACCACAAACATATAATAGTATAGTGGATTTATGAGTAAAACGTGAAGATTAGGCGACTCTTTTCCATAGGACGTTATAGGAAGATGATCCTTTTAAAATATATTTTACTCCTTGATTAAATGTGGAATAGATTTTCTGTTTACCCTTGTAATATCTGTTCTGAGGTTTCGATCCTAGGAGCAGTGATAAACCGTGTACTCCATTCACTTATGTTTACTTATAGTTTTGTATTACTGATAATGTTTTGCGTACTGTGAATGTAATGACGATTGTGATTAATTATATTGTTCTCCGTAACAGAACTTCTTGGTGATTTACTCAAGCAAAAGCCTTCTGAGACGGATGGTGTAGAAGCAGTTATTGTGATTGATCGAGTGCCTCAGGTTGAACCTGCACGTCTTGAGAAACTGCAAACTGTTCTTCATAAACTGTTTAGTCCATTCGGTACTATTGTGAATGAATACTATCCTAAGGACGAGAATGGTGTTACAAAAGGGTATGTGTGAACGGATAGAGGACTGGTGTTTGTAAATTTGTATGATGGTAATGTAACGATTTACAGATATGTCTTTTTGGAGTATAACAATCCCTTGAATGCACTGGCTGCAGTGAAGTCAATGAATAACTACAAGATTGACAAAATGCATACATTCAAGTTGAACCTTTTCACTGACTTCAAGAAGTTTGAAGACATTCCTAAGGATTGGGAGCCACCTAAACCACAACCGTACAAAGCTGCTGGCGATTTACATTATTATCTTTTGGATCCTGATGCGTACGACCAGTTCTGTGTACTTTGTGGTAACGGAGCAGCAGTAAATGTTCAGATATGGCAAAACTCAGCTCCGGAACCTAATATGCTTGAAGAGCGTCCTGTGAGTACCAAGTTTTTATTAATCATTCTGTAAACCTACATGATTTAAAATGTCTTTCTATTCTTGTATAGCGATGGACTGAGACTTATGTTAAGTGGTCTCCGTTGGGTACTTACCTAGCCACTTTCCACAAGCTTGGTGTTGCACTCTGGGGTGGTCCGCAGTTCTCTCAGCAGGCAAGGTTCGGCCAAAGAGGAGTAGAGTGCATTGATTTCTCACCCTGCGAACGCTACCTGGTGACATTCACACCTCGTTCAGATGGTAGCTCTGATCAGAAGCGTCTCGTCATTTGGGATATTCTTACTGGACAAGAGAAACGCTCTTTTGCCACTGATGGATCTTCCGTATGGCCGATTTTCCGCTGGTCTCATGATGACAAATACCTAGCCCGCATGACGAATGACGGTCTCAGCGTATACGAGACACCTGTAAGTTCTTAACCTTAAAAACCTTTGACGTATTGTAATGTGAGACTCATTAACATTTATGAATTTATTTTTCAGTCATTCGGTCTGCTCGATAAGAAACATATAAAGATTCCTGGAATTAGAGACTTCAGCTGGTCTCCGACAGACAATGTTCTTGCTTATTGGGTGCCGGAGGATAAAGATGTCCCTGCCAGAGTAACTCTTCTCGAGATTCCCAAGTAAGTTATTCCCACTATACAAAGCAATTGGCGTAATAACAGTTTCAATTTTTAATTACCACTATAATTTCAGTCGCAACGAGATCCGTAATAAAAATTTATTCAACGTCGCGGATTGCAAGATCTATTGGCAAAAGTCTGGCGATTATCTTTGCGTGAAGGTCGATCGTTTCGCCAAGAGGAAAGAGAAGACCGAGCAGAAATACACAGTAAGAATATCCGCGACAATTTACGTTTAAGAAAGAAATGCTTTATCAACCTAACGCATGGTTACATAACTTATGCTTACAGGGAATGTCATATAATTTTGAAATCTTCCACATGCGCGAGAAACAAATTCCAGTAGACAGTGTGGAGATCAAGGAACCGATCCACGCCTTCGCCTGGGAACCAATAGGCAGTAAATTCGCCATTATCCACGGAGAAGTCCCCAGCGTCAACGTGAGCTTCTACGAGGTCCGATTTGGACACCAGCCAGCTCTCTTAAGTAGGTCCATCTCTCCACAAGTCATCCACGTAAAACTATATCCCATTATTTATCCCTAACTTGACGTTTACAGAGAAACTGGAAAAGAAGGCATGCAACCACCTGTTCTGGTCGCCATCCGGACAGTTCATCGTCCTCGCAGGATTAACCATCATGGCTGGAGCTCTAGAATTCATCGACACTAACGACTTCACTATCATGAACACGACCGACCATTACCAAACTTCTGATGTCGAATGGGATCCTACTGGACGGTAAGTGTTCCTTCTATCAGTACTAATAATTTAATTAAATCACCTGACCTGGTACCAAAATCCTTAATCGTTATTTCAGCTATGTGGTAACAGCAGTATCCAGCTGGAAGACCAGCGTAGACAATGGCTACTGGATCTGGACGTTCCAAGGTCGCATATTGAAGCGAGTCAATCTGAACGCTTTCAATCAACTTCTCTGGCGACCTAGACCACCCAGTCTATTGTCTGCTGAACAAATAAAGGAGATCAAGAAGAACTTGAAGAAGTACTCCGCCCAATTTGAAAGCAAGGATCGCATGCGTCTCACCCGGGCTTCCAAGGAACTGATTGAGAAGCGTTGCGCCCTGATGAAGGCTTTCGAGGAATATCGTTCGAAGCGTATTGAGGAGTGGAACAGTCAGAAGAAGCGTCGTCTGGAATTGCGTTGCAGTAATAATTTCAATATTCATTTATATATTAGTAATCGACAAGGTTTTGAATTGGACGATACCACACTTTTCTTTTCTTCGTTCTGTCGCAGATATCGACACCGACGAGCTGGATTCTGATACGAAGAACGTGGAGGAAGAGGTTGTAGAATTTTTCGTCAAGGAAGAAACTTTCATTATTGACTAATTACGTGACGGCGTGACGTAATACTTCCTTGCCTGCCGGGATTGGAAACCTTTAGTGCGATACCGGTAGGCTCTGCTCCTTCGTGTGCATAATGACTGTCCCATACGATCATGGACGTCTTCTCCTGCGTTATTTTTGTGTCGTCGTCGAGATCGTCTCCGTAGTTGCGACGTTTCGTCTGAAGCGTGGCGATCGTAGCGCCATCAAATTCTATCATGTTCCGTACAGAATACACCAACGGAATAATATCACTCCGACAATATTCTCGCGCAGAGTTTCTTTTTTTATTTATCAGACCTCTTTAAGAATAAAATACCATCCACTCGAGGGTCACGATCTATCGTTTGTAATATCCTTTGATCCATTCCCTTTTTTTTTGTCAAATATAAAATACAACTTATTCAACAAGATTAATAATTTATTTTGAAAGATAACAGGATAAAGTATTGCGTGCACGTTGAAAAAGTATCAGGGAAGATTCGTGGTTAATTCTGATTACCTGCTTCTAATAATTATTGATTAATCGAAGATACAAATTTTATCGCGGTTCAACACGGAAATTAAGAAGAAACGTCTGTTGGGTGTTAAAGATTCTCATTCTTATGTAACGTTCAGCAGCTTTGTCTACCCTGAACTAATACTCCCGCGGTGCTGGCAGTGCAAAACTGCGAAGTTGATTTAGACGATTAGTCAGTGAATTTCAAAAGTAATAGCGAAAGAAGATGACCGCCGCGCAGACCCAGGCTGGTGGAACTCTATCCTTCTGGGTAAAGGACTTCCTAGTTACTGGTGTAGCGCACGAGAACAGACGCTCGTGCTCTAGCTCCAGGGCGTCTTGCAGTTTCTCATTCTTCGTTACCACTGCGACTTGCGTCTCGAGATCTCGTCTTACGGATCTATATCCTGAAAAATTAAGCCATTTTTTTTTACTGTTATGCTGAGGATGCTATGGATTTTATGTATACGTAGACAAATACCATTCTTGTCACAGAAGTACTTACCAAAGTTAGGAGAGCCAATAAGTGTTAGACAAGGTTTTTGTTGTCCGGGTAAAGAATACCAAAGACCTTTTGCATGATACGTCCATCCTGGACGTATAAACTCCCACAAAGTAATTCTGTCATCCTGACCCTTCTTTTCACAAGCTTTATAAAATGACTCCTCTATCCTCGTATAGGCTGCTGGTATTCCACCTGCTACACCTTTTGCACCTGCGAGATAATATTTGTAAATTTGTTAATCCATTAATTGACGTTATGTAATTAATACTGACCAAAGAAACCATTAGCTGTGGGATGAGCTGTAAGTAAGTGACAAGCCGCCTCGGTGTAATTCAGTATTGCATTTCTGTACTCGTAGGTTAGATTGAAGTAGCCGGTAGCTAATCTTAGGGTTGCTCCTGATGGAGCTGTTTCCAGGAGACGAAGAGTCACGTCACTGTCGTGGTGAATATTTAGCTGTCCCATTTGAACCAACGGGAAGACCCAAGTGTCCGTGTCCGATGCTCCTGCTGCAGATTGTTAATAAATTACTTGAAATATTCTAAAGGATTAAAACAATCTAGATATACTTTACCAAGTTTATTGAGCTCGGAACGCTTCTCCATCTCGTCTTGGAATAGAGTTTGTATCCTCTGGGAAGCTGCCTCGGCGAAATCCCTGCTGGGACTTTTATAAGGGTGGGCATTAATTGTTGAACTGTAAGAAGTGGTACCGTCAGGAAGTAAACGAAAGCTAAATTCTCCAACTCTTTCAACCAGATTTCCATAGAAGTCACAGAGTTCTTTGCAGTCCTCTATCATGAAGTAACGATCCTGCCGATTGGTGAAATAATCATTGCTCAGATTGGCACTAAAAATTATTAAGTATATTATTGGAAATTGGATTAGGTATTTTGGATTTCTACTGCTTCGATGAAATTCATTTAAAACTTGCCCGCTGATTATCAGAGTGTCATCGAAGAGGTAGAGCTTCATGTGTTGCAGACCGATCAACTCATTGAAACGGTCAGGTATCAGGGCTTTCAGGATCCCACGAAGCTTTGGAGTATGATAGAGAAATACATTGCACCGTGTACTCCATTTACCACTAAGCAGAGGTTCCAACATTTTACGAGAATTAACTCGTCCGCGTGAACCTCTCATATAATCCAATAAAATGTTCACTTTCACCTCACCGTTACTGGCCATTAGATTGTTTTGTATGGCTGATACCTAATTATATAAGTTACTGACTATCAATATTTCTTCGTACAGAATATCATTTGATGGAAAAACAGTTTTATTACTGTATGAAATAATATGCATTTACCAGTTCGGTTTCCAATTTGCCTGTTCCAAGGTACAACGAGGCCAAAGTTATTCTTTTTTGTGCTGTTTTACATTTTTCCAAAAGAGTAGAATAAAATGCAGCAGGCTCGTGTATAATAGTTACCTGGAAAAAGTTGTCAGAAATGAATAAGTAATTATGATAAATGACTTTCCTAATCGAAAGATAATCATTGCTTACTTTCGAACCCTCTACAGGAAAGCCTGGCGAGGCTTTGTGCAACCAAGATAAACTATTTATTTCAGAGCGTGTCATCTCAATAGCTGATAATTTTTCTTCATCCAACATAGCTATTTGGACCTTATACCTTGCGATACAAAGGTTGACACTGTTCAGTCTGAGGTCTACTTGACCTCCAAGTGTTACCTTTGGTCCATGAAACCTGAAAAATTAATTAAAAATCATTCTATAATTACAAATGTTAAACAAACGTGAAACCAAATGTATGAAGAAAATTACTGTACTCTATTTATCGAAGAACAAAATGATTTTACATAACACTTAAACCACCTAACAAATATTATTTAATATAAATTGTACAGTATATTTTCTCTTATCAAAAGTTATATCTGACAGAAAACCACAAATTTATATATAGTCATAATCTACTTGTCAAACAATGTAACCTTTTTGTGTTACGTGAATTATACGTTTATTTAAAGAGTCAAATGCGAAATGACACGTGTGAAATGATATATAAAAATATTCTACATACCGCTTTAAACTTCGCAAAATTGTATGGTGCATGAGTAAATATTTATAGCATTAATAAACTTGTATTAGCAAAAATTAAAACGAGCAACGTCAGTACCACTTCTTCAAACAAGGAGAACTGATGCAAAACTGATGAAAAACGTACTGGAGTCGCTCTGCGCGAGTCGAAGCGGCAGTATGAAGTTCGCGTTTTCAAAAAGACAGTTTTCTTTACTAAATTTCTAAAAAGTAATAATAATATAAAATACACCGACTGACAATTAATGTGTCAATTATTTTATCCCCTTTTATAAAGCAGTACAGATACTTTATAGACGCGAGGACTTTTTGTCAAATAATAAAATATATCGGTAATCTGTACGATTTGATTAATTTTATTTTAATCTATCTATTTTAAATCTTATTTTAATTTATGTTTTTCATGCCAAATGTACATTTATATAGGAGAATCGTTAACTATATTCGTATATCACCAGTTGCTAAGCAACTGTACCATACACAATACACTATCTACTGGCATGCTCGCAATCGTGTAATAAATCTAGGACTATACATGTTTATTTTCTTTTTTTAATAATTAATTATAATTAACGCAATGTTACTAAAGTACCTAGGGTCCTTGTTACCTTCACAGGTGAGTACTGCAATTTATTATCATGACGAACCATTTGGTTTAGTCTCCGATGTAATCAAGCTTGCTACTACCATGTCATTAAACCCTTGTAATTACATTAATTGTTGTAATATTAATTTAGGAAGGTGAAAACAGAGTAGTAGCTATAGTCTGGTCGCCAAATAATTTAAAGCTAGCTGTTGCTTCTACAGATCGTTCCATATATCTCTTCGATGAGAAGGGAGTCAAGAAAGACAGATTTTCGACAAAGCCAGTAGATGCAAAGGTACAGTAAGAAGCTTAATTATACAGACTAATTATCATTGATTTAATACAATTAATTTCAGTTTGGCAAGAAGAGTTATGTTATTAAAGATATTGCTTTCTCGCCTGATTCCACAAAGATTGCTGTTGGTCAAACCGACAACATAGTTTACGTATACAAAATTGGTGAGGACTGGTGAGCGTGAAATCTTTTTCAAAGCTTTTCAATGTGTGCCATAAGGCTAGAAACTTAATAAGTACATGAGCTATTTTCAGGGGAGAAAAGAAGGTTATCTGTAATAAATTTGGGCAAAGTTCAGCAGTGACCTGCTTGATATGGCCAACAGAAGGACCCATCGTAGTGGGTCTTGCTGATGGTAAAGTACGAGCCAGTTTACCAAAGGCCAACAAGGCTCACACTTTATACACCTCTGATGCCATGACCATTGCTCTTGCCACTAAGTAATTAGTTAATTACAATTAAAATTATATACGTATCTGTTATTGAAATTTATCTAAAAGTTTCATTAATTCCCTCTACAGCATCCGGGGTACTGGATTCTTATCCAGCCATGCGGATGGCAGTATAATACGCTACTACGTAGCGGATGATAGTAACGTAGAACCATCCGGACGTGTAGTCACTCATGGAGTACCAGCCTATGCTCTGGCATGGCCACAATCTCATATCCTTGCAGCAGGATGCGACAAGAGGCTCACATTTTACGACTCTCGTGGGAAACTAGTGAAAACTTTTGATTACAGTCGCGAAATTGAAGAGAAGGAAATGACAGTAGCCTGTTGTAGTCCTAGCGGACAGAGCGTAGCTGTCGGCTCCTGGGACAGGGTACGCATCCTGGATTGGAGTCCTAGACGCTCCATCTGGGAAGAGTCCAATGTGCGCGCATTGCCTAATCTATATACAGTTACATCCTTGTCCTGGAGACGGGATGGTTCCAGATTGGTAATTGGTGGACTATGCGGTGCCGTGGAACAATTTGAAACTGTTATGAAGCGTGCTGTGGTCAGAGGAAGTCATGAGGTAGCATACGTGGGTCCTAGCCAGGTCGTAATTAAGCCATTAAACAGTGGAAATCGTCCAGTGGTGATTAGATCGCAAACCGGAAGTGAGATAGAGGATGTCCGTGTCCTGGGACGTAAGGACAATCACATAGTAGCTCGGACAGTAACAACTCTTCTGCTGAGTGACATCGAATTGAATCTTCTCAGTGAGATACCCTGGGAGGATAAGGGTGGGAGCGAGAAGTTCTTCTTTGAGTACCCTGGTGTCTGCCTAATCTTCTGCGCAGGGGAATTAACTATAGTTGAGTATGGTAAGAACGAGATCCTGGGATCTGTAAGGACAGAAGCTGTGAATCCACACGTGGTGAGTGTCAGGATAAACGAAAGGCACGTGCCAGGAATGGCGGATAATAAAAGACTGGCTTACCTCCTGGACCCACGTACAGTTCGTATAATAGACTTCGTTACCGGAGCCACCATAAGCATCATCGGACACGACGCCAGGGTGGATTGGTTAGAACTGAGTGAGACAGGCCATAGGCTTCTGTCAAGAGATAAGAAAGGAAGACTTTGGCTCAGCGACGACCAGGGTGGTCGAACTTTGTTATTGACGGGAACCAGTTTTGCATCCTGGGTACCAGGAAGTGATGTAGCCGTAGCACAGACAGGGCAGACTCTTGCAGTCTGGTATAACGTTGATGCTCCAGAAGCAGCTACTCTGATTTCCATCCGCGGAGACGCTGTAGATATCCTGCGTGAGAATGGACAGACTTCTGTTATGGTTGATGAACCAGGAGGTCGTGTGGCGTACCTCCTAGATGAAGGGCTGATAGAATTCGGAACTGCTTTGCATGATAACGACTTCGGTAGGGTCGTGTTATTCCTGGAGGAGCTCGGCGACAGACCCCAAGCTGAAGCCATGTGGGAGAACGTGGCTAGAAATGCCATGGCAGCCAGACAACTTCTAGTTGCTGCTCGGTGTTATGCTGCCTTGGGCGATATAGCGTGTTCCAAGTTCCTGAGGGATATCGTCGAGACTGGAGAACAGTATGCCAAGGAAACTGGTAGCGAAACTCTTGCGAATCCGGATTGCTGGGCTAAAATGGCGATCCTCAATGGAGAATTGAAGACCGCCGAGGCTATATACCTGGAGCAAAATGAACTTGATAAAGCACTGGACATGTATCAGAAATACTGGCACTGGGAAGACGCTCTGACCCTGGCACAAAATCGAGGATGGGCTGGATTAGATGAACTAAAGGATAAGCATCTCGCCTGGCTTCTTGAAAGTGGACAAGCTGCGAGGGCAGCTGCCATAATAGAACCAGACAATCCTAGACGAGCTGTTAAGCTTTACCTGGAGGCTCGGCGTCCGGGTCGTGCTGCCCGTTTGGTCCTGGCGAATAACGAACTGCTAGAAGATGACTCAATAGTCAGTGACGTTGTAGGAACACTAAAAGCTGCGGATCTAATGGAGCTTGCTGGAGAACTTCTGGAGAAGACTTCGGACGCTCCTGGAGCTATAAAGTGTTACGCGCAAGCAGGAATCTTCGCCAGAGCCCTGGAATTGGCTAGGAAAGTAGAACCAAACGCGGTAGTAAGTCTTGAAAAGGAATGGGGACATCATTTAGCAGCAAGTGGACATTACGACGCCGCCATTAATCATTTCATCGAATCCGGCGAAACAGCCTTGGCTCTGAATGCTGCCATAAATGCACGACAATGGCGGAAAGCTTTGCAGATAGTACAGGTGTGTTGACCTGACAAAACTTGACGTCTACCGTAATTATCATCCTTATACAATTGACTATTCATCCTATTTACAGGTGATTGAGAACGACGATCCGGAGATACAGAAGCAATGTGCCAAATTGGCAGAGTACTTTGCATCTGTAGGAGACAAGGACATGGCCGAGAAGTTATTCCTACGAGCAGGCAAGGCGCAACGTGCTATCGAGGCCCACATACAGTCTGGCAACTGGTCCAGGGCACATGCTGTCGCCGTGGAACACATGAACCCGGATGAGGCAAACGAGGTCCTGGCTAAGCATGCAGAGACCCTTGAACAAGCTGGTGATCTACGCCAAGCAGAAGCTCTCTTCGTCGCCATCGAGCAATACGATTCAGCTATAGCAATGTACAGAAGAGCTGGTCATCGTAATGACATGATCAGGCTTGTCGCCAAGTACAGACCTGATTTGCTCCAGGCGACTCACGCTCATTTAGCCAGGGAACTTGAAGCTGCTGGTAAACCACGCGAGGCTGAGGAGCATTTCCTGGGTGCTGGGGATTGGCGTGGTGCTGTTGCTTGTTATAGATCAAATAACATGTGGGAAGACGCCCTGAGAGTGGCCAAACAATCTTCTGGAGACAAAGCAGCGCAGCAGGTGAGTGTCCTATTCAAGAAAACAATCAGCCTTTTCTTCTGTAGTTGCTCTAAGGATGAGACTTAATTGAAGGATTCTTGCAGGTTGCTTTAATGTGGGCTCGCACCCTGGCCCCAGAATTAGGAGCTAGATTACTGATGCGTTTGAATTATTTAGACTCGTGTTTGCAACTTGCTTGCGAGGCTAATTTATTTGATTGGGCCTTGGAGATCGTCAAGTATGGGACCTCTGATCAGAAGAAGGAAGTGCACTATAGACACGCAATGGCCCTCGAAGATGAAGGTAGATTTTCTGACGCCGAGAGAGAGTTCATTCAGGCTGACAAAGCTGTGGAGGCTGTGCAGATGTATATACATACGCGTGAGTGGGAATCGGCTGAAGAAGTCGCCCAGACACACTGTCAGGATGCGTTGCCCCAGGTCTTGATAGCGAGAGCAGCGGAAGCAGCTGAGTCTCAGGATTACGGACTCGCGGAGTCTCTCTTGCTCAGGGCGCATAAACCAGAAATCATCGTCGAGCACTATAAGGTTATTTATTTATCCACCTTTTATATCTTTACAATACTGTCAGGATGGCATTAAGACTATTTAGAACATCTTCAGAAAGCGGGTATGTGGTCGGAAGCAATGCGAGTCTGTCGCGAATACTTACCTACCCAGGAGGCAGCACTACGTCGAGAATTAGGCCAACGGAATTCAGGACTGGATGGCGGAAGTCTGGAGGAAGCTCGACGATGGCTCGAAGTAGGTGAAGTTAGAGCTGCTCTCGACATCCTGATCCTGGATCCACAAGCACCAAGGACCGCGCTTATCCAAGCTGCGGATATTCTACTCCATCAAGCCGATCCGGAAACAGCTATGCAGATAGGTGGAGACTTGGGTGCACGTCTGTTCACCGTTGGAGAGCATGCTCTTGCGGCTCAGGTAGTTCCTGAGTTTTGTCATTCGTTAGAGAAGAAAAAAAAATCATGAAAGAATATTTTCATCTTTACTATGCATACTTGACCATTTATATTACTATATACTTCTACCTAGGTATTCCTACAAGCAGATAGACTAAAGGATGCCGTGAACGCCCTGGCAGCCGTTGGCGAATGGGGTAGAGCCAAACGGATAGTGCGAGAACTCGCCCCGGACCTAGAACCCTACCTGGAGGAAAAGTATAAGGAAGCCATGATAAAGGACGGTCAAGTAGAGAGATTAGTAGAAGTGGATGCTGGTGCAGCACTAGACATACTAGCACGCAAAGGTCAATGGCACCAGGTATTCGAGGCAGCCAGTAACCAGAGTCCTGAACTCCTCCACAAGTACATTGCACAACGTGCTGCCCAGCTTCTGAAATCAGGTGCACCCTTGGAAGCACTTCATCTCTACGTACAGTACGGTGCACCGACGATAACACAGAATTACAATCTGTATTACCGTCTCTCGGAGATGGTGCTTAACTCCAAGGAATCGTGCAACGACTACGGATACCTTAGTCAACTGCGTGCAATGCTTCTTAGTTTGACAAAGAGCATACCCTCATCGGAACATGGTGACAGGTTCGAAAAGGTCCTCCGTGCTACGCATTACTCCTGTGTCAAATGCGGATGTAAACCGTTTCCTGCTTTGTCCAACCTGGTTATGAAGACCTCGATATCCCTTCTACGTTACACCGATATCCTTGTGGCTGACCGTTCTTACTACGAAGCTGGACTGGAGGCACGTTCTGCCGGTTTGAATAGCGAAGCTTTTGTCTTCTTGAACCACTTCCTGGACCTAGAAGAATGCATAGAAGAAGGCGACGGTAGTCTCCTCGACGTAGATGACCTCAGAGTCACAGACTTCCCCTTGGAAGTACCACTTCCTACGAGCCTGAGCTTATCTGCTGAAGAACGTGAAGAAGTTCGCGAATGGGTGTTAACCATCTCCATGGACAGGAGAGTAGAACAAGGTCTACCTGTTGATCAGCGTGGAGTATACATAGGATCCTTGACCAGCTCATCAAATCCCTCCAATCCTTTACCAGAATGCGTCCTAACTGGATATCCCATACGTGGACCGGTTACTCGGTTCGAAGGTAGTAGTACCCGCGTGGCTGATAGGGACAACTGGAATAAACTGATCAGTGTTGCCCGACAGGCTCCCCAAGACTCAGCTTTGAACGATATACTCGTCTTCGTGCAAGAATGGTGCGGTAACGTTCCCAATTATTCCTTCTAGTGCATTTACTGTAAATTAGAATGCAATATCAAGCCGATTAGAAGCACAGTTCTCCATAGGACATTAGAATTCTCTCCGAGTCTACGGAACAGCCTGTCCAGGTCGATTTCCAGTATTTCTTGTTTATTAAAATCCTTTCGTACCGTGGTAATTGTCTGATATATAAGTTAATCAAGCGTGAATAATCGTGTATTCGAGCACGAATATACATATGTGTATTTATGGTCGTTATAAGTTAATTTTCACGAACTACGTATAACAAGGGAACTCTAGGAAATCATAAAACAATGGCTATCTACCGTTAACGTAGCTATCTGTCCATAACGAATATAACATATGTCTATTCACTGACTATGTATAATATTTATATATATTTATATGTCTGTCTGTTGTGTGTGTGTGTATATATATATCTGTATAATAGTAATAATAATACAAAGAATGTGTTTTACATTAGTTACATCGTCACTACTGTGTAATCCTGAAGACTGGTCCAATCCTGAGGAAAAACCTACGCAGGACGGAGCGCAGCTCTGGTTTGAGATCAAAGCACATCACTTCGCAGAGTAACGGATAGCAGCTGGAGGCGTGAACGGCGAATCTGTTATCACACATCTTTAGGATCCTGGTTAGAAGGAGAAGGAGTATAGGCGTCCAGGCGTCTCGATGGGCTTCGCTGGATAAGGCCAGAAAATATTCCAAAGCTTCGCGTGCCACTTCGACGAGACGTGATTCTACCTTGGACCAGTCATCCCTGCGTGCTTCGTCGCTGTACATCTTGAAGAGGATGCGCAGTGCGCAAGCTAGGGATTGTGTCTCTTGTTTCAGTAGATTTGGCTTCACGTTACCCCGGAAGCTCGCCTTCCACAGGACATTTCGCTGCTCGTGGTTGGCGTTGAAGCTCTTGGCGAAGCGATGAGACTTCAGCAGGCACTCCACCAGTTGCAGAAGATGATGGGTTGTCAGGGCGCAGTACATTCCTTGCTCTTCCTTCTGCTGATCGCCGCCACCTCTTACACCGAGCTCTGACGACCTTCCGTTGAGCATATCCGCCTGAGCCAGGGCTAGGTTCTCCTGATCTTCCTTTCTTGAGGTTGCTGGGTAAAACACCACGTTGTCTATGGTTTGAATAAGTTCTAATTGTACGGCGCACTTTATTAACAACGCGGAGAAGAGTTTCGCCCTTGTATCCTCGCCAGTTGATAGACTCTGCGTGCTGTTACTTCGTTTTAGAATTCCTATGTGACTGTCAGAGTCTCCTGTTATCACGTCCAGGTCAGACTCCTTGTTCGGTGACTGGGGCTTCCACGTGAGCAAAGCCATAGGAAGGGTACTGTCGAAGATGTCTAAGACGCAGCGACTTGTCTTATCCCAAGTCTCCTCGTCGAACTTAATACCATTGCTGATTACTAGATTTTCTAAGCAGTTGGTACCCGACCTGGCTAACTGTTCGTTATCCTGCTGAACGCACCACAAGAGCTGGGCGTACAATTGCTCCAGAAGAAGAGGTCCAAGTGTGTCGTAGAATTGAGAGAATACATCGACTATCGCGTACAGCGCATGGTTGCACGTGGTAGTCATCCACTCAGCCTTCTATTAAAAAACAAGGAACATCCTGACATTAATAACTTCATCTCGACTTGAACGTCCTGCTCTTTTTGCGACTTACCTCTGTGTGCTGTTCGGGTAGTTTCATATTATCAAAAATCCTAAAGAGCACTTGAAACAAATCTTTCCACCAGTGCGGCTTGAACGATGCTCCGTGTGTTTTCACCACGTCGAACAATACTGTCAACGCCCGGGTTCTCACGTCCAGCTTACACCTGCTCACTACGCATGACAGCTCAAACAGTAGTGGGAACCAACCCCTGACCTGGATATTGAAGAAAATATTTTATTGTCTAGGAATATTCTTGTTGATCTTTAGATTTGAAAAAAACAATATAGTATCCATAAAGAATAACCCTTACCCAGGCTCTATCTTCTTCAGAGACCATACCGTTGTCATCCATCATACCTTCAGCAAAGAGCTGAGGATTCGCATCAATATAAGAGGCACAGGAACGTATCAGTCTTATGGCCTCCATACTAGTATCAGGAAATGAAGCATTGCAAGCGAACTCGCTGAGGCACTTCACAGCATCTTGGAAAGAGTCTACCATGATGCTAAAGTCTTCGGCATACAACTCGTCTACGGGAAAACATTAATTAGTATGAGGAAAGACAAACTCAAAGATTATTCCTTACTTATTATTTTTCCAGTCATAGAGAAAGCAAGCTCAACAACGGACTCGTCCCGGTCGCTAGCGGCGTGATGAAAGACACTGAAAATATTTTTCCATCCCGAGCGAATATTAGGCGCCTGAGAGTGAACGATCTGCGCCACGCATCTGACCACCATGTCGCGTATAATCGGCGATCTGTTCTTCTTCATAATATGTTCGAATGGTCTGAGAAAGTCCTTTTGAAATCTGAAATTGGCGAACTCGCCCTTCTCGATGAACTTTGTCGCCAGTTGTCGCAAGGAGTCCACGGCGAAGAAGGATATGTCCTGACGAGGACTGCATCCCACCCGGTCAAAGTGATCACCAAGTACCTGCCAAATTCTTGACCATTGCAACCTGATACGACCCATATTGTAGTAGGATATCTCGACGATCTTTGTTAGCGAGAACATGCGCGGTTGCGTTGGATGGGCAAGTTCCTCTAGAGACACTTGACAGAGGGCTTTCACGAATTCAACTATGGCATCGCCATCCAATCTTGTAGAGCCTGTGAAGATTCTGTCTACAGCCACCACAACACTTTGCGAACTGGTCTCACCGATGGACTCTTTCACGCTAGCTAAGAACACAAGAAGTAATGAAGAATTGACTAAATTCAAGAGAAAAGCAATTGATTAGCACAGCATGATTATATACTCACGGTCCAGAGAGCTGAGATTGAGGCTGTTTGATTGATGGGAATTGTTATGGGTGAGGTTAGTAAAATTGGCCAATGGAGATGGAAAATGTGGCTTCGAAGGAGGTCCTAGAAGCTGTGGTCTAACTCCAGTACCAATTAGCTGCGCCAGTTCCAGTTGGGAGATACATTTTACGACATCCAGCCAGGAACTACCGAGGTAGTTGCCATCGGTGTGAGCGACAGTTATCAGTGTTTTTATTGTATCAATATTTTTGGCTTTCATTTCAGTTATCGGTGAGTTTGCTGTTAGCAGTGTGAACCTGGCCAAAGCTTGGACGTATGCATCACGCTCCAGCTGTGGTTCAATGGAAATGAGGGTCAGGTAGTTTGTTGGGTGCATGTTGAATTTCTTGTCGAGGAAGTATCTATTATTTAAAATACTTACAGTCATATGAAAAATACAGGCAATACGAATGGCGCAACGAATACCATCCAAGCAGAGAGATGCTATCTCAGGATCATCGCAATCCTGAAGGCCAACGCTGAAAGCAGCCAGGAATGGAGTCCATGCCATTTTGAACATGGGCCGAACATGTTCCAAATGTTTGGCCGTAGTAAAAGGAGCCTGAACGTGACTGACTGATTCCATTAGATTTTTAGCAGCAGTGGATATCACTTCCATCTCCATGTTCCAGAGCAACCTGCGCTTTTTCTCGCTTGATATTACTGAATAAGAATATTCCAATTTTGTTAATGATTCTTTTGTCGTTACATAGATACTCAAGGTAGGTTAGTGTCTGGTTATGAATAAAATTATTGTATTAATCTTCGTACCTTGCTTCCCTGGACGATTCGGATTAGATTTCATTTTGATTTCATTGCCTGCAATTTCATCGTAAATTTTTGATAGATACTCTTCAGGTAAATCTTCATTGTCACTGATGCGTCGATTTAACTTTATATATTGTTCCTTGGTCATTTTATTCTTGACCTGAGGTGAGTGCAAGTCGGTCGTGAGCATAATTATCGAAAATCCCAAAACATAAGCCGTGTCCGCACTGGTAAATAATCCATTGCTGCAAAAGAAAGAATTGCGACGTATAATTTGGTATATTAATTTCTAAGTTTCAATGTTTCAAAAAAAGAAGTTCTATTTGACTATAGTGAAGAACTTACTTTGGATTACATTCGCAATATCGACTGGCGAATTTCTCCATTAACCTATCAATCTTTTGTGCCTCACCAGGCAATCTGAAACCCTCCAGGAAGTACCTCAGTGCCGTAACCAGGTCTCTCTCGGCAAAATCCATTTGATCTATATAATTGTACATGACTTGATTGTGATTATGATCACCGAGAAAATCGCCTACTGCAGTTTTGTCAAGGCGCTCATCCATGTGAAGCCACCGAGCGACTTCCTCGGCGGAACCACCTAGAAGACCCTGCTCCTGCAGGTACTGAACGCCCTTACTTGGCTTTCGATTAAAACTACGAAACAAGAAAAATATATATAATGTACCATAGAATCAATAGATTCAAATCGATACAAACTTAATGATGATTTACGCACATGTCAATACCAGCTTCCCAGACTTCCTTCTGCTGTTTTTGAACTTCATACTGTTCCGGTGAGTCAGGAACTTCCTTGTTCCCTACGAGACTAGAATTTGCAGAGGACAAACTACCTGCGCTGCCATAACGTGGCAATGGCGGATCTAATGGCGGATCTGGAGGTTCTGAAGGTAATTGCTGATCAGCAGGTACACTAGGATTCACGTATAAATCCCTGCTCCATTCTACCATACATTTAAGTATCGAGACTAGACACTCCAGTCCTCTAATTCGCATTGATTTCTCCTGATTTGGAGATGCACCCAATTCAAGCGCCTGTCGACCCTGTGCTATTTTTGATAAGTCGTTAACGAGCCTATGAAAGAAAAGATACGAACAATGATTCGTTATCGCTTGTGATAACCAATATGCATGGTATATTATCCGTATAATTACCTCTCGAATAAATTAGCTGCGGAAAGATCGCAGTCATAATTTACGTATATGTCTACTACACTTTGTGCATCTGCACAAATTCGCGTCAGAGCATGTATCACCATCCATTTGTGCTCGAAGGAGCTACTCGAGGTCTCCAGGATGTTCATGAAGATCTCCTTGAAGAAGACTTCTATCTGCATCTTCAAATGGACCTTGAAACGAGCCAACAGGGCGAGAAATAGAGCCAGTGAAAGCTCAAAGACCTCGGGTACAGAGGACACTCCGTTCTTTGACAATGCTACGCACAGATATTGTTTTATAGCAATGACAAACATCTCGTTTGATCGCAAAACAGGTCCGGCATTTTGTAAAATGCCTAGAAGTAGCTGCAACGATAGGATTTTCGATCGTAATTCATGGGACCTGAGAAATTAATGTTAAAATTTATTTCTGAAAGAACGTAGCGTAGTTAATAATTTAATTAAGGATCAGTGAATTGATTTACTTTGGATCTGGTGTACCATCTGGAAGTGGCTTCATAGAGAGTTTGCACAGTGCTCGAAAGACCAAAAATGCATCTTTCTGTAGGACATGAGTGAATTTTGCAGTGACCATGTTATCATTCTCAACAGCTGTTTCATCAGTGTTGTCATCCGTAGGAACATGATCCAGACTAGCTTCTTCGGAGGGTGGTGCTGTTACAGGTTCTTCCGGTATGACAGAACTGACAACGTCTTCAAGGATAGCCCTGACTGCATTGTGAGCTTCTGAAGAACTATCTGCAGTTGCTTCTTCATTATTTGCAGGTTCGCTTTCAGTTTCACCACCTGAAGTACCAGATACATCCTGCTGTTCAGGTTCTGTACGTAAAGCTTCCTCCTCCTGCTTGGTAAAACGTACGGGTATATTCCATCAAGAAATTTGAATGGTTTCGGTTCCACAGAATATGTAATTTTTTAAACATATTTACCGCCTGCGTTTCCATACGAGCAAATATAACGTTTATCATTTGTGTGAGAGTGGCCCGTGCTGTTGTTTGATTCACCAGGTTTCTCGAAGCAAGGTAAACATTGTAAACTGTGCGTATCGTCAGCAAAACGGTACCTTCATGTACTTCGACGTGCTGACTAGTCATGACAGTTAACAAGGCCTTTATTATTTGCAACTGAACACCCTCGTCGGTCTGAGGACCCATGAAACAGCCACATATTGTTTCCACTATGCGTACTATTAAGAGTTTGCTTGGTTCTGTCGAATCTGGCACGTTGCCAGTCAAGTGGCCATAGGCAATGAGCTTTTGTAAACAGTCCAAAGCTGTAACGACGATCCTAGGAGACTTGCTCTGGCAAGCCAACTCAAATGGCAGAAAATATTTCTCTGCCGAGATGACATTAGAATCGCTCTTTGGTTGTGGAAGTGCATTACTAGTTGCCTCTTCACCTTGAGCAGTGGGAACCTCTTTGATTTCATTGCGTAAATCATCTGTAAATTAAGTCGAAACACGCAGTAGAGTATCTACATAGAAAAAAATAAAGAAAGGTGAATAGTGAAAGCTACTATATACTCAACGCGACAAACATATATTAAATATTACATAGGTCTTACATACAAGGCATGATGTAATATACTAAAACTCATATCAAATGTACCAGATGATAAATCTTTATAATAAAAGAAATGAACATACAGTAGGACTGTGACAACACAGTACAAACATCTGTGATTGTACAAAATGGTCAAAACTTACCAAGTGCCGCCTCGCAAGACTTCCTGAGCTGGGAGAGATGGGACCGTTTGACATCCCGATCGGCCAGGATTTTTTCAAGAGCTCTCACGATAAACATCTCTCTAGTTTTTGAATTATTTTGCATCGTCACCACACGGAATCCTAGTGAATCCAATTGTACCCTAACTTAACACCTTTTTACCAAATGTGCATGCGGCGGTGCTCCGGATACGTGGTGCACGAGGTTAAAGACGTGAAAGTCCATTGACGTAAGCATCTTCAGGGATTCTTCTGATATCGAACCTATGTTAGAAGTTTGAATCCTTTACATCACGCTGCAGGCACAAGTGGATTATTTCAAAAATACGAAAAACAAACTTCTGTCTGACACAACTGCGTGAAATCGCGGTGAAATTGAGTGAAAGGAACGAGAAATAATGTAAATGTTGGCAGGTTGACAGCCACATTGGATTCGGTGGGGATTGACAATGTGGCGAGTATACAACGAAGATTTTACGCGCTCGACCATCTTGAGAAACGTCTTGACACGTAGTTCGATGTTATCTTTACACGTTTCAAAATTTTATTAATCAACGCCAACTAATATTCTCGTACCTCGCTCAAAGTACCATAAGATTCAGATTAATCAAAATACCTTAACAATCGCGATATCAATAATATTTGTAGTGAAATTACTGAAATTTACGCGGACGAACAATAACGCGAGACGAAGAAGTTTATAGCTAATAGTCGCGCACATTTGAACGAGGCATAATGTTCTTATTTAACGCTTAATTAACTTTGCTAAATATTCATAGTATAGAAGTACTTCTATTAGTACGAAAAACCTGTTTATAAAACAGTAATTTATCATACAAGGATTATTGTTAATTAGATCTCTATTGCCTAATGAATTGCTAGACTGTGCTAGTTTGTCACGAGACTTCATACTTAAGTTTATTGCGCACACGATACTGTCAAGTGATCAAAGATTAAAGAGAAGTGTCATCTTGAATAGTTTGTTTCTCTAATTGATACATATTAGAGAGAAGAATGGAGTATCGTCCGATAAATCCGGAGACTGATAAACCACCTCCGTATTCAGTAGCTACTGCTCCTACTCAACCTCAAGGTATATTTGGATAAATTTTTATACTCAAAAAATTATTTTGTATCGTGTCACCACATTGTATTTACTGATATGATAACGTTAATAGGCGTTGTCATGAAAAATAACATTGTTTATTCTTGTATGTAATTATAATACGATTTAGAGTAATTGTATGTTCCTTTAAAAATACTTATGTAATGTTTTCCAGGACCTATTTCATGGCAACCTCCTCCTGGGTATTATCCAAGCTCAGGTGTACCATATCAAGGGGCAACTACATATATTGCTCCGTGTGAAATTATTCTTGTGGGTGCTTGTCCAGCATGCCGGGTAAGTCTTTTGCGATAGTGTTCTTATAAGAGGATCTTACAGTCTTTTCAAATAAATTATAAGGATGTATATCATATTAAATTGGATGTACGTTGTGCAAACTATTATTGTTACTTTTGCGACATTACAGGTTGGTCGACTTGAGGATGATTACACGTGCCTAGGGCTTCTATGTGCAATACTTTTCTTTCCGGTTGGTATACTCTGCTGTTTGGCCTTAAAAAATCGGCGTTGCTCCAATTGCGGAGCTTACTTTGGTTGACCATTGCTGACTATCTACATATTTGTCGTTACTACACTGGTATTTAGTGCTGTACATTTATGTTGCTGGATAGTGCAAAGCTCTCAATGTAAAATGATCAAATTCTGTTTAGTCAGTATATATGCCAAGCATTGGCACTATCGAATAGTCACCAATAGATAGAGTTTATCATGTACTTTGAATCTTGCAAAGTGAGAAGACATCACGAGGATACAGATATGTTTTTATATGTCCCTTTGCGGAATGTAGAATAGTGAATAATACTATATGGAAAATTTAATATAGTGATGTACTTTACAGTATACCAAGAAACAATTTTCTTTGTACATTAAGAGTCTAACGTTTACTCAGAAGTTCTCAAACTGACTTTGATCACAGGGATTTTTTGAGTAATAAAACATAGTGATTATATTACGTTAATTGAACATGATCCAGTAGTGTGATAATCTTGTGATCCTGCGGTTTTCTTATGGCCAGTACTTAGTACTCGACTGCCACTATCCTTCACCCAATAGTTTAGAAATAATGAAAGAAAAGTTATGTATGAATAGATAATTAGTCATTATTTTGAATCTAGTAACGCTGGTCGTAATCGTACATTATATGAAAGGTCAACAATACCATTGTAATATAACAACTGTACGAGTGGATAAAATCTTCGTTTTAACTCTACAACTTTATTCCCATGTCACTGTCTGTTTCAATTGACATGGAAAGTTTTGATGTCGGTGCTAATATTTATCAGCTCAAGTTATCAGAAATTGACTTGAGGATTTGATAAACATTTCAGCAAACACAAAATACTGGTGTCACTTTAACGATGAGAATTTGGCACAATGTGGGATTCCTTGGTGCTAAAATTGATTAATGTGATTAACATCCATAATATCAAATTCAAAGTCAGTGATAATACCTGTGAAAAAAATTATTAGACTGAATCATATAGTCTAAAAATTACAAGCTGACATTAATATCACCATTGTGAAAGATATAAAACAATATTTTCTGCCTTATCGCTATTCCTGTTATTCGAATTGCAATCTAATCAAACATTAATAAACGGTTATTACAAATGGCGCTTAATGAAGAGGTGCAATCAAACTAAATAAAAGGCTTGTGAGTCATGCTCACTTGACGCTCTGCATTTAACTGTAGCAGAATGTGATATAAACGCGTACTGATAAAAACGCTATAGAAAATCTAAATTTTTCCTCACTGATTATAAGTAAATTTAACAGCGATTCCACGAAGCCTCGTTTGATATATCATATAATACATGTATAATATAAGAATTATCTATGAATACGTCAGCACGTAACTAAATTCATAAATACAGTACTTCTTGTACATTGTTTTCTTATATCGATAAATCTAATATATATATTTTAACGTAACAAAGGACTTTCTTATTAACCTTTTATAAAATTGACGACAGAGATTCAAATTATCCTCGTTACATGAACGTCCCTATCAATTGGGCTTTTGTTCTCCAATATAATTTTCATTCTGAACATTACGGAACCCCCGGATCACGCGAATACGCACAACGTTGACATTCCAGAGGACGATCCACTCTAAGATTATAAGGAATTAAACGCGCGTATCGTTAAATTGCAATTTTATTTATCTTATTTGAGGAAGAACGATACTAAACTTAATCTTTTGCGCATGCGCAACCGTCATGCTTACGTCATCAACGGGTAAAACCGCAACAGGCTTTTCCTGCAGTTTAAATATACGGGGAATCCATTAAGTCTGCGTCACTAGGAGAGTTTGAGGAAATGTGAAAGACTGGAGTTATTGGAAAAAGATACAAATGGACCAGTTGGACAATTGTGCACGTGATACTCGCGAGCATCTCGAGCACAATTGATTATACGCATGATTGAGTAAATGTTACGAATTATGGTCGCCGAGCAAGGACGTGGCTGAGTAAAAAGACAAAAATGATTGACAATAGACCTGCTAGATTATTAAGCTAGCTGAAGGTTTTCCGCAATGCCAATACATTTCTCTAGAGACTCCTGGAGCAACTTTATTTCCATGTTTAATTATCGTCGATAATGTTACAGACAATTAGAAGAAACCTTGCCGTTCGTGCTCTACGACTTTCTAAATAACGCGCGAGTCGTACTGTGTGTGTAAGTTGGCAGAGATCACCGAGAGAAAACGTAGTCTGACATCTCGAAATCTAGGAATGCATAATAATTAAATAGCTTCGTGAGACCTTCGAATAGAATTCGGGGCCTACTATCAAAAATAAATGTGCCACTAGGAATATATTAGCAGAGACGTATATCATTAGTACTGCAATCACGATTTCACGCATAATAAGGAAATCGAAACGTAGATTGACACCACCGTCAAGGCAATGCAGTGTCCTTTTAGGTTGGCTTAATAAATTAATCCATGTAATTGTAAGTTGTTGCAGTACTTATTTAATGCAAAAGCATGCCTATCAGTATCTCTCTATCGTATTTATTGGCACTTTACAAAAAGCGTTGATAATATCCGCCATATTGAATTAACTTCAGTGCAAAAAATCCTTGCAAGAAGTCGACGATGATTTTCTTACAAATTTTTAAGCAATCGGATTTTCCACCGTCTATATAAAGGTAAAGGTACAAATTTACGTAATACGTTTAATATAAAAGTACAGGAAATATCGGGCAGCAGGAAGTTTCAGTGGAACCGGAAAGAAATCAGTGTTATGATGTCGATTCAATTATTTCTGCAAATTGCGTCTGTGAAGGGAGTCATAGCCAACAGGAGGACCGTTGGAGGGGTCTCCCGTTGTGGCTGCGATTTCGTCCTTGGTCAATCTTTTAGCGTATAAAGGAAGCTGTGTCCGTTGAAGAGGGCCAGAACGGTTTCGAACGTCGCGTAGTGCAATGCCAGCCAACGAGGAGACTTTGGGGGAAATCCTGAGGGAGTCAACGGGCTTCGAGGCTCTCGATGTTGAGGCTCAGACACCAACAACCGGGATCCAGGAGAAAGTTGAGCCCTTAAAAGAAATAAATAACTCTACGAGTCATTCAAGGAACCTGGAGAACGTACCGGCTTCTTATTGCAGTCTACCATCCCGTGGGATTCACGAACACTTCCTTCGGGACTTCTTCGAGATCATCTTGGAGAACGCCGTTTTCGAGGTGGGTAAAAGCTGTCACGAGGTTGAGAAGAACTTGAGGTTCATTAAACTAGAAAGTTACGTCCCTTCTGAAATATGTTATATAATATTTAATACGATTATATTACTTTACTGTTTGAATAGGGTTGGAAGGATTTTTTTAAAAATGATTTTCCAAAAAAAACTTAGAACTGACAGGTACTCAGTCATTATTAATAGATTTGTAGGTATAATAAATGAATAAGGGTTCGGCATTTTCTAAGTTAGTAATTTTTTGTATTTGAATCTAATGTAGAAAATTATGCGATAAAATGCAAACTAACTAGAATGCAGCATATAATTTTCGCACAGCGATTTCACAAGGAATAGAAAACTTTCTATAGCTATTACAGCGCAAGGACATTCAACAGAGGACAGGACCTTAAACATAATGTAAATAACATTCGCGATCTTTAATTTACACTTTGTTGTGATATTAAATTATTTCATAACACCATAGGATGACGACTGTCAAAGAATTAAACTGTGATTGAGATCCGAATATCAGCCATTATTTTACAGCGTGGATGTCAAACGGTCAGCGAACTCAGTAGCGCTGATAAAATCATACTGATTTGCGAAATAAGAAATCGCTACGAAGGTCATAGGATTTTCTAGTCTTGACCTTTTAAAAAGAGGTTCCTTCTTTAAAAAGAAGACTCAAATGCTTATTAATATACACGTGGCAATCACCAATCTTACTATTAATTACGTAATATATTCCATCACGAATAATACCATAGATAATTTACCAATGACAATCCTTCCAATTTCTTCAGGGTACCTCAAGGAAAAACAGAGTGGTAGAATGGGCAGATCCAGCGGCTTTACAATCAGCCGTGGATTTGAAACTACGCGACAATGGAATCTCTCATGAGGAGCTACTTACACTAGTGAAAAATGTCATCAAGTACAGTGTGAAGACAGGACATCCCCATTTCGCAAATCAACTGTTTTCAAGCGTCGATCCTTACGGCTTAGCCGCCCAATGGCTGACAGACGCCCTGAACCCTTCAGTATACACGTACGAAGTCTCCCCAGTGTTTTCCTTGATGGAGGAAGAAGTGCTCAGGGAAATGCGTAAGGTAGTCGGATGGAAGGACGGCAGAGGCGACGGAATATTCTGTCCGGGTGGTTCGATGGCCAATGGATACGCCATCAATTTAGCTCGTCACCATAAGTATCCTGAGTTAAAAGAAATCGGCTTGTTCCAAGGGCCGCGACTGATCGTATTCACCTCAGAGGATGCACATTATTCCGTGAAGAAGCTCGCCGCCTTCCTGGGAATTGGTACCGGAAACGTTTACTGCGTGAAGGTCGACGACAAAGGGAAGATGTGCGTTAAGGACCTAGAGGACCAGGTTCGTAAAGCCCTTAACGAAGGTGCTCTACCTATGATGGTATCAGCCACAGCAGGTACCACTGTCCTGGGTGCTTTTGATCCTCTCAGCGACATCGCAGCCATCTGCGAGAAGTACAAAATGTGGTTCCACGTCGACGCCGCCTGGGGAGGTGGTGCATTGATGTCCAGTAAACATCGTCATCTTCTAAACGGTGTAGAACTTGCGGATTCTGTCACCTGGAATCCACATAAATTATTAGCTGCGCCACAGCAGTGTTCTACCCTGTTACTCCGACACGAGAACCTGCTTCAATCAGCACATGGATTAAAGGCGACCTATCTCTTTCAGCAAGATAAGTTCTATGACACTTCTTATGATTCTGGCGACAAGCACGTTCAATGCGGACGCAGAGCAGACGTCCTGAAGTTCTGGTTCATGTGGAAGGCAAAAGGTACCGATGGCCTTGAAGCTCACATCGACAAGGTCTTCGAGTTGTCTAAGTACTTCACAAATCTTATACGAAATCGGGATGGCTGGAGTCTTCTTCAAGAACCGGAATGTACGAATGTCTGTTTCTGGTATGTGCCACCTTCCATGCGTCATCTGAAGGGCAATGAGCTAACCAAAGCTCTACATAAGGTAGCACCAGCTGTGAAAGAGAGGATGGTGCGCAAGGGATCCATGCTTGTTACTTATCAACCGATTCATGGACAGCCAAACTTCTTCAGACTTGTTTTACAGAACTCCGGACTCACGGAAGCTGATATGCGGTTCTTCGTTGAGGAATTTGAAAGATTAGCTCATGACCTTTGAGTCTCCTTAGATAATTTAGCATTGCGATATGCTGCAGTACTGTTTAATGTATTTATATACTGATACGTGTAAATAGTAGGTAGGACTATTATGGATATTAATACACTATGTGGATCGTTATCTGACTCGTTCATATTGATAAAAAATATATATTTACCACTCCGATAAATTTCTATCAGCTGTCATTCGTATACCGGCTAATCTGAAAATTGTTTAATCCCCAAAAAATGGTAGATTTTAAAACCAATTTCTCTAATCTTGCACGTGTACTCGATTTAAGGATATTTTCATGGAGTTCAGGAAAATGAAGTATTGTCGGGTAATACGTATGATTTATATTTTTTGTTTGCAGTGTATCAACATAAAAACCACCGCGTGACGTATATTTTTGTATCACAAAAATTTGTCGGTGTAATATCGCATCGAAGAATCCAAGGGAAGACTGTCACGTGTGCAGGAACGATAACATAATTACAACAGCGCACTATTTACAAATTATCGTTATTAAATATAGCGTGTAACATTTTCAGGCGATTCACACGAAACAGTCATCAACCAAATTCTTCAGTTTCAAATCTCTCTTCAGTATTATTTGATCCGAACGCGAGGATCTCGTGATAACGAGATAATGCGAATAACAAAGATAATTTAACTATACTCTTCAAGGAACTTTATATGAAACTCTTTAAGACTGTTGAGCATAGTCTTTATTTTATCCTTTTGAGGTAAGATGGTGGTCCTGAAGTGATAGGTGCCAGACTTCTGACCGAATCCAGAACCGGCGATAACGCAAATGCCGGTGGCTTCCAGAAGTTTAAAGGCATAGAACACGTCAGGTGCCTTCCCTTCAGCCTTAGCAGCTTCAATAGCTTTGGCGGGAAGTTTGAATTGTGGGAATACGTACATGGCACCCATAGCTGGATTAGCCTGGAAGCAAAAACGAAGTATTAACTTTGTTTATATAAATAAAATAATGAAACATCCTAATACTATAATTAACTAGAACTGTCACTAACCTTAAATCCAGGGATGCTGTTCAAGGTATCAACAACTAGACGCGATCTCTCAGCTAAGGACTGCAAAGTGGCGTTCTTCTCCTCCATAAACTGTTTGTATGACGGCTCGTTTGGTTTTGGCGGATTTACAACGACATCCATCGCGACTTGACCCAGTACCGTGGGACATAACATTGCAGAGATCGACTTCAGTAGAATTGCCATCACTGCCGGATCCATATTAACAATTTCAGAGTATCCACCACGAATACCACACTCGCCCATATATCCTGGATAAGAAATAATTCAAGGATGCCGTAAAGCTTATGAAAGTTATCCTGAAAGTTACATCATTTAAAGTGATTACCATACCTTTGGAAATGGACATAAAGGATGCTAATTCCATATTGGAATACGGCGCGCCCATTTCCATCATGACCTTCTTAACTGCATGGAAGGAGCTATCCTTATCATAAATGTTATCTTGGTACACTTCGTCGGCGAGAAGGAAGAGTCGATGCTTGTGTGCAAATCGGATGATGTCCTCAATGTTTGACCTGGTCAACACCTGTCCCGTTGGGTTACCAGGATTGATAACAACAAGAACACGAGGGTTGGAGGTCTTCTTGCCTTCCGCCAAAGCTCTCTCCAACTCACTGACATCCAAGGACCATTTGTTCTCCTCGTTGAGGTAGTATCCAATCTGAGCAAGGCCAAACTCAGCAAGGGAAGCCGAGTACAATGGATACTGCGGAATCGGTATCAAAACTCCAGAAGGCTTTCCATTGAGCTTCTCGTTGAACAGCTTCAGTACAGACTGCAAAAATTATTGCATATATAAAATGTCAGGTTCAACCGATAGCTTATCTCTCGTGTACGATATCTTAAATAGATCATTGACAAATACGTGACTGATTAAAATCGCTTAAAGCTTCTTTTACATGGATAAGGTATAGCGACGCGTATATATTCGAACAAACAAACTGCACACTTTGATTCCATCCGATGCTCCACCACATAGGATGACGTTGCGATAGTCGCTAGGAATTCCATCGCGCTCTTGGATGTACTGTGCTACGTGCTTCCGGATAAGTTCAATCCCAGCTGATTCCGAGTAAGATCCCACGCTGCCACCCTTGCAGGCGGACAGAAGAGCCTTGGCTCTGCTCTTAGCATCCTCGGGATAACGAGGATCTTCCAGGAGTTCAGGAGTCACAGTCAGGGCCAATACTTGTCGAAGGAAAGTGATCGGCTTCTGGCCCATTGCGTGTGCATCACCAACATTGGCCTTGATAACCTCTGTGAATGGTTTCTTGGCTCCCTGAAAATACAATTATGCAATATAAATAAGGGTTTAATTTCCCCTAATCTTGTGATTTCGTGTGGACATTCGTTGACAAAATTTTTATCTACTCGTCCCAGTGGCCTTGATTTGAAAGTGACTGGACAATTTTATACTGATACCTGACTGCTGGTTATTATCTGTTGTGCAGTAATTATTAAGAGAACGTATCGTTGAAACGAGAAGAACATATTTTGCGTATGAAGTAATATTACGTAACGGATACGTTGCAGTTATTAACAGAGCTTATTCTTCTCATTTTCACGTTCTACTTGGGACCTTGAAAAGTGACTCAACTTCTGCCATAAAATGCATTATGTTTTCTGTTTACAGTGAGAGTGTACGATAAAGTATCTTGCACGTTAAAAATTCTACCACACAGGATTTCGTTTCGCCTTAAAGACCTTGAGATACAGTTTAAATAGCATCTTTAGAATTTTAACTAGTCTGCGATCCTGCTTTTAATTATATTCCTTGTGTTCCGATATAAGCTTTCAGTACTGCCAGCAATTCGTCTTCGTTCCGTTATGTGCCTACAGGACACTGTAGCAGTGCTTAGTAATTTTTATTACGACATAGATTCGTCTGAATTTTGTACTGCGATCGCCTGACCACACGGGGATCAGGCGTTCGCAGTAATACGTGAAATGGCCTTCCGCTTACGTAAAAATACGCGGAAAGGAAGAAGAAGAGGAAAATAGACAGGAGCGCGCTGAAGTACAAAAATGGATACCAATTTTAATAATATCGTTTTAATTGATGCAGACACTAATGTGTCTTATTCATTAAATGTCACACCTGCAGTAATAGAAAAAGCAATAAACGGTAAGTGAGCAGAATTAGTTGGCTAATAGTTAAGATTATCCTTCAAAAGAACTGAAAATATTGATAACTCGCCTTAACCAAGGATTACAAATATACAATTATTTCTGTGTGATCATCGTAAAGATTAGTGAAATAATTAAGCCTTTCTTTTATTGACTATGCACTGCTAGCCACTGCAACAGTGTTGAAGCCCTACATTTTAATTCTTTTATCAAGATTTTTTTGCTTTGACTCTTTTTTACTGGCGCTGACTTACTGCGGATACTGTTCAGTGTTTCGTTATACAATTTGAACAGTGCAACCGATAAAAACGGAAGAGTCACACAGTATACTGTAATGACGTCATTTTCACAGTACTGAAAGCTTATATAGGAACACAAGGATTGTTAGCACTTGCCTCGGCATACTAAAAAGTTATTAGTATGTGATACAGCATCTTTTAATACTGGAGCACATTGTTATTGGCTTATGAAAGGATATCATCCTACGGTTCTCAACTTTCAACAGGAAACGCCCAATTTGTACAAACAAGTGTCTGCTTGTGTGACAACCTGTTTCTAAGCACGAATAGAGCGGGTGATTCTAACACCGGATTACTAGTTGCCTGACTAATTTACAGGCAGTTGCGTATCGACAAACGGTTGGAAAAAAACAACTCTACACTATATTGAAACGTTCTAGGCAATTCTCGCAAAATATTGCAGTAGAAATTACGCAATGTTTAAATTTTGAAAAATTCATGCGTACAAACCAGTCAGAAATTGAATAACAAATAGCAGTAATCTACTAGCGAAAATTCGATAGGAAAAGTATGAAGATCGTAGTTAAGTGGTGTGTTTAAAATTGTACTATAATTATAGGTAATATCATTTTCAGCGCTGTTATCAAAAATTATAATATACGAAGCCACAGGCTATTCGAGTTGCGTATATTCGTAGAGCATAGACATTGCACAGTTATAATCGTAAATTTGATGAAAATACATAGTAACAAATTTATTAAAATGACTTCATACATTGTACTACGCGGCGAAAAATTAATATGGACTAATAGCTGTATAATATTACATAAGTGAAAAGACCGAGTAACAATCTCTTTATAGACTTTTCAAGTTTTTTAATCAATGACGCGCGATGGATTACTCTGATATGCCTCTGTCGTTATTACAATCAATTATAAAGACTTCAAATGGTCCCAAAATAAACAATATATCTGTGCAATATCTCGCTAGTAGCTTAGAAAATTCACTAGAAAAGGGATGCATAAAAATAATATCAGTATAACAAATCGTCTGTTCACGAGTGTATACGTACACCCGGTAGATTCGCAAGCTGTGAACAGTTTCGCATTCCCTAGATACAGAACAACTCGTGAATTCAGTCACGAGATGCGTGCGAGTGCAATGGCCTTTAGGCCTATACAAGAAACAAATACAACAAAGGGCAAGTTAGTAAAATTGAGTTAAACAAAAATTCGTGTAAATCATTAACGTGCATTTGAACGTAGATTCAAAGGATGCCGGTAAAATGACAGCGTGACGATCGCAATTTATAATGACAAGAAACAAGAAGGCCTGTCGATCGAAAGCGTGGGAATTAATGGCTCTATGTATACAGAGTGATGTTATATCAAGAGTAACTCCTCACCCGCTGTAATTCCTTCTCGAGTTCCAGGGCGCGTATCAGTAATGGACCCCGGACAGCGTATTCCATTCGCTGGAGGTTAGAGTAGACATTTTCTTCCGTGAGTATCTTTTCCTGACCGGTTGAACTCGCCATGCTGCGACGAAACGTCGTTAAACTCGACAGCGGCTTGACTAGCGAGACCACTCCTGGTTCTGTACCTCTACCTAGGTCTGCCCCTACCCGCACGCCTGAACACAAGCGCGCCCCACGCTCCCATCCTCGTGGCCAGCTGGCGATAACGACATTCGTCAACCGTACGTGAGACATGATGGTCGACGTCGAGAAGGCCTTTTGCGTCACGGAAAAACGACGATCACGAACACGCGACTAGTTCGTTCACTTTGAATTTTTCCTGGACGTCACCAACCACCCCGTAGACAGAATGTCTGGCACGGGTGTTGTGTTCCTGTGTCCGACGGCGACGCTTTAACGTACCGACGCGCTTCGATCTGCGACGTCGCCGTATTGCGAGGGCGCTGTGCTTACTGAGGATGCACCGTAATGCACTGTTACAGACTCTCTCCTTTTAATCTGCCCTCTTTCTTTTTAGATTGATCTTATTCGAAGGTCTGCACGGTTTTTTCTTGGACTCGATCACTCTGACTGTCTGAGATATTTTTGTGGATACGGTTGGTCCTTGGGAGATCTTCTTTATCTGCACAAATATCAATTATGAGGGATTAATTTGACTGTTCGCTTGGACTTGGTCTCTTTTGGGAATAATTTTTCATTGGACTGCGAGAATGAAACTTGGTATTGTTTTATTGTACTGTTCTAACTCGACGCCCTGTGGACAGACTTTCGACAGGCTATAAACTAATTTACTGTCACTAGTCATCTTTAGATTAATGACTTGTTTGACGTTTTACTACATTGTTCATTTTACTCTGTCTCTTGTCCTATTTCATTATTACTCCTCATACGTTCATATGATGAACTGTAATCAATCAGAATGACTGTTTCATACGTATATTCATTCCGTTTGTTAAGCAGCAGATCTGCGACATAAATAGTATAAATTCTCTAAAGCAAATGGACCAAGGAAAACAATTGATACTCATATGCCAGACATTCATTAAGTCAGAGTAAGCTAATCTTTTGAATAAATTAAACCTGAACCAAAAATTATAATTAGTCTAAGTCAAGTTATATATATTGAATAAGTACGATATAGTCAGAAGAAAATTCTATTTTTGGAATTGGTTCATACGCCGAGATTAAATATATGTATTACATAAGACCAAAGAGACTTATGCTTACAGTACGTACCCGACTTTGTGAAAGAAATATTTTTGGATTTTAAGAAAAATATAAAACGATCAAGCCAGACACTAAAATATCTGTACATACATAAATCATCAATGATTGTCTTGAAAATTGAATTTTAAATTCCATCTATGATGAATCCCTTAATTAAATCTTCAGCTTGATACCGATTAATTACAGTCATTAAGAACGTGCTAATGAATTCTTCCTAAGTTCATAAGAAGCAATGGAAATTGATTATAATTCGATAAGAACCATTGCCGTGACTGATTCACGTATTTTTTGAAATTTATACACTCTAGACTATAATAACAGTTCAGTGCATTGTCCTGTATATTTAATTCTACAATAGATTTCATAGACTATAGCATAAGAGCGATATAGATATAATCAGCGTGTGATTCGCGACAAGTGATTCGACGCGGATAATTATATCGTGTCACAAAAAACCTGTGACACTAATTGAGGATCAGACTGTACCTTTACGTTACGCAATGATGAGAAAGTAAAGAAATAGAAAAGAAAAAAAAACAAGAAAAATGACCTGCCGATAATGATGTTACGCGATTATAGTCACATCCGGGAGTATATTAAGAATTTTCTTTATTCCAATTCCGTTATCTATAAAATAATATATAACAGAACGTTTTCTTGCGCTCCCAATTAATCGCTACCATAAAATAACAGACACTTGCTCGTTTTTCTTGAACTTTATACTCTTCATTCCCGTTACGGTGTTATCGTCGCATAAATGATAACACAAGATTATGCACTGGCATTGCAACATAACGTAAAAGAGCGTCCTAATTTATTAGACGTATATTTCTGCCGTATATAAATTAATATGCTTCTTCTACGCTGTATCAAGTTGTTACTAGTCGTGGCGAATAGAACAGATGAATTTAATTAATTTTACAAAATTATAAGAAGCATCTGCTTTAACCCTTTACACTCCACTGGCACTGCTACGACGACACATAATTACTAGTCACTCGTATAATTCCTGGAGTGCAAAGGGTTAATGTTAGGGATTAATTAACCATTGTTAAGATTGCGTAAGGTCATTTTGTCTACTTGCAAATCATTTATCGTACTAGTGCAAATTAGCTGACAAAAATGCAACCAGTTTAGATGCGATCGTTACTGTAGCTTCGGTTGCCTACATCCAGGCGCCGCCAGCTGTCTGCGTAATACGCAAGATTTTGAAAAAAAACCGGACACACTGGTAATATTTGCAAGTAATTTGCATACGAATTGCCGAATACTAATACGAATGCATTTGTGTTCACACACCGATCTTTGTAATGTCGTAGCTCCGTAGTAACGCAGTTAAAAATGAAAGCAGTTTCGCAAAGTGAGTAAAAAAAAAATGAAGCATCGTCACTTCGTTGTTACTTAACGCCGAACAATTGACTCATGGACTCTGGACTCATTTTAAACATAGAATTTTTCTGGCCCTCTTTTCTCCGTTTCAATCGAATTTCGCCTACCTCAATAACGCATGCGACACCGAACACTTATTTCTGGCAGACATCCAGAAGCCTAACAGAGAGTACGCCCGGATTTCTCGAAATAAATTCCACAGAAATCCGGCACTTCTACTATTGCATGTCATGCGCACTTAATGGAGGACAATTGTTATTTAATTATTAACGTAAAGTAACAAAACAGCTTATACACACGAGCTCGGCTTTTTTCTATCACGTCAATTCCGTCCGAAAGTGTAAATCCAAGTGGAACAGAGGCAGCCACGAAAGACAGTATCACACTGCAATGATTCCCAGTGAAATAAAACAGTAAAATGCGCTCGTTCGATCGCAAAAAATATTCGTGAAAAAACGCATTAAAAAAGAATTCACTGAACGTTACTATCCCAGTCGCCACGTTAACAGGCGACTGCTTTAGACATACTAGAATCTGTATTCGAAGAACAAACACTGACAACGATATCATAATTACGTATGTAACAGATACGTGTATGATTTTTAAAGATAAAAAAAAGAGCCGACAGAAAGCAGGCAAGATTCATACTTCTCCCCCAGTGCACTGGTAATTGTTTAGAAAATTTTGAAAGGCAGCAAGGATTATGCAGCAGCGGGGTCATCGTGTTATCGCGAGCGATCGAAACCCTTGGACTGAATTTTTCTTCTTTTAATCTCTTTTTTATAATCTTACCAAAAACACGTAATACCATTTGGATAATCGAGACGTCGTGCGCGAGATCTCGGCTAACCCAGAAGTCACGGACGACGTTACCTTCCGACCGCGTTTACAAGCAAACCTCGACTATTCTCGCCAGCGTTCTGCTATACCTCCTACAGCATAATACTCGGCGATAAAACGTGTCAGTGCTTGTATCTGTCTATATATAATTGTATATTCCCAAGTACTATACCCAAATCTGCTATAGCGCATCAGGTGGCTTCTTTATCGGACGTCCATACTCGAGTAGGGATTGTCTTTACATATTATATGAAAAAAAAACCGAGTGAAAGATGACAGAGGACTTTACGCAGCGTCCTAACCTAAAAAAATCTTTCTTGTTAACATACCGTAAAGACTATCTCTCTTGTACTGGAATATACCAAGAAAATCTACTCCGTTTTCTGTACCACCACTATTCCTTATCGTGGAGATAATTTTATCGGTTGCGATTAAGAATTCGCATCTCGCGCGAATATCGCGCGTTGCACGGCTCTTTTGACATTTTTAAATTATTACACAACACATTGCGAACTCAGCAGTACTCCACGTCGTGGAGCTAGGACGTCCTCGTTGGCGTCGTCAAGGCTTCTTCGGGACATTCATTATTCTGGGCGCGTCCAGACATTCCTATTTTGTTATTACAGATGCTTCATTTTCATCTTCGTTTGCCATTTCATTACTTGTTATTTCGAAGACTCTTTTTACGGCTGAAAAAGATTTATTTCACTTATTAATTGCTGTTTATTAGCCATGGGTCTGTGTTGGCACGATTTTATTATTATATATATATATATATCCTCTTCGTATTACTCGTCGGTTCTCTTTAAATAAATCCTATTGGTCGATTTTACTTATGCGTTGATACTATTGGCTGTTTAAAAAAGCGCGCTCTATTTAACTTGCTGTACTTTGTATACGTTTACTTAGCTATAGCAGTATCATGTACACCGATAATCCGAGGATATATATTATTATATCGGACAGATAATCGACGAGAGGTTTTACGAGCCTTATAAATTATAATGATACTACGTCTATAACACTTGAGATTATACTGATTTGACGTAGTATTTCGTGGCTTAAGGTTTAATTTACCATTGCGGCTTTTTTTCCCTTTCATCTGGCACTTTGGCACTTCGCGATAACAGACTTTAACGATACTATTGCTCGTGTATATTTACGGGTACAGGTAATACTTAGTTGTTAGCCTTAAAGTTTATTGTTGGACGGTATCAGTTTGATATTTGCACAATATATTAACAATTATTATTTTGTCAACTCGATAAAAAAATACACAAAATACTGATATATTATAATAATATTAGGACACACTGGAGCCCTGCCCAGGTCGAAGTCGGTTGCAACAAAATATATATATATATATAATATATTTATTTATATATTTTTTATGTATAATTATTTGTGCATAAGGCACGAGGCGTCTCGTTCCTTTTCGCTTCTCGTATACGTTCAATATTTTAACCAACGAATCTTCTCTCATTTTTCCTTTCGTAAAAATAAACTCGGCCATTAACGCGAGTACCGTTGTCCTTAAATTACAAAGTGGCGAGAAACGAATTCAATGATGACGGAAACGAAGGAAAAAAGAAGACTCAAGTACTGCCGCGAAATTCGAAAGTACCGAATACGTTTCTCCGCCAATGTCGCCTAGAAGTCTCTCGCGTTTCTTTCTTTTTTCGTTCTTTTCTTCGCTTTCCGCGACGTTTTCGGCTCGCTTTTTTTTCTCTCTCTCTCCTCCCTATTCTCTCTCGTTACACTCTAGCTTTCCCTCTCGCCACCGTTATCGCAATGGCAAACTGGAGCGTGAAAGGAACGTTACGCCGACGCGGCCCGTTATACTCTAGAGAAATGTACAATATAACATCGATACGGCCGACCAAACATTCTGAGCGTTGACACTTAAAAAGAAACATTTATTCATATGATATAATCAATTGGTCTTCCATAAACATCTAGAACAATTAATAATCCTTAACAGTGACGCGCGTGCCGTCCCGAATCGAGTTTGCGGAAGTCCATTAACCGTTAGAGGAGAAAAAGAAGAAAGAAACTAGAAAAGAACAAAAGAAAAGTAGAGGACAGGCTAAATTGAAAAATAGTACAGACGCGCCAGCAAAAATTCGCGGTATCGTAAATTGGCCACTCTTCGGTAATAATAATCAATCAATCAATCAATCAATAATAATAATAATCAATAATTAATAATAAAATAATAATAATAAAAACGTTTTCGCGCAGTAACAGTTTTCCATCACGCTGCGTTTTCTAATTAGAAAAATACTCGTATTAGAGATACAATTTATTGGTCCGATACATATATCTATATACACGTGTATATACATGCATGTATATATATACATGTAACCACGCATACGCACATGTATATAAACCACGCAGTTAATGTAAAAAAAAATATATATATATCGTGGGCTATATCACTATACCTCAAGCAGACCTTGAGAATGGAATGTGTTGCGTTCTTTCATTTTCATATGGTACACGGATAACATGAAATTAATATTTCGCAAGTAATTATATTTACAAGACTTACAAATCACACCTAAGAAAAATGACACAATCGTACCGTGCCCTTGCGTAGTCTGATCCCGACGGACAAATATAACACTTAATATATCCTTTTCATTAAGATAAAAAACACTCAATCGAGAAATATACTCATTGCCGCAAGCCTTTTAGGACTGAGACGCAACACTGTTCTGTAAGACGTTAAAACGTAACGTGAGGCACGTTACGTGCTTCTGTAAATCGGTATAAGGATTCTTTTAAATTATTTATATCATACGTAACGGTCTTGTGCGCGTAACAGAACTGTATTGCGCGTCAGCCTTAAGAATGTATATACTTCTGAAATAGTACGTCACTCCTTAAATACATGTATACGTCCGTTTATATAATTGTCAATGATCTTTGCACTTTCTTTTCTTCTTCACGTCTTTTCGTATTATCCTTCCAGCGTTTGGGCGATTACGATAATGAAGCTGCCTTTTGAGGAAAATTATTTTTTAGAGTTTTGAGGCTGTGGATTAAGACGTTACGTTTGACTTGGCGTATACGCGTTGTTGGAAGCTTCACGTTTTGTATAACGCGCTGGAAGGGTAATGGAGGAAATGTTGGTCCGATACCAGCTAATAAGATTAAGGTTAATTAATTAGTGTCTTTCTTGCTCGATGCTAGGAATTGGGTAGATTGTCGTACTCGAGGTCAAACTACGTCGGGCGTGAGAGCATCTCTACGTACTGGGGGAGGTTAGACTACCTAGCATTCTGACTTGTCTTCTTCTACCAGCTGTTGCGTGTCCTTGCCCGAATCGTTGGGCGTAGGATCCAGTTCTCGTCTCTTTAGGTGAACCTGAGGTGGTTCTTTGTGCTGGATACTCGACGGTTTTATCTCGGCTGGCACCTCGTAGATGCCGCTACCGCTTGTGCCGTTCGTCGTACCCGTTTCCACGTTAACGGCGTCGTACATGGGATTGCTGAAGTCTCTGTTCTTATTGCTGACCTCGCTGAGGTTGTATTCCACGTCGAGAGGTTCCTGATTTGAGAAGGAACGGTTCATGTTTATATTTTTGTCATTACAAAGTTTGCTGGTGATAATTCGTGCTAATTATTTTTACTGCTTTTATTTAAATTTGTGGTTAGGAGTCAGAGAATTCATTTCGGTGACTTACCATTCGCTCTGGTGAAGATGCACCGAACTCCACATTGCTACCCTGCCTGAACGAGACACTCTGGGCACCGGTTAGACTACCCAGACCACCAGGTTTACCACTGGAAATAATTATTATTCCAGTATTGAAGTAAATAATATGTAACATGGATTTTATATGCTGTATCGGAGACAGAAGGTAGACTAATAAATGGGAACAGTGTTTGTACTTACAATGGTCGTTTCTTGAGAACCATAAAGACAGCCGCAGCTCCTAGGAATACTAAAACAGCCACAACTATTGGAACGACAATGGCTGCTGTCGAAGTGCCACCTCTGGTAGCCATGAGACCAATTTCACAATACTGCCCATGGAAGTTCTCCGGACATTCGCACTCTAGCGTACTTGTGTCAGTCTCCTTGCAGAAACCACCATTTTGACACGGGCAGATTCTCGGAGCTGGTCTGGGTCTTTCAGCTGCAGCATCACAGTATTTCTCGCTAGTCTGAGGTTGCTGAGGACCACCACTGTCAGGACACAGACACCTGTGTCCAAGTGGAATGGCTACGCAGAGATGAGAACAAGGATCATTGTGACAAGGATCCCGAAGGCTGATATTGTATCTCAGCTGGTGATAGACCTTGACACCTCCAGGTGTAGGAATGTCATTGAGAACGAGTTCAACAACGCCACGTCCAAACTTATCCTGTTTCATCAGTTCTCCAGTCTGTTGCGTGGTCCAGTAAACGTCACTCTCGAAGACGTCAAGGCCCACAGGATGTTTCAGTTTCTTTCCACGCAGTACAACCTTGCGATTTGAGCCATCCTGACGTATCGACTCGATAGTGTTTAGTTTATTATCTGCCCAGTAGACGGTGTGATCCATCGCATGATCCACAGCGAGAGCTGTAGGTTTAGCAATCCTTTCTACGACCAAAGGTCTCCTCCTGCTTCCATCCATCCATGCGATTTCTATCTTGGGTTGATTACCCACGTCCGACCACAAGACAGTTCCCAGCTGAGGATCTAAGACAACGGAAGTTGGCGCTTCAAGACCCAGGGTCACCAGGCTACGACGATATCGACCATCCGATTTCGAGACCATTATTCTACCGCGTGATCCCGCACTGGTAGTGTCCACTTCACTCCAATACAAATTTCCAGATATCCAATCAACAGCCAAGCTCGTAGGTTTCGAATCACCTAAGAGAAAATATAACATTTAATATCACCAATGTACTATGATACTACCTCAAAGATTAAATTCTAGATTCAATATAAACTTACTCTTTATACTGAGATCCTGTGGATACCCTATCTTAACGTCTCCGTCTCTGGCGTTGATCATGTATGATCTCTTGATCGTATTGTCATGAGAATCGATCCAGAAGACGTACTCCATCCGTGGATCATAATCGATATCCTGCACCCTCTTTTCATCGACAACCACGTCGAACTGATCTTTCTTCCTAAGGTCGTACGCTCTAATGGACTGACCATGACCAAAGAGCAAAGTGACGTCAGTATCCGCAGCACGACAAACGCCACTACGGTTATCCAATAAGACAAATCCTTGACGACACGAGCAAGCATAAGTGCCATTGTAATTGGTACAAATTTGCGAACATTGGTGTTGCCCTGTCGCGCACTCGTCAATGTCCTCGCAGTGTTTACGGTTCTCCTGTGACGTTATAAAGCCAGGATAACAAGCGCAGATGTAACTGGTATCAGTGATATTCCTGCAATAATGAGCGCAGCCTCCTCTGTTGCTATCCGTGCATTGCTTGTTATGATCTGAAAATAAATACCAATGATCATTCAAAAGATCAAGTGCATACGGAGTATACGTCTAAAGCTTGCGAATAACTTCATAGACACTTACGGCATCCTAATTCGTCCGAAGAGTCATCACAGTCATTGGCAAAGTCGCAAACCTTAGACCGGTCGATGCACTGATTATTAGCGCACTGATAACCAGTCATTAGATCACAAGGTGTAAAGCGTGGAGGAGCACAGAGCGTCATGTTGTTCTCATCGGAACCGTCACCGCAGTCATCGATTCCGTTGCATAATTGATACATGTGAATGCAACGATTATTAGCGCACTGGAACCGTGTTGGGGTGTCGCACTTGAAGTTAGCTGCAAGTTCAAAGACCGTAGAAATAGTATCTCCTAACAGAAGAGGATCTACGAACGGAAAGATGAACCGTGACCAGAAACCGGAAACTCACCACACGTCGTTGGACTCTCGTCGGAATTGTCACCGCAGTCGTTATTTCCGTCGCACTTGTCTGACATTAAAATGCACAGGTTGTTGTCGCACTGGAATCGTGACTCGGGACAGAATCGACCACCAGGATATCTTGGAGAACAACCCTTCTCGTCGCTCATGTCGCGACAATCTTGCGTGCCGTCGCAGCGCAGTTCCGCTGAGATGCAATGGCCGCTATCGCATCGGAACGTATCGCTCTAAGTAAATAGAACAGCGTCAGTTAGATCTAATACGTTATTGGAGTTTGGATGATCTATATACACCAGTCCTACCTTGCAGACAAAGGTTTGGCAATCAGTCTCATCGGAGTTGTCTCCGCAGTCATCCTCCAGGTCGCATCTCCATCGGGACGCAATGCACTTTCCATTCTTACACTTGAACTCCGACTCACTGCACTCTCTGTAACGATCCTTGCACATGCTCTCGACCTCGTCACTTCCGTCGCCGCAATCATTGGTGAAGTCGCACAACCACGCCTTGGGCACGCACCGCTTGTTAGCGCACTTGAAGTCAGTTTCCGGGTTGCACTTAGGACAGCTTTCCGGACGCTCGTCAGAACCATCGCGACAGTCGTCCTTGCCGTCGCAGAAGAGCCACTTGGGTATGCAACGATAATTAGCCTGGCCAGGACAGCGCTGCCATCCTATCGGACAGCTCTGCTGACGGCACATGTATGCTGGCTCGTCGCTGTCATCCCCACAGTCATTGTCAGAATCGCACATCCATAGTTTGGGTATGCACTTGCCGTTCTTGCAACTGAACTCTGTGGTGGGGTCGCACTCTCTGTTGTCTGATGAACGAAGAGCAAGAATTAACAGGTGTTCCTGGTGGAGCATAGAACTGTTTGATACGTATTTTTTAAATGGTACTCACGACAGATCGCTGGATCTTCGTCACTGCCATCCTTACAGTCAGCATCGCCGTCGCACTTCCATGAGTTATGAATACAGCGACCATTTGATTTACACTTGAACTCGAGCTCAGGACATTCCAGAGAGCAATGAGCTTCGTCGCTCTTGTCGCCACAGTCGTCGGCACCATCGCACACTGTAGCACTAGCTGTACAGTTGCCATTCGTACATTGGAACATTCCAGAACGGCACCGACGTGTTGGACAGGACATGGACTCGTCTGAACCATCCTTACAATCTTTCTCGCCGTCGCACCTTCAAGCGCAACACCATGTATGTTAGACAATCAGTTTGATCCTTGTGGAATATGAATTTGCTTCAGGGTAATACTTACTTCCAGTACCAGGGTATACACTTCTCATCAGGTGGTCCACATCGATGCTGTCCAGCTGTACAATTGGCTCTGCAGGTTCTGCCGTCTTTGTCCAGATAAAATTGATTCGGACAGGCGCACTTGTAGGAAGTGATACCAGGTTGGCCGTAACCTTCTAGCAAGTAAGAACTCGCTGGTGGTGAGATTAGACAAAGATGGGAGCAATTATTGTTCAAACAGGGATTATTGTAAGGAAGCTGTCTTAGTGGATGGTAGACATGAATGTCATATGGTCTGTGAGTCGTGTTGCGGAGAACTTTGAGCTGAGAACCAGAGAATTTCTCTGCCTTGCTGATGGCCTTGAGGTTCCAGTCTGTCCAGTAGATGAAGTCATCGAATACCGTTATGGCGAATACGTGGGGTACTGCCGCACCAGAGAGTACTCTGCGACGATTGTGACCCTCCAGGTCAGCAAAATCAATATAATGAAGATGAGCATCGGCCCAGAAGATCCTATCAGTGAAGTAGTCGATAGTGAGTGCATTGGGCCAAGCCAGACCATCGTCCCAGGTTAAGATTCGCGTGAAGTTACTACCGTCCATTCCCATTTTACCAATGTATGCCTGAGAAAGAAATTCAAACAGTTCAATAAGACATTCCTGTTTCACGTATACATCAAAGACCAAGCCTTGCTATCTCATACGCAAAAATCATTGTACCTGAAGATGCCAGGACGTGAAGTACAGGTATCCAGTGCCAGGATGAACGACTATTGCTCTTGGATCAACAACTCCACTTAGTAATGTCTTTCTATTAGTACCATCAAGTTCAGCAACCTCCAAGTGTTTGGAGTGTCTATCTAGCCAATAAAGTTTACGTCCAATCCAATCAACAGCTATACCTTCAAGGCCATGACTGTCGTGCCTAATTATTGGTTCCTTTTCACCTCCCGACAGTGACGCCCTGGATAGAGTAAAATTTCAATGCATTATTATCACGAATATAGATTTTCAAAGTAGTTACAAACTTTCAATTCAAGATTAGAAATATTTTGAAATCCCCTATCCTACCTGAATATTGTTTTAGCAGTGACGTCGCAGAAGTAAAGTTTCTCCTGCGCGTAGTCCGCGTCAAGGGCGACGACGTTAATGAGATCCTGGTGCATGAGACTGTATTGGGATGCATCCGTCGTCATGTTCCTGACGTAGTACTTGTTCGTGAAGATGAGCCATGGCTGTATATTGTCACGACGTTTACACGTGTGCTCGTCCGCAGCACGGTCGTAGTAGCGCTCGTTGCACTTGCAATAATAACTACCCGGAGTGTTTTCGCACTGCTGACTGCACACCTGGGGCGTCTCTATGCACTCGTCGATATCCGCACAAGCTTTCCCGTCCTTCAGGAGTTTATATCCCGGATTGCACTCGCAATAGAAACTAGTCGGAGTATCGACGCATCTATGACCGCACTGATTCATCTCCACTTGAGCACATTCGTCCACGTTACAATGCGCTGGTTCATCGCTCTCGTCCGCACAGTCTGGCTCTTTGTTGCACACCAATTGTTGGTCAATGCACATTCCGTTCGCGCATTGAAATTCGTTTGGATTGGAGCAGGTGTTGTTCTTGTCCTTGGTCGCTGCAGGAAAGCATAAAGAGATTAGAAACACTGTAAGACCACTGTTGCAGCACACGAGATAAAGAAATGAGGTTTTAAAGATTCTAAGCAACGTCATTAAAAAGTCATTTGCTACTTACGACAGTCCACTTCGTCTGAATGATCACCGCAGTCATCCTGACCATCGCAGCGGAATTGCTTCCTGATGCACTTGAAGTTGTGACAGGTGAATTCAGCTGAGGTGCAAGCCTTGTATCGGGAGTTGCAGAATTTCCCTTCGTCACTGCCGTCGCCGCAGTCATTGTCATGATCGCAAAGCCAGTTTCTATTGAGGCACCTTCCATTGTTACATGTGAATTGATTGTCGCCACAAGGTGTCGGTTCAGGGCAGTGATGCAACGTGACATTCTCATCAGCCCCATCTACGCAATCGGGATCTCCATCGCAGAGCCACTTCCTGGGAATGCACTGGGCTCTGTTCCAGGCTTTGTTAGCTGCGCATGTGAACTCAGTCTCTTCGTCGCACTTTCTATCGTCTGAAATAAGGTTACAATCGTTAATCAATTAATCAATTGTACCCGTAAGACTCAAAGGCTTCCGTTACAGCTAGAGGTACTTACTGCACTGATGACGTTCATCTTCGTCCGAATTATCAAGACAATCGTTATCCCCGTCGCATATATAAATCCTGGGTATACAGTTTCCATTGTCACAAGTAAACAAATCACCAAAACAAGTTCTGCTCTCCGAATGACAATATTCTGGCGGTTCGTCACTTCCATCCAGGCAATCATCGTCACCGTCACAGTGCCAGGTCGCTGGTATACACCTGTGATTAGGACAGCGGAAGCTGTTCTGCGGACAGGTTCTTTGAGCACAATGAAGCGGATCCTCGTCGCTGTTATCGCCGCAATCGTTATCACCATCGCAGAGCCAATAAGGTTCGACGCAGATGTTTGTTTTCTCGCACTTGAGATGATGCCTTGGACAAGTCGTGTTTCTTGGACAACGCTCGTGCGTCTCGTCGGAAGTGACGTTGTCCTTGCAGTCATTGACACCGTTACAGACCTGAGACATGGGTATGCAGCGATGATTGGCGCAGGTGAATTCACCTGGTCCACAAGGTGGATAAACGCAACCCTCTTCGTCGCTGCCATCGCGACAATCGTTCTCATGGTCGCACTTCCACGTTCTAAAGATGCAACGACCGTTGTTGCAGCGGAACTCGTTGGTACCGCAGGAATGATAAGCTGAGAAAGAGACAACGAATTAGATGATATTGATAATTTTTTTAATTGATAATGTAATCAATAGTATATTGGGACTTACAGCAATAGTTGGTATCCTCGTCTGATCCATCGCCACAGTCGTCATCGCCGTCGCAGGCCCACATTCGCGAGATGCACCTGCCGTTTCTGCAGGCAAATCTCGATGACTCGCAGGTGACGTTCTTAGGTACGCACATTCTGCCCTCGTTGACCAGTCTGCTGTTGTCGTCGCATTTACACTCAGCCGAAACATTGGGTCCTGGATGACAGGACTGATCACAGCCGCCATTATTGATGTTGCAAAGATTGACGTTGCACTGTTGTCTAGCTGCTGAGAAAATGTGAAGGTCCCTTGGCGAGTCTTCTAAACGCTTAACCAATTCTACTTTGTTGGCTCCAGTGTGCTTTTCCGCGCGGTAAACTCCTCTCAATTGAAGATCCGTCCAGTATATGTGCTCTCTGAACACTGTTATAGCAAAGGGATAGATTGTGGCACTGACTAGGACTTCTCTGTTATTGCCATCCAGGTCGGATCTTTCTATCTTCTCACGGACCGCATCGGTCCAGTACAGCATGCGATCGTCATAATCCACAGCCAGACCACTGGGCTGGGATAAATCTTTCTCGATGATAGCCTTCTTCATAGAACCAGCCATGGTGGTTCTGAAGATTTTTCCAGAAGTGCCAAATCGGCCCCAGTCGGTAAAGTAGAGCGTCCCGTTACAAGGATCTACGACAATGGCTCTTGGTCTGTCGACACGAGCTATCATCACCAGGTCAGACCCGTCGATGTTCATGGCGTAGATGCTGTTGTTCGATGAATCGGTCCAGTAAATCTTCTTCTGGGTCCAGTCGTAAGATATTCCCTCAGGATTGATGCCTTTGGTGATGAGATTGTGGATATCCATCGATGAAGGATTGTCAGCCTGCATCCAGGCGATCTTAGCCCAGGGTCTGATCTGAGTAAAGAGTAACTTCTTGTCCTGGTAGTCAAAATCTACACCCACCACGTTCGTCAGGTTCCCTACAGGTTTGAAGGGCATACTCGTCACTCGAGTATCCAAATTAATGGCCCTTATTTCTGTCCTCGTCGCAAAGACAAGATACTCTGCTACGTTTTCACAAGTCTTTCCATCAGCCGACAACTTTCCAGTGGCGCAGTCGCACTTCTGCGAACTCGGACTCGACGGTGGGAATGCAAAGCAAAGTTGTTCACAGCCGCCATAGTTGTTACCAGCACAAGGATTCGTATTGTCCGATGGTTGAGTGCTCTGATCGTATATAACAATGTCCCTGAGTTTTGGTAAGTTCGTCCTAACCTGGATAGGCAGACTAATGTTGCCAGGTTGCTTGCTAGCCCGGAAGACTGTTGCCAAATTTCTGTCAACCCAGTAAACGTCCCTACCGTAGATAGCGACTCCCATAGGATTAGGTAAGTTCCGTCTGATGATCTGCTGATTTCCACCGGTGTACGAGACCTTCTGTATCATATCTAATTTAGAGTCCACCCAGTAGACGTCGTGGGTCATGATATCAATTGCAAGATCTCGTGGTGTACTGATACCGGATGTAACCACTGGTGTCCAGTTGCTACCATCCAGATAAGCCTTTCCTATCCTGGGATATTGACCGTAATCAATCCAGTACAGTAACCTCTTGATTGGATTTACAGCTAGTTCTCTGGGCGCATCCGTAGTCGTCTTAACTAGCACTTTCCTATTGCTACCATCAAGTCGGCACACCTCCACGTAATTGTCGTGTGGGAACACGTTCGAGAAATAAAGATTTCCAGCTATCCAGTCGATAGTCAGACCACGGATACCATTGGAGCCAATGCCCTCTTTAATAATTTGCTGAATCTCGGTACCGTTAGGTCTCACCCTGTAGATGCCATTCCACATACCTCTATTGAACTCCACCCAGTAGATCCAGTTGCTAGCATAGAGAACGTCCACGTGAAGAATATGATGTCCACTTCCTGCAATTGGTACCATTGCCTCTTTCGCATCACTCAGACTGTATCCTCTAGCCACATCCAGTTGGGTGACAACTGCGAAAGTCTTGAAAGGCTCGCATCTGGTATCACTGACTTTACGATACTCTATTCCACAAGCACAGACCCTGGTGCCACCAGCAGATGGTAGACAGAGTTGTTCGCAGCCTCCATTTCCATTAAGACAAGGATGCGAGCCAATGACACGTTTCTTATAGATGGCAAGAGTCTTTAATTCTGAGTCATTGTCAATGATTATGCTGGGATTGTCACCCTTGGGCAGATCTACTCTCTCTACTTTGTCATGCATTTGATCCAGGTAGTAAAGCTTCGACTCATGAACAGCCAGGGCCTTAGGGAGAGCTATGTTATTAGCTGCGGAGAGGATGACAGTGACAAGGGCTCCATCGGTGGTCATGGACTTGACAAAACTAGGATACTGAGTACTGTAGTAGATCATTTTACTAGGGATGTCTATGGTGATGGCTTCTAGCCTCTCATTGCTCTCAACCAGGACGAGAGGATTGCTACCGTCCATGTTGACTCTTCCGATTTTTATTGGCACGCCATAACCACCTTCGTCGACCCAGAAGATGTGACCTTCTAGAGGATCAACGCACATGGATTTCGGTTTGGCTACGGAGAATCTATTACCGTCGTTTGCCAGGACGATGGTCCTGTACTTGGCCTTTCCATCTAGTTTAATGGCTTCTATATTCGAGGCGAATTTATTACCAATAAAGAGATTTCTGCCAAGCCAATCCAGAGCAAAAGTGGATGGCGAACCGACGATTCCTGTGTCTCCTGCAGGATTTGGGAATTCTGTTCTGTTACCACCTAGATAGGGGATAGTATAAATAGTTCCATTCTCATCGTCGCCATCCTTTCCTTGAATCCAGTATATGATCTTGTCCCGTCGATCGTAATCGATGAACCTGCCATTTTCCACGCCAACGACAGGGGTGATGTATCCAGTTTTCGTATCACCAGGAGTCAGAGAGACATCCACTATCTGTGATCCACGTAGAATCATTAGATAAGGTGTGTCTTCTTCGACGCAACTACCATCAGGCATCAGATTAAAGCCTACTTGACACTTGCATCTGTATCCTAGAGGAGCACTAGGCGACAACAAGCACAGATGAGCGCAGGTATTGTTAGCACAAGGATTTGGAGAAATGGGTTGAAGTACAGGATGATGAACGTGGATGGAAAGTGGCTGGGAGATCAGATGCGAGATGACAGTCTGATTAGTACCATTGAACTTGTGTGCAGACAAAACTCGATTAAGTTGTCTGTCAGTCCAGTACATCGTATCCTCGAACAAGGTGAGAGAGTGAGGATGCAGAAGATAGTGAGAGCTAGCAAGGACTTGTAGTCTTCCAGTACCATCATAGAGACAAGTATCAATAAAGTCCAGCTTGCTATCTGCGAAGTAGATCCTCTTGTTGGCTATGTCCAGGGCCAAACCGTTAGGCCAATAAATTTTAGTGTTGATAATAGTCGAACGATTAGTTCCATCCATTCCGATTCTTTCTATACGTGGATTCTCGCCCCAGTCTGTCCAGAACAACCAACGCGTGCCAGGACTCGGATCCAGACACATCCCTCGGGGTTGGGTAATGTTCTCCTTGACTAGGACCATCCTATTAGCACCAGTCTCTTTGGCTACTTCTATCGTATTCAATTTTGAGTCCAACCAATATAAATTCTGACCAATCCAATCGTAGGCGAGTCCTTCCACCAAGTCCAGTCCAGTCGATATCACATCCTGGGGATCGCTACCTCTGTCTAGCCTTGAGATCTTCTTCAGCTTCATATCCGACCAGAATATAGTACCAGTGTGCATATTGCTGGCAGTTGCCACAACGTTTTCAACAGTGATGGGTACCCTCTCCAGAGCTTGGTCTTGCAGATCGGCAACAAGGATCGTGTGTCTGTTGGAAATTATCAGGAAGGCAGCGCTGTGGTTGTAAGCCTTGCAGGTGTGATTGTCGCGTTCCAGGACGTATCCATCAACGCAGTTACAGAAATAACTTCCTTTGGTATTGGTACATTGCTGAGAGCAACGTCCTGGTGGATCGCACTCATTCGTATCCTGACAAGTGTATTTATCAGAGCTCAATTCTTCCCCAGCTGGACATACGCACTGTGCACCCTCTGGAGTCTGTATGCAGTCGTTACTGCAGAGTCCATTCTGATGCTTGCATTCATCCAGAACGCAACCTAAACCTTCGTCAGCACCATTAGGACAGTCAGGATGGCTATCGCAAACATTAGTGATATTGATGCACTTGTTTGTCACATTAGGACACTTCCATTCGTGGGAGTCGCACTTGAAAGGAGGTGGACCGCAGGCATGTAACGCGGAGTCCTCGTCTGAACCATCCCCGCAGTCATCCTTACCGTCGCAAATGTAAGCCTTGAAGACGCAACGTGAATTTTGACACTTGAAGTATCCAGGATGACAGTCCACTTCGCCGCAGGTTGACGGCTCATCAGATTTGTCATGACAATCAGGTGTACCGTCGCAGTACCAGCTTTTTGGTATGCAAACTCCAGAACTGGCACATTGGAATTGTTTATCCAGGTTGCACTGATCCGGTGCCAGCGACGGACAACCGACCTCGTCACTGCCGTCGTTGCAATCTTTGATTCCGTCGCACTTGTACGATTCCAGGATGCACATCTTCTGATCGGCACAGGTGAACTGCGTGCTGAGACAGGTAACTGGAGGGCAGTCCATCTCGTCCTGCTGATCGAAACAGTCGTTATCGCCGTCGCAGACCCAGGATTGAGGTATACAGTGTCCTGATCTAGGACAGGTGAATTGGAAGTAGGCACAGGTCTTGGCGGCGCAGAATTCACCCTCGTCTGAACTGTCCCCGCAGTCATTTTCCGAATCGCACTTCCACGTCAACGGGATACAGCGGTTGTTCTCGCAGGCGAACTGACTACTGCTGCAGGTTACGTTTGGACAACCAGCCTCATCGCTGTAGTCCCCGCAGTCGTTCTCGGAGTCGCACCTGAACCTTATAGGGACGCACCTGCCGGATTTACAGGCAAACTCGTTAGGACCGCAGGTCGGTTTCGTACAGTTTTGCATCTCGTCACTGTTGTCCAAGCAATCATCGTCGCCGTCGCAAACCCAAGACTGGGGAACGCAACGTTGATTGGCACAGGTGAAATCCCACACATTGGGACATGCCAGGACGGGTGGTTCCGTTTCTGGATCAGCAGCGCAGGTCCTTCCGTTGCCCTGAAGTCTCTCGCCATAGGGACAGCCGCAAACTCGAGTCAATTGTGATACTCTGAAGCGGTTAGTGTTGTTCTGGGGTATTGCAAAGCACAGTTTCTCACAGCCGCCATTGTTTATTGAGCAAGGATTGTCAGAGGTAGGGCTCTGAATGTCACGACTGAACACCTTCACGCCGTATAGACGATTCGTTGCTGGTTCGCTCACAAGAATTGATTCCTGCTCTCCAGTTTCTTTGTGCAATCTCACAATAGCATCGAGCCTCCAGTCGGTGATGTACATCCACTGGTCGTGGATGGCTATCGAGAAAGGATGCCGTATAAGTCGTGAGCTGATTGTCTTGACATCGGTACCGTCGAGATTTGAGTGTTGGACATGATCCAGAAGAGCATCGCACCAGTAAAGTCTATCTTTGGTGAAATCAATAGCCAGTCCGTTTGGCCAACCCAGAGTAAGATTTTTAAAGACCATCAAGTTGGAGCCATCCGCATGAGCTCTGCTGATGTTAGCAGGTCTGTCCCATTCGGAGAAAAATATATAACCGTGATTAGGATGAATAACAATGGCTCTGGGTCTCTTGAGGTTCTTTAATAGAGTTCTGCGGTAAGTGACGTTCCTGGTGCTGAGGACGTTCAAGGTGCCTTTACGAGAATCAATGTAGTAAAGATTCTTTGCGGCCCAATCGACAGCAAGACCTTCAACGCCTTCGTTCTGACTAGCTAAGACAATTTCCCTTCCGGTACCGTTCTGATGAACGCGATAGATCACATCCTGGAGTACGTCGCTGTAGTAGATGTACTGATCATGAGCGTCGTAGTCCAAGCCGACGAACCTGGCTCTTCTTGAGACAACGGGTAGTATCGCATCACTGAATCCTTCCATGACCGGGTCCAGGACTCTGCCCTTGATGAACCTCTGCTGAGTATACATGAGGAACTCTTGAACCAGGTTACAATTTCTCTGATCAGTGGACAATCTCCAGCCGATATTGCAAGCGCAACGATAAGCCAATCCGGACTCGCGACCTCCAGCAGCTGTTACTATACACATATGCTGACAGCCGCCATTGTTGTTACCACAGGGATTTGAAACCATCGGTTGCGCCAGAGGATGCAGAACCTTGACAGCCTTGGATTCTCTCGCCTTGAAGATGCTCTGTATGGAATAATCGCCCTGAGTCTTGTCCACGCTCATCAGTGCCTGCTTGGTGCTATCCGACCAGAATATTCTGTTCTCAAACATAGTCAGTCTAAGAGGCGAAGGAACGTTTGCACCCCTTAGTACCATTACTCTACTCCGACCCATGTAATCCGCGGTCTCAATATAATCCAAAAGCGAGTCGCACCAATAAACACGTCCAGTGATAACGTCAACGGCAACACCCGAGACCTTGTACGCAGCTTCGGAAACGATAGGAAACGTCGAGGTGCCGTCCATGTTCGCCCGGAGCACTTGTTTCGTATCGGCAATGAACATCAGACCGACCGTAGGGTCCAGGGCAATATCAACAGGACTAGTAAGATTGGAGCCCAGAGCAATACCATGATAACGTCCATCCAACTCGAAGACGTCGATCTTCTGCACGATTGAGTCCACGACGTAGAGCTTCTCGCCGATCCAGTCAACGGCAATGGACACCGGTGACCAAGAACCAGGAAGTGATATTTCTAAATCCGAACTACTCGCGTTGCCATTAAGCGACTGAGAATGAACTTTTCTAGTCTTTATGTCGCTCCAGAAGACGAGGTTCCTGCTGTAGAAGTAATCAACGCCACTGGCACCAGTCGGACTGGCGATCTGCGTTCTATCCTCTCCAGTAGCTTTCATCCTCCAGATGGCACGATCCTGAGCAAGCAGCAACTCCAGTGCCGTGATGTTCTCAGCCCTGCACTGATTCCGACCGTGCAAAACGTATCCAGGTGCGCAACTGCAGATGTAGGAACCGTCTGTATTCTCGCAGAGCTGCTCGCAGAAGCCCCATTCCGAGCACTCGTCTCTGTCTGTACAGAAAGCATACGAGATCAAGATCATCATCATCGCCATCATCCTCAGATCATCTGACAGACCTACTACTCATAATATAATCAATCATTCCCATTCTCCACCTACCTATACAGGTTCTTGAATCATTGGCAAGAATTCGTCCCTCAGGACACGAGCATACACCTCCTTCAGGGGACGCGTGACACTTGTATTGACAGCTCAGTACGCCGCACATGCTAACAGCTGCGATGGAGACAACAATCAATTAAAATTTATTCAGACTTTGCACAGAAAATCGCAGTTAAATTAATTCCTTCGACAAACACCAAAAGTTCTAATGACTACTCCAATGACTTACAGCAAGCAGCTTCCTCGTCGGAACCATCCGCGCAATCCTGCTTTCCATCGCATAATTTCGACTTGTCCATACAGACTGGCTTCTCGCCGTTTCCTTTGACGCACAAAAATTTATTACTTGGACACACAGTGGTTGTGCAATCCTTCTCGTCAGAGCCGTCAGCGCAATCCCGATAGCCGTCACAGTGGAAACCCTTGGGTATGCACAATGCATTGGCACATCGAAATTGATCAGCGGTACACTGAGGAAAGCCTGTTGATAACAAAGGTATATGAATGACGATAATAATTTTTAAAAAATGTTTAATCATCAAATTCTTATCGTCAATCATTGAACGTACTGCAGTGCTCCTCGTCGCTATTGTCACCGCAGTCATCCCTGTGATTGCATCTGGCACTCTGCTCGATGCATCGCTGCGTCGTGTTGCATCTGAATTGACCGAGTCTGCAGGGTTTTGCATCGGTCTCACAACCTTCCTCGTCTTTGCCATTACGACAGTCCAGGTAGCCGTCGCACTTCTTCTCCTTGGGAATACAAAGCTCAGGATTGGTACCGCCACAGCGGACGTCATCCGGCTGACACTTTCTGTAAGCTAGAACCGCCAAGATTTTCAACGGTCAACAAGAGTACTGGATTTTTAATTTCAAAAAAAAAGTACAACGTTACTCAAGCACAGTCCCAATTTTTCATTCTTACTCTCCAACTGCAAGACTCGCAGTAACCAACTGCACTGAGCAAATTCGTATTTACTCAACAGTGAAAAGAGAGTAAAAAAGAATCAACTCCACAATTAAAAAATAAATTTAGTTCAAAAAGAATGCCTGAAACGTATCCCGCAATTTCTCGTATTAAAATATCAAAATCAATATCAAAGTAAAATTCCTCGCGATTCAACATAGCCACGCGCATATAGTGTTTTCAATGACTCAGTCCTTGCGTTGAAAGAATTCCGTAAAAAATGAATAAACTAAGCCGCAACAGTGCCAGGGAGTATAAAAATACTTCAACGACAGCTCGTTACAATGTCAACAATAAAAGCGCAAATACGCCGATACGCGACAGTGAACGTTATAAATACGCAAAATCGAAAGCAGGGATGACTTAAGTTTTTGCGAATCCAGTGTCTGCGGAATGATAACAGTCTGCGATAACAAAAGGTCCGTTCGGTCAGACGGCGATACACAATTGGACAACTGAAAAAGCCTGCGATTGAATCGATCGAATATACTCTACAATTGGCAATCGCCATTTTATTACGCATTCGAAAGAGAGAGAGAGACTCGAAGGTACGATGTATTGTTAAAATCGTCGACGCTTTTGAACCCGCGTAATAACCCTTAGAATTGTCCGGACGAATTGATCGAGGGTTGAGATACTGGCTGTCAATGAAATTGACAATGACAAGCTACTAAGCGAAGACTCATTGTCACTTAGGTAGTACAAGGCAACAGTAGGGACTTTACGCAGAATGAATAATTCATATAAAAAAAAGGCCAATAGTCAATCAATAATGTATATATATATATATGACATTCCAAATTGAATGAGTCATCGCAGCAATTGTTCGAGAAATCTGGATACTTAACGTCGCAAGGTCTCCTTGTCTCGCTTGTAAATTGAACAATCAATTGGAAATAATTTCCGGCGAACAATCGTGAGAAACGTTAATGAGCCTGTGTACAACGCGACACTTGACCCTACGTGACCCGATGCAATTATTCAAATACTACACTGATCAAATTCTTATCGCCTTACGGAAAGTGACCAACGAATTACCTTTTAGCCGATACGCGGTCAATTGACTGGACAGTGTCAAGGTTTGAATAACGTGAAAAGGTCAATTCCTGGGTAAATTATCGATCTATCGAGGAGATAGGAAAATTGATCTCGCGACACGATACGTGTTGCTGTTTCTCAAGCTGCGGTATGACAAGAATTTATTTAAAAATATCCTATAGTGAAATTTTTCTTTCGATACAATTATTTGACGTTATATTAGAAAAGTCAAAGTTTTAACAATCAAACGGACACTTTGTACTGTATTCGAAAAATTTATACGAAACGTCTAAATTCAAAAAAAAATCCTATCATAGATTATTAATTGATCACCCTGTGGTATTTATTTCTGTTTCGTTACACCGATCATGTTCAATTTTAAAAAAATGTTTTTTCTTTTTTCATTCAAAACAACGCTCGTCCTTGCCACAGATAATTATACGTAAATACACGTCGTTACTGTTGGTAAATCAAAAATTTTGTTTAGACTAAAGTATGATTTTGTTTAGACTAACTTGTGATGGGTTTTTCCAATGACAAAACTAGCATTAGTTTCAACGATTGTAAAATCGTCAGAGAACGGGCGTTACGTAACTTGGTACCATCTTGCCGCAGGACGTGACGCGACGTAACGATAGGTGTCTATATTTAAAGGTAATGTAATGCAGAAACTTTTGAAAGACGTAACGAGCGTGATACGAAAAAAAAAAATTACAAATTCTTTTGTCAGAACGCTTTTTTCTTCTCGTCTCACGTTTCGCCTTTAAACGATAGAGAAAACGTATATGAAAAATCCAAATACGACGTTTCGATATCGTGAACCGTTCACGAGATAAACTGATGGAAAGTCAAATATAAGTCCCAGCCAAAGAAATACAAACGATATAGAATTCTAATCGGTTCAAATATCCAACGACCAGTCGCTATCTAGAAACTGATGCGCGTTAAACAAACCCAAAAAATTCTATAAATACAGAATTGACCGGCATGACGTAAATTCATTCTACAAACGCATTGAATGGTAAAAGATGAATTTAAAAAAAACCACTAAAGCATTGAAGCCTCTTCAAACTTTTTATTAATTCCCGACTGTCAGTCTGCCTGAAGGTAGGCAAAGAAGAGGAGTTACGTGCTTTAGGGTTCGAGGTTCAAGAGCGACGGAACAATATAAAAGAAAGAAATATTTAAAGATCAAGCGCACCGGTGGCTTCATGCATAATAAGAGCGAAAGTCGTAAAAAGTATTTTTAAGAATTTTATCAGCACGGGTTGGTACCGTACGTTTCCATGCGGCGATAAAAGTTAAAAGAAAAAAAAAGTCAAACTTATGATCAACCTCGTTCCCTCTTCGTTTATTTTGATTTGGAATTTTGTTTTAACTGACTTTTAAATTAAAATAGAATTCTCCAACTCGAGTAAGATATTTTGACTTTTACGTTATCCATAAAGGGAAAGTCGTTCCAGGTATAAGACGTAAGGGTAAACACGCACGAAGCGTCACAACACTCGGTTACGAGCTGAACGAATCCCCTTCCTTCCTTTCCCTTATGGCAAACGAATCCCCTTATAGATGAAAATGACTTTGGCCAATGCGCTATTAGTCAAAGAGTCCTTCCATGTCTTTTTGACGCAGCCATCATGAGTCAAAGTCATACACGGCTGCTGACAGGCCTGGTTCACATTTGGCGAACGGAACGCGTCGTACGTGCGTCCGCAATACGTATTTAATGCGTACAGTCGAACGACCATTCCCCTAGAGTCCGTTACGACAATTAAATCTATAGTTTGACAATCTAATAAGGAATGATAATTAAAAATAAATATACTCACTGCAACCGGCTTCGTCGGTACCGTCGACGCAGTCTACAGTCACGTCGCATCTTTGATGAGGTGGAATGCAGTAAGTTTTATTGAAAATATATTGGCCGCAGGTAATCTGGCCGATATCACATTCGGGCGGTGCTGAAAAGGAAAGAAGAAAACCAAAAATTCGCATACACGTTATGCAAAAATTATAAATATAAATATAAACCGTGCGAACGCTACGAATGACGATTGTAAGGTATGACTGGCTTTTTATTTCATATCTTTTTATTTCCTTTTTTTTTTTCATATTTTTTCCTCATGACTTCCGGTCGCATTGTCAGCCGGAAAAATCGTCGGAGGAAACAACTTCCGTAATTTTACGTGCCAACGATTACGATTATCCCGCGAATTAAGAGATAATCCGAATCAGGGTTTGGCCAATCCGACAGTGCGAGGACCGCGTCCGCGTTTTTGTTCCCCTTCCCCGCCCTTCTCTTTTTCCTTTATTTCTACGTGCTCGCGCACGTTCGCTGGTTTTGCGTGTCGTCGGGAAACAAGGTCATGCACGCTTCCGGTTCGGCGAGCCCCTCGCATAACAATCACTGACGATCGCACTGACTATTACGGGGATCTTTCTTCCGTGTGCAGTATGTAGGTACCTGCATAACCGGAACGATAGATGCATATATCTGATATACATAGTTATATTCACTTCTGTATATTATATAGGAATTAAACTGGAATATATTCTAATTTCTATTGATCCTAGCAATCCCAATCGTTGCCAATTAATAATTCGAGCGAATAACGTGACAAAAAGTGAGGTTATATTTACCTTACGAGTATTTATGATTAGATACAAACGAATTTACGTGAATCTGATTATTTTATAAACATAAGCACTGTACTGATAAATCTGTATGACTGATACTTACGACAGTTGTGCAACTCGTCCTCCCCATTGGCACAATCACGTTGGTAGTTGCAGACCAGTACACCCGGGATGCAGGTACCTTCAGGGCATCGAAATGACCCAGCCGGGCAGGAACCTCCGCCATCGCGTGGTACAACCGGCAGGAAAGTGGGATCTAAGAAGCAATATTCAAAGCATGATAGGTGAAAGGTTCAATGGGAGTTCAACGTGAATGTTTATTCTATAAGGATCGTCTGCCAGGCTGCATTACAGTACTAGGACGCCATTTTGTACGTTTGTCGACAGCACAAAGGGCGCCAATGTTTGAAATGTATCTTTGAACCGTAAGAGACACGCCTATTTTGAGATCGTGTAAAATTTGAGTAACGGTAAACGCAGCTGTGGTGGCGTTTAAAATTATTCAAGATGGCCGACACTAATCTGTGCAGTTGCCAATGCGAAGTGTCGCGAAGCTGCCTTAACATTTTCTTAAATAACTTCGAGCAATGACACGTGTTAAAGCTTGATTAATGGCGATACGCTTCCTTATCGAGGAGCCCCTTTCCAATAAACTTGACTAAGTATTAATTACAATGCCGACCTATGCGATCGATTATCGCGAATCGACTGTAACGGCCGTATTTGAATTGCCATTAATTCCTCGCAGAAAATCGTCTTCGTATTCTACCAAAGCAACGCAAATTGGATAAGACACTGGTTTGAATAATATCCTTGGACTAAATTTTCATCCGTCTCCTTGCCGTGCATCTACTTGGATGCTAACCAATTACGACGGTCTGAAGACTTTCTTCGGACTACAATAACCGCGGCCATCTTTGCTCCAGGATTGTTCCGTTGAAACGCGTTATTTTCACATTACCAAGAAAGTCCCAATGCATTTACAGTGCTCGAGTAACTGCAGAAAGTCTGCAGCCATAATCGAACGTAACTATATACGTATATACGTACGTACTTATCATACGCAAGTAGCCAGTTAGATAGATATATAAATATATATAAAGGTATGCATCTGCATAATAAGAAATTGCAAGGAACGCATCAGAGCCCGTGGCTATATCAATGGTGGAGGTCGTATGACATTTTAAGAAGGAAAAAAAGTAGCCGGCAAAGGGATATACATAAAGCCTATTAAAGTCGGCCGCGTGACGTCCTCCGCGAAATACAAAGCAGTCGACATTAAGAGACTATAAACCGGTCACCGTCTCGTACATTGGAATTCACATAAGGCACGAAACGCGTCAATTAGCGTCGGCACGGCGTTTGTCCACGTGTCCAAAGCGACGCGGCGCGTCCATTTCGGGCAAAACAGAAGTTCCGCTAGTCGTGACGACGCTGAGAAAATAAGAAGATCCCTACGGTAGCAGACGCTCTCGATCGGCGTATAAAAAAAAACCGTCGAAAAAACGTAAGCCTAACCTAAAAATCTTCCGTAGCCTGTAACGTTTTCTCTTTCCGTAAAGAGAAAGAGGGAGAAAAAAAATTAAGGAAACGGCCCAATTTCAATCACGTAGAAATTCCGTCAACCACGAACCGAAAGCCCTGAAAACTTCTTTCGCGAAGTTTCTACGCTAAATGCGCGAGCGACAAAAGATTTTCGACAAAAACACAGACAGCGTCAACTATTCGTCACTCTCGAATCTTCCTCGAGAACCGTCCGCCATCTTTGATCGCTCTCTCACTTCGATTCTCCCTTGGTCAAAGCACAAAGTAAACACATTAGTGTCTTGCCGGAAAACTCAAGATAATACAATAAATACAGCAGAACGATAAGAAAATCGTAAGTTGTAACGTAAACCGTCTGCAGAACGATAGTTTCACTTAACTAAGCGACACCGTTCGATAAAAGAATGTTTACAGAGCACGACGGGCTTCAGCGGAGTAGTTGGTCATCTGGAGCTGCGATTACAAGCGTAGAAAGAGGAGTCAAGACAAAAAGAAAGATAAAAACAATAAAAGAAAATGAGACAGTGAAGAAAAAACCGTAGCAAACGTTATTCCCAACGCAGCGACCAAAGCAGTCGATGACGCATCATCATCGCCTCGTAATCGAACGCTTCCAGTAATGTCAGACGATCAATTATGAATCAGGTATACCCTCAGTTAACGACAACAACATTCACCAATCGCCAGGAGCCACTCCAAGTACCGTAACCTTGTGACAGAACCTTACCGACGGAAGAACAAGGATCTGTCGTAACCTCAAAAAGATTTCTCGAAAAACTTCAATAATTCCACCGTCACCGCAAGGACAACAATTTTCCTCAGCACTACCAACCTCCATAGTATGGAGTCCATACCCAATACGGTCAGAGAACAGTGAGTATACACCGACTCGTAGTTGTATTACGATTAGACGTCGGTGCCGGGTACGCATTATAACCCACTCACGAATAATAATACACCCTTCTATACAAAACTCAATTCGTATGGAAGCACCTTGTAGTAGCAAGCGTGCAGAGAGGCCCGTCCACGCTGCCTACACAGACTATACATCGTCTACAAGAAGAGACAGTCAACAGAGAGGCTGGTGAGTTATAGCTAGACTGAATTTTCCAGCTAAGAATTCACAGTCAGACCAAACAAACCCGTCATTGATACCTAACCAGCTGTATACCATACCTAACCTAAAAGGAAGCCCTTGGCACAAAGAATCCAGGTGAATGCAAAGTCGTAGGACGAGAAAGAAGTAAACTCTCAGTCGCGTTAGTTCGTAGTACGAAACTATTGATGGAATATTAAAAGAAACGTGCACGTACGCGTTACAGAGAGAAGTCGTGCGAAGTATCTATGAAGCGACGCGACGCTTCGTCGTCGTACGGAGAGAAGCGAAGAGTGCTGGAGAGTCGAATACCTATTCCATGTGTGTTCTGTGTGGGTATGTTTATGGGCGCACGGTAGACCCTGGTGAGGAGGTCCGCGGTGTGGCTCGGGGCCAGAGGAGACTCCGGTCTCCGAAGTGCAGCGTTCGTGCCAGGCTGCGCGGCCTGGTACCGCAGAACGGAGAACGCTCGCTTCAGAGTACACGGTCCGTGTCTTTACCTACTTGGCAAGCCAGGGCGCGCACAGCCTCGTAGTCGAGGCTGCGTTGCGCACGGAGAATTCTATGAGAACGTTAAACGGCTGCTGACGATAATCCTTCTATCCAGTGTAGCATATATCCTTTTCTCTTACTGTATCCGTTCTGTCTCGTTCCTTTGCTCTGGGTAAACGATCCCATGTACTGAGAGCTGATACCCTTTATGTATGCAACGGGTGGCGTTGTAATCATGGCCCTGTTCTAATTTCATTGATCTTAAAGAAACTCAAATAGGAATTATCGAAGTTGGCTGTTGGTGTACTTTATTGGAAAATAATTATCTTTGAGAATTCTCAATAGTTACGTAACGAGGGTCTGAATACTTTTCTTTTTAGACACGATCGATTGTACCTTGATCAATTATTTTTTGTGGGAAATGTATAGGGTGTGATGTAAGTAGAAAATACTGGGTTGAAAAGGTCGTGTGGTTAGTGGAAATGTATATTATTTAATCGATGCGAGAAATTAATGATTTTTCGTTTATTCATCGAGAAGACTGTACGGGTTGTTTTTGGTCGTGAAAATTATACCGAGTGGCAAGATTTTGTTGATAATTATGAAAATCATTAGTGGCTATGTGTGATAAGGGTACGAGATGTTATCGTACATCCTAGAAGGAAACGCGAGGTATATATATAGTTTTTTAAAGTCGAGTTCTACGTACTTAAACTAATTTCAGATCGATATCATGAGGCTCTCGCGGAGTTGTGAACGCGGCTTTATGATTTCCCTTCGCCATACCATCAACTGACCATTAGTTTCTTCGAGGTCCGCGCGCGCACTCACGTAGCCAAGAGGCTATCTTGAATAGCGAACTGCAACCAGGCGAATAATGTGTGACATGACCTTCGTCGATGCAATCGATCGAATTAGTTATCGTACTTGATCGAGTCCTGGGTAATAAATTTCAATTGTCGTAAAGTCGCATGGAGTGAATTTTGCGTGCGGTTCGTTCTCTTTTTTTTTAATTTATTTTTTTCAGTCGACGACCATCGGCTTCCCGTCCACGGCGATGAAAGGCGAGCCGTGACGAAGTCGAGTGCGAAGAGAATTCACTCTTGCACGAGTTGGCAACGAGGAGAGGTGGAACGAAGAACAAAAAAAAAATTAAAAAAGAAAAAAACCTCAACCGTCTCGCATCGTCGCGACTCGACGATTTAATGACCTCAGTGAATCGTGAATCAGCACGGCTGCCGCTAATTACCTTAAACGTTTAACTAATTTTCACTTCCAAAGCATAGAAATTGATCCGCTAGTAAAAAAAAAATTATTTGACATGCTAATGTGCATTCTCAATGCACGTTAACGAACTACGTATATTTTGAATGAAAAAAAAATGCCTGCAGCAAATGAAAAGGTCGTCATAAAGTCCACTACAAACGTTTGAAATGACGAATCCCAATTTGGCATCTTCCGCCAATCTCTATACGCGAATTTCGCGTCAAAATTCAACGCCTAAAGGTCACAAGATAATTACGCAATGGTCTGACGCGTTAGAATGAAGAATTCGTACGATAATTTATGCGTGCCTAAGAGAAACATAGTCGAGGTGAAATAAAATAAAAAAAGGATGTCACGAGCTCGTACATATATACGCGCGTAAGGTATCTAACGACAGTCATGTGACGACGGCGTCGTTATTATTTTTTTTTCGTGAATCTCGTTGTGAACGGTACCTTAAGAGCTCGACGTGTCCCGTGCATATTAAAGCCGCCAGTGGCGTTATAAGGTAGAAGTGCCGCTAATAAGAGGAAGTGGACGGTGTCCATTCTGTGGTGGCTGGAATTAGAATAACCTTATAATAAGTCTCGTAAGCGCGTCGCAATATGGCGGCTGGCATCGTCCTCGCTGTGGACGCCACCACGATTACCCTGGGGCACTATAATACGACGCAAGGATTGTACAAGATCGGACAGTACAGTATCGCGAACTGAAATCGAAGCAAGCCGGTAGAGTGAGGTCAACGATATAAATTCAGTGTATGAAAAATCAGTTGACCACCACGTTAAGTAGCGGCAAAAATTTCACAGGAATTGGCGGGCTTTTTGAATACGAAGACGTGCACGATACAAGGCAGATACTTAACGAGTACAATTTAATTTTTTGGCTATAGCTTGGTGGCAAATAAATAACGAGATACTCTACAGTGTCTTTTTCAAGAACAAAGGAACCTCTAAGGCAGACTTTTCCTGAAATGACTTCAAAGGATATTCAATTCATGGTATCTGGAGCGTCGATATTAAATATATATATATTATGTATGAGTTAGGAACGATGTTGGATGAGCATTTGAGTACCGTAGTGAAGGCTGGATCAAAGAGGCGGAAGCCGTAAAGGTCGAAAGAGAATTGAGTTACAGAAGAAAGGGAGTTCAGCTAGATGAGGTCAGCTGTCGAATGCTTTAAGGAATCTTCTCCTGGAGTAGGAGTGGGTCACCGGCTCGCCGTCGTATTATGGATACGCCATACAAGAAGTTGTCCGTAGCCGTAAATGAACGTGCATAAATTGTACCACCCTATATATGGGTAAGAGGTATCCAGGAGCGAGTCATAGCTGACAGTCGAACGAAAGAGCTAGAGTCAGCGGATTCCTGGGTAGCGGGCACGGGAGACATCCTCGAGGCCAGGTAAACGAATACGGAGGTAACTCGCCGACTGTTCTGTATACCTGCATAATCTATGGTCGTGTATTTATAACTAGGCGTATTCACATAAGTGCAACGAGAGCAGACGGCTATTACCGATAACGACCGATCGCGACCGAATACCTTCTGGGAAGCCTGGCTGAACCTTAACGAGCTTTTGACGATCCGGTCACTATCGAAATTACCCAGAACCACTTGGGACTGTCTTATTACGTTACAAGGAAGGCCCGGGACTAGTTGAGAGAAAACCAAGCAATTTTCATCTTGAGGATTGAACGACGCCTGGGATCGAAAGGGGGGCCTTTTATCTATGGCAAATCGTCCGTATAAGACCCCTGGGAACGGTACTTCTCATCTGCAGAAGTGTTTCATGGAAATCCACATGGGAATAGAGAGTCCGACTGTTATATACGTATATCTGTCTATCGACGTTAAATCGAGCAATAGCGACGTCTGGTAATTCTAGGACGTTTCCCTCGACCAATAATCCTTTCTGTGTATTACGTTTACGATTTACTTTTCACCTAGCCTTACAATTTTTACTTGAAATCGGAGTAGTCGATTGTACGACTCTGATTTCCTTGTCTGGTAGTATCTTCCTTGTGACTCGCTTATACTTGGCATGTCATTTTGCATCATTAATACCTGACCTAGCCCTAACGAGACGGAAGGTCGTTTCCGAGCAAGCTAACAGGCGCGTTTGTAGGAAATTCTTAATTATCCGTAAGGTCGTTGCGCATCGCAGGAGTTTCTTTGTCTCTTCCTGTGTCTCTGTCGCGTAAGATCCTATTCCTTATTCTCGAGTGAGATTTCTTCCAATCCTCTAAGGGTCGGGTACGGCGTCATACGACACTCTCTAATGATTTGCACACTTAACGTTAGCCCCTTCTTCCTCGCTCTTCTACTGTTATTCGCAGTAACGACTTGCGCAAACGCACGTCTAAGATGGTTAACGTCTTCATGCAAAACTAAAAAAAAGAAATTCATTTATTCCACGTCGGGCTAGATCAGTAGCTTGGCAATTAACGACAGTGAACTCTTTTAAACTGTTAGGTATACCTTTCGAAGAATTGCGCAAAAGCCATGGTCGATTCAGCTGACGGTGCACAGAAATGAAATTGTGGAATGTTAACGTATAACGAGGGATCGTGTCTGGTGCTCTTTCGTTGGATAAACCCAATTAGTTGTCGCTAATTAATTCATACGCCATTCTCAGAGAGACTTCACCAAAGCCTCGAGCGTCCTTCTTGGAGTGTACTCCTTTTTCCAGTTACGGTGCTCGAGTGGTGGTCTCGTTGCTAGCTCGGAGAGACAGTCGGATGAAATGGAAAAAATAAATTATGTCACTGTTGGAATATTCTAGGTATGAAAATGCACTGTTTGACTTGCGCGCACAAACGTTCAGTCTCGAATTTCTTTCTGTGAATCTGTAGCCTGGTACTTGAGTTAGGGTCTGTTTGGACTTCTGCCTTTTACCAGAAACCTCAAATCTATCTGTTTCATGGAACATAGGATAGCTTTGAATGCCCAAACGAGGCAATTGTAGTTTTTTTTAAATCAAAGAATTGTTTTTGTAAATTGTCAATACAAAATTATGTATAATTGTATGATAATTCTTTCAATCAATCTTAGATCCGAGGTGTTGTTATGCATAAAACATCTTGTGCTCGCGTAACATCTTCCAAGTGTTTACCAACAATTATTACAATACAAATATCAATTACAACCTTCGACAATCTAAATGCATTGTTTATGAATAAATATTTGAACTTCGAATCGTCAAACAGCTCTCGCAATCTCTAGGCTCTCTGCGATATCGCATTTCACTGGTGTTCCAATAAAATAGAAGCTAATGACCCGGAACTGCAATTAAATATTAAATAATAGCTCGAAATATCGATTAATAGCTCACATGGAAATACGATAGATAGTATTTATACACAGAGCTATCAATGTAAGCGTATACGCATTAAACTGGATCGTTCAGTACAAACGGACCAACTGAAGTTGTAAAAGTGTCCACTTCGCCCCCATATAGAGAAGCCAACTTCATGATTATATCTCGAATAGTATACAAGCATAATAATATGACAAATCCAAAACATAATTAACAAAGCATATGGGTACTAAATTTAAATTCCAAAATTAAAATCCCACTCTAATAGTTCTATATCGACTACGCATGCGCAGGACTCAAGTACGAATTCCCAACTTGAAGAAGATCCGCCTTGTCCAGGACTAAGGACTCTTGCATAACGTAAGCGCAGCATCGCGGGATTCATTCGTTCAACAAAGAAAATCGCACCTCACCGCGAAGGTGGGGCTTTCGTGGGAAACTTAAACTTTCACCCATGAGAGTCACGAGTGCTGCCTCCTGCCGTGCAAAATGGAGGACGCAGGCCTTTGCCAGTCCTAGGGACTCGTCTAAACGCGAAACGTTACGCGTACTTACACGCGCCTTCCCCACGAGATGAATTCCAGAGATTAAATATCGACGTGGGCCAACTTGACGATAAGGAGGCGAAATCATCGTATTGACAGAAATTCCCCTCTACGGAATTAAATAAAATAAATAAACCAGCTGCCATCAATGATCGATCAGCGCAATTGAGAATAAAACTTGCTAACAATATATATACCAATTGCAACGATTAAATCTTAATTCTCAGCGTACATAGGACTGGAACGACGAAAAGGCTGGAGTGTAATTACACTATGAAAATTTCAGGACTACGTTAAAGTATAAACAAGCCTAAAAGTCTGCGTGACATTCAGTGCCTGTACGAAATGAACAATTGAAACTCGTTAGGGTCATAAGACCTCGTTATAGGTAATTACAAAAGGGTTCGTCGCAGGCGTTATTAGATGTATCAAAGCGACACTATTGAGCCTATGGCAGTTGACTGTGATTAGACCTAACGGTTCTTCATTAATTACGTCCGCACCTTATCACTAGGCTTAGTATAATGTAGTATACTGCTATGAATTAAATTAACCATTTTTTTTTTCACTCATCGTCTACAGCCCATCAAGTCTGACTGTAATTGCCACGCGTCTTTGTGTCATTCGTGCAGAGAGTGTACGTAAGGCACATATGTACTCATGTGCACACGTAGCAAACAGTACCGGGTACGAGCTGAGAGTTATCAACCTACATGGTGCACAGGTCGCGTCATGGTCGAGCTCTCTCTCTCTCTTTCTCCGTCTGTCTCATTCTCTTCCTCTCTCTCTTACTCTCGGTGTCTACTGAGGTGAATTGTCATCCCACGTGATATACAGGGTGAGCAGAAAATTACACCGATGACTTCTCCAGCCTGGCACCAGAACCGCGTCAAATGAGAATTCAAATTCTTCAGTGAAAGCCAAGAAGAATTACAATCGTTCAGAATCGGTATTACCAACCTGAACACTGTGTACAGGTCGTTCCAAGTACTACCTACAAACTCAATCATAATTCAACGTAGCCATGCAATCGTATACCTGAAGTAGGAGTCTGTACTAAGGATGAAGGATCGATGATTTTTCTCTCGAGTAATTTCAACATCAGTTTGAACTTTAGCATCGTGTTACGTGCCACACCCTAAGTATTTTTTAATCGATACAGCCTGTAGTCCATTATGGACAGGATCTGTAACACTGAGATGGTCGGGGTTCAGGTAATCGAATTTATAAAGGCATTTTCTAACCTCTTCTTCTGTCACGATGGCACGACAATGACTACGATGACGAATGCTGATCGTTTCGAAAAAGTCTTTAGAGGCAGTGGGATATACCTAGAGAAGAACTAGAAGTGTCGTGTAGCAGCGGCCGACGTCGTATACAGGGCGGTACGATCGGACGGGACCATTGGAACCAGGGTCCCGCTATCCGGCCGCCCGCTAGCCTGAGGTGAATGAACCTCAGCCCGCCTACTGACTTTACCTGCCAGGCAAACCTCTCGCTATCTCGAAGAAGTCTTCGCGACGTGGTAAACTCCTTCCACTCATTCTACTTCTAGTATACTGTACAATACTACTTCACGTAGGTGTACAGAGAGATCCTCCTCGTGTTTCTCTAGGTCTTAGAGGACCTAGTCCAAGTCTTTTTCCTTTTTCCTGACAAGCTGATCCTTCGACGTCAACCTTCGACGATGAATTCGTCACGTTCGGACACCGGAAACCGGATTGCACTGTACGATCTCTCCTGTGGACGAGTTAGCAGAGTTTGTACAGTGAAGAAAAAGGGAAAGGAAAACCGGAAACTCTGGAAGCGTCTTTCTCTCTGGGCAAGTACAAGAAGAATGTCAGTAATGAATGGAATCGGTGTAGCTTTGTGGAGATTTTCTTTTTAGGTTAGAATCCACAGTGATTTGATAGTTATTAGGTGATACGGTATTCAAGGTTATACAAAGATCATTGACCACTACTGACATAGTTTGTACGAATGACGATCCAGTGGAATTGATAAGTCACTTTGTAATCAATGAAACAATGCACAATCATCGAAGGAAGAAAGTCCTCGTTTCAAAGTCCTTTCCAGCACGGTGATCATCCTTGTCGCTGACAATTAGTTAAGACAAAGAGAAAGAGACTGAAATCGGTATTGACCCGAAATTCTTTTCCTAATTGAGAAAGCGCAACAGGAAACTCGTTCTTCATGATCGATCTACCAGGAAAGACTTCACATTGCGGAACAGTTTCCAACGAGAAAGGTCATAGCATTATCTATGATCCGTTCCACTTTTTTTTTCACAGTCCTGCACGTCGCCCGTAAAAACTACAACGATGCACCGTGATGCACGCAAGTTGTGAACATAAATAATATCGATAACACTAAGTCCTACAGTTCCTCCGGATGAGATCACGGCTCAAAAATCTCTCGGTTTTCTGTAAATCAGTCCAGTCGAATAACAACGGTATGCTCGCGCATGCGCAAAACAAAAGACGAACAGGCTGCAGCGATAAACGCTTAATGCACCGATAAACGCGAGAATAATTTCGAAAAGGAGATAAAAACAAAAGCATCTACCTGCATACACGTAAAACACGAGTTCCCGATTAAGTGTGATATGCAAAACGCACGGTAAACTTTCGACGACGTGAAGTCGCGCGTGCACGACATGTTAATGAAGAGTCGCGAGTGCGCATGCGCGACAAAAGATTTTCAAATTCAAAAGTGTACACGTTGTCCCGCGCGGATACCGAAGCGACTACGTGATACATTTACGAACGTGAATTCCTTTGAGGAAAAATATCTTTGAAAATGTCCGAGGACGAGATAGGGCGTGCTGCCTGAATATATTTCAGTATCGATGCGATTAGAAAACCAAGGAGACTCGTCGTATCGAGCGTGCGTGAATTCGTGCAACGAGCACGAGCGTAGATCGATATACGTTGCGGAGTTTCTTTGAGACGCGAGAGAACGGCTCGAGGACGAGTTAAGAGGATAAGGGAAGTAATACAGACGGGAAAAGAGTCCATTATGTGCAGGCCGGTGACAGGGGAGGGTAACGATATAACAGAATCGACCGGTCGAGGCGGACGGTATTGTTTCGCGTCGATTAATGAGCAAGGAAAAAAATGAGCAACAACAATGGCCTTAAGTGAATTAACGAGTCTCTGAGTATATTGCTGCAAGTGCAGCTAGTGCCTGATTCAAATGGTAATTTTGAGGAATAATATTCTTCGATAATTCGAACGTCGCTTGTGGCCAATATAATTGCCTTTTTTTTTTAATTTCATGACCCACTGTCATTACCCTTTGGTCACGGGATAATTCTTCATACGTATACTGTTCGTTTCATAGTTGAAAAATATAAAATAAAAGGCTTCACCACGTCCGACGTACATTTTGGGTCCGTTCCTCGTTAGCCATTGGTAAAATATCTGTGGGTACAAATTACCGTTAGTCCTAGTGACGAGATAGTAACAGGTTAGTCGAGGTTAAAACGGGGTTAGGTCGAAATAGGACGAATCCTACGGATTGTAATCCGTAAGCAATTTGAGCGACGATCTGAAACTCTATCTTGGTAGTTCTTTTTTTTTGAATGAATGAAAAGAACATTTTTTTTATAAGGGTTCCCATGGGTAGTCCCATGTATATATATACTCATATATTATACACGTATATTCGTAGGCAGCACCTATAATAATGGGTGCATCGATTTAAAAGAGTCCTGATCCCAAAGAGAACCGGAACCGGTTTTGTCCCGTCAAGCTTTCACGGTCACGTTACAAAGCGCGATTTACGTTCGATCGAAATCCATCCGCGTATAATGACTACGGGGTCAGAGAATTTTTCCCGAAAAACTTCACGATGATAAACTCGTTTGCTCTCAGCAGCCTCGTTACGATCCTCCGTATTGCCGGTTGGTATCGTGAGGATGAAGGAACGGGCCGATTTGAGAAACCAGGTGAAAACCGGTTTCGCCCGCTTCAAGTGTAGCATTCGTGTAAAGCGATTAGGATCTTAGGAAGGACCCAGTGGACTGCGTAGACAGACTAAGCGGAGGCCCTCCGTGGAAGTCAAAACAGAAAATGTCCGTTTCGCGTGTAACGAGTTGACTGACTGTACGTACGTGAAATCTAAGTGAAGGGAGAAAAATAATAAAGAAATAAAATACATTATGTGCTGCGGATGCGGGCATCATAATATTATTACGAAGCGGAGCCCACGACGTCAACTTTACGTCGAGGGGACTCCGTTACGTTGCAAGCAATAAGAAGGTGGCACTTCGAAGTGGGATTGGTCTCACGCCACGACCATATGCATATCAATGCTGTCGTCATATTTCAGAGTTGGAATTCTCGTGTGTGATACTGTCTTGTCATGTACGAACCGCTTATCGGTCGTGACGCCTTTTTATTTTCGCTCTGCTTTATTTTCCTCTTTCTTCTTCTTCTACTTTCTTTTTTTTCGTCTCACTTGGCCTTGCCCGTACCTCGCTTCAGCCACGCCGAGTTAATGCCGCCGTTGAACTTGATCGCAATGCCAAAGTCAGCGGAAACTACGCCTGGAGTCACGTGGCTTAATAAATCGTACACTGGTGCGAAAGTATTTCAACATTTTACATCGCCAAGTCCATGGATCGATTCCCCGGGAGGTGTCCGAATACACACGTGTATCATACGTGGGTATATTAGCTGTATAGGATATTTTTACAGACCCGAGCACCGCTTGGGGGGACAGAAAAAAATACGTTCGACTCGTCGGATTGAAGGAGGGAAAAGAAAAAAAGAATCCTGGGATATTAAATTTCAATTGTGTATTGAGGATCGATAGAGTCCTGGCGTAGCTGGCGAGTTCAATAGTCTCGAACTATCGTATTTTGAAACGAACGATTTACCCGCCATACTTATTACGTCGCGATGAATGGATTGAACGAAAAAAATGAACAAAGAAACTTCGGACGACCTCTTACGGATTTTGTATTTGGATTGCGTGACAATAGTCTCTATGGGTGGCTTCACTTTGCAGTCCTGCTTTCGTTTCTGTGGCGACTTGTTGAAAAGAGAAGTAAAAACCGCGCGAAAAAGAGAGAAGATCGATAAAAAGCAAACTGCCTGATTCTTGTGCCGCCAACTGTTTGAGAGTCTGTTGGTATTAAAAACAAGGCGAGTTTCCGCGTTGCTGCAAGACACGGTTTACTTAGACTTTCGGCACGGCCAAATAGAAAACTCCAGGTTAGATATTGCCGTAAGTCATGCTCGTGGGTTAGAATATCCTAGAGCACGTTTGCAGTTTCTCACTTCTGTCATTGTGATGATCGTACTCGGAGCCAAGCACTTTTCTCTTTTTTCTCTTGCAGACTTGAAAGCCATTCCATACAAGGCATTCGTGAACTTTAAATGACTTTAAGTCAATGGGTCGTGCGATACGACCCGTTTAATTTTCAGTTGCTACACTGCTTGACAGTGATAAAGAGAGGATAAAAATAAATAGAATACGACAATGTTTTTACTTTTCATTCGGCAGATTGCCGGTGACAGGTTTACGACCTGCTTCAGACTCCTCAAACATCTCTACCTGGCATTCTTACCGGCTACGTACCGTTGCTACTGCTGCTAGCTTACCTAGCGATTTTTGAAAGAGTCCTCTACACGGTATTTAGGTCTACGAAAAATTCCACAGCTGAATTTACCATCCGTAATATTCTAAAGGACATATCGTATCATTAACGACACAGTTTCTGCCATTGGAATTACTCTTGCAGGCTTTTCGATCGAGTTTCTAATAGAACTGTAAATAATTTCGTGATGATAGATAATTAACATACCACCGATTCGTCTGAAAGAACCGATCACCGCGACCTGAGCAAAGAGGACGAGGGCTGCTGCGAGAAGCCGCGTTCTCCGGAAGTGGCAGCCACTTTTCCGCCACGGCTCCGCAGCCACCGCCATCGCACACCCCCGTGGTGATCACTCACTAGCACGCACTACCACCAGACACGATACACTTATTTTATTGGTTTATATTTGTCAATGAACAAAAAATAATTTAAAGAGCCACTCGTCAGTCTTTAATCCACGAGGAGCTTTATGCTCCGTAAGACGCGGCTCGTCGCCGGACGTAGAGAAGAATAAACGGAAAAACGTAAAAAAGCGTGAACGGTTCACGAGCTGGCGTCAGAGTCAGTTCATGGCTCGTGCGGGCGACGTTTACCCGGTCGCGGTCAGCAAGCGACTGCCACTTGGATCTCACGGCTCAACATGGCGGATTGGCCGGTGACGGCTCCGCGCCAGTCGCTACGACCAATCGGATCCCTTCGTTCACGATCGTCGGCGACCTGTCGCGTATCCGATGTTGCATTTGCCAGGAGCTGCTTCACTCGAGCGCTCACCAATTCCTCCAGGGCTCTTCCTTATAATAGTACAGTCTGTAATTTCGAAATCTTACAGAAGCCCTTGATACTTCGTCCAGTATTTACATTCATTATCAATCTTTTATCTTCACTCTTCTTGCATTGACACAGTAGTATTCATTGCTAATCAGTAGACGAATTCAAATGATTCTGAAGGTTAGGACGGTACCACCTGGACAGCCATACACGGTAGAACGCTTTACGCTAATTTATCGGTGCAAAAGGTATTTCCTCTTTATTATATCACCAGGAAACAGTGTACAGTTTGGAGATTACGGGAAGTCACGTGTGGTGTGATAAAAACAGAAAATTATTTTACACAGCTAAGCATCCTGCTCAGTGGCAATGTCCGAAAATTCGTAACGCGACCTGTCATCAATCTCTATGTCGGATTTGTCTGACGGTGACGAGTAGAGACTGACGCAGACTCCATGTACGATAATTGATACACGGGTCGATGTTGCGAATAATTACATGGACGTGTCTCTACCTACCTTTCTGATGCGACGTACATAGGCTGTTCCTCCCTACCTGTCGTCTATTGACAAAATGCCAAGAATGAAGTACCCCAAACAAATGCAAACAGAACGTGGTGGAACCCTCATCTCGAGACTCACTTTTCTATTCTTCGTTTATCCTTTTCTATCATCTTTAAATCTCAATGAGACTCTCCCTCGGTCGGCAGGTGTTTCTTTTTTACCTGAAGATGCTTTCCTTCCTGTACACTCTAACCATTATTCCTAGTCTGAGTCATCCTGCTACCCCGGCGTCGAATTATCATGAATTCGTACGACGTTACCTGGACTACCGACCGTCGTAATGACACGTACCGTTAATTTCGATGACTGCCATACCTTTTCTAGTGGCTGAACTGTCCACTAAATATATATATATATATTAATACGTGGTAACATTTTACTTTTCCAAAAGAGTAAGGCAATAGGCTTCTATCTTGCTTACGTGTTGCGAGCACGACTCGACGCCATTATTTACACCTTGCACAAAGCCAAGGAAAAAGAAATCGAGCGACAAAACAGCTTGATGACTTTTCTTTGCTGTTGTGAGAACTCGCTCTGTCTCTCTTTCTCTTTCTCCCTCTCTCTCTCTCTCGCCTTCGTCTCGCTCTCCTGACTTCTTTTATTTTCCATCCTCAGCCAGACTGCAATTAAGCATCACATTCAATGACACGTTGCAATGTAGTCAGACTCTTCGTTAACCTCACTAATCTCAATAAGCGAAACTTCATATCAGGTTATTTATCCTGGACTCGTGAAGAATTCGAGGGGCTCGTGATGCAACGGGTATCAATATCATTGTCAGAAGTAATTCCCTGTTGACGATGTGCTTGATCATTATACCACAAGAACATCAAGGTCGAAATTGAACGGACTAGACAGTATAGCTATAGTACTACGGGATTTTTAAGTAAAACCCAGTATAACATTCTCTTCCCTAAAGCTGATTCTTAATTCACGGTCGAATTTCTACGACTTCGTCCTATAAATGGGATACAATATACATAAATCATAATATATATAGCTGTTAGTTGTGGTAAAACTCAACAAAATATATATATACATTTATACAAATAAATACCAAAAGTCACGTCGAAAGCGATTTTCAAGCGTGGAATTTTCCAAAACCCGAGTAATCACTGATTCCTGGAAAAAAAAACTTGTTTATCCATAAATATATCCAACGTGTGAATAAAGCTCATATACATATAACGATCATGGCGATCGGAACGTCGTCATAAAAATCTGATTGTTCACACCTCCATGGCAGTTAAAATCGAGGCGATCGCTCTCGAAAATTTACGCTCTCGCGACTTCCCTTGTAAACTGCATAAAAGTCGTGTCTATGAAAACTTTCACGGACGCGCGTCGTTCGCGAAGCGCAAAGCCGATCTCGTGGTTAAATCGTAAAATTTTTTCGCCATTTACCCTAGACTGAGAAGAGAAAAAGAATCTTCGTAACACTAGCAACAGACATGAGTCACAAGTAGAGCAGTGCGCAAGATGATAATAAAATGAGTAGCCCCATAAGAATCGTAACGATCGTAAAGATCGTAAGAAATATATGTACACCTTCGCTTCCACCTATCAGTGAAGTTTCTTGCAGCCGTTACGTTCTTAAGCAGCGACTAATCGCGCGGCGTCAGTCACTTCACGAAAGAGCGCACGCGATTGTTTAGCCTTGCGTTACAAAACGCGGTGGTTTTTCCGAACGGACATAAATAAGAGCCGTCAATAGAAAAATAATTACACGTAACATAATCGATATAATAACACAAGAAAGTACGATAATGATTCTCTTAATTTTAGCCACAAAAGAGGTTACGTAATTCTTGACATTTCCAACAATGTACATAGAAATTTCACTCTTTTCACAGGACACGGAGTTGACTCTCGTCGATCTGAAATATCCAGGTTAACCACCTGGTGCAGTCAATTTGAAATATATCATCTCTATCGACGTATTCTTCAAAGGCAACGAATTAACGTGGAATGTTTTCGTCGCCGTTGTCAGTACGGACAATGGGAAAGGTCGTATCAACTCGATGGCATTTGTAGAGGCTAATGGCGCTTTAGCGAGAAAATACATAATGTATTATCGGAAGGCGAAAGGCACAGGATGGGCATCGTCGAGAAGGGCAAGTAGTAGTAGTTGTGAAGTACCGCGTGCTTCGAGAAGAGATGGTACATTGTTATATTGTATTTCACTCGGTATGCTCCTAGAACAATTGCCAACTGCTTGCCGATTGGTCGACGTCCGACAATCCTGAATTCTCATTGGCTGAACGATCGTCACTCCTGGGCAGCTGGTTGGCTCTGTGGAAGGTTGCTCGGCTGGCTGGCACGGACAGGTACCAAATGCCACAAGGTCACGACTCTCACGCAACAGAACACGCTGCGCGGATTCAGCTATCATATATATTTGTGTGTATATATATATACGTAGATACTAGTTTCTTAGTTGAATTTTTTGGTAAGGATCACCTGGCATCCTTTTTGGCAATCTCAATACGTCTTATGCCTTGGAGGGATCGATCGTGTTCGTTATGTCTGGCGTTTATGGCTGTAACTTCGAGGCATATTCTTGGAGAAAGGATTTATTCAACAGTGTACAGCTTCTTCCCTGCTGGATGGAGAATCATAGAATTTTTTTTTTTCTATAAGCGTCTTATTACGTTGCTACGTTATCGAGAGGTTTTTTTTTATTTACCCTTGTTATTTTATATCCAATCTCTTCGTTATATTGGCGTACGGATCTCGTTAGGATGATTTTGCTTTGTTGTGTTACTTCTTTTTGATGCGACCCCGTTTTTACTCTATGCAAATAGTTGTAACTCACGAGATACTGTTGCGATGGATTTATTTGTTTCGTCTTGCAGCTTCCTCAAGGACACTCGTCAGGATGTTATTGAGTTTCTACAGAGACTCATGTCGAGTCGGGACTTTCCGCTTATCTTATGTACATTTTATATTCTATGGCGACGTTTCGAAAGAATTTTATTCTATATATGTATATTTAGCGTGAGTTTACATTATCGTTAATACGCATCCAGAACGCGTGACAATTTCTTCCCCGCGACCAGGTTAAGCTGCAATAAGGAAAAGCGCTGTTGTAAAATAAAAGTAAAAGAGAGCATCGCTAAAGAAATGAAACAACCTGATTATTTTTCTCGATAAACTTCAACGGCGCTTCGTCCTCTTTTTCTTTTCATCCTGTCGCCTTTTTTTTTACAAAAAATTGCTGCTACCACTGACGTCATCCACTCGCATGGTACCGAATGGTACCTTTGCATTCCCACGGCATATAACGTTTCCTCTTTCGCACGAAGCAGTCGCCGATTACGTCGAGCTGCAAATGCTCCATTCTGCAGCTGGATAAAAGTAATTAATAGATGAATGCTTTTCTCAGTTACACAATGCTATAGTCACCTTCGAATCGTTTCTTTCTACAGAGGAAGAATTAAATGGAGAAGTCTGATGATCCGAGGGATGGTACTTCAAAGCAGCAGGATTTTACTTCTTTGCCTCTTTTAATTAAACGCTCGGTATATAAGAGTGGAATGATCGATTTATCTCGTACCCTTATTACAGCGATCTTTAACGCATGGCGCCACTCCATGAGAAACGTTTCATGGAACGGTGGATTAAATGCTATTTTTAATCGTCCAAGAAATGCTTGAAAACTTTAACCAGCACTTCGTCTCGTCTTGTTCACCGATTGATATCGTGTAGAGTAAAATATTTATCATGGTCATACGTGACCCAGAATATCACGTATCATAAATGTTCGTCCATCTCGTATGAAAATAGGGAAATAATTGATGAAGGCGTAAACGAGTTGCAAAACACGTTTGAAATTTATCAACGAGTGACACGCAGGAACTTTGTCTTCTGTGCAGTTCTGTGAAATTCGTACAATTCTTTTTTTCAAAACTGTCAACTTTTAATAAACAGTAAAGCAATTAAAACGTGTTATCTGTTTTAGCAAAATTGTGAATCCCCTTCGTACGTAGCGGCATCTATTAATTTATTAGGAAAACGAATGATTACGCCATCTGATGCAGTCGATGCTGCTGGAATATGTCGCTGGTATAGTGTCGCCATCTGTTATTCGAAATACGCCTTGTTATATAAAAAAAAGGTATCTGCTGAGAAAAAGAATGTATCCTGCTCAAGTAAAATCGAATCCTATTACTGTTTTCTTCGATAGAAAATACAAGAAACTTTTAACAGCATTTTACGTATCATATTTCTTTTGGCAATGATATAACATTCTGAAAAAGAAATTTCATATTTTTCACTTGAACTGGCATCAATTTTCTTTCGTGCGTATTACGTGCAGCAGATAAAACGAACTAGACTTAAAAATATACTGGAAAACTATTTTTACAGAGTAAGTGCTTCCTTGCCCGGTTAAGGCCATTAATAAATATGCACAGTAAATGATGTTGATTCTCAGAGGATGCCCTAGCAGAATCAACATGGTGAAGCCATTTGAAAGTAATTGAACGAACACTTAATTGTGCAATTAATGAAGAAACGTCTTGTTAAAACTAACAGTACTGTATACGCCAAAGGGAAGAATATGAATTTAACTTTTTCTTTTCAGATTTGAGGAACAAGGAAGAAACGGCCATTGCCAAATGTAATTGGAAATGTTGAATTAACGATGGTGCTACGTCCTTGTACATACTGTAAGAATCCTATTAGGACTAGACTCACACACTTTTATCTCTAACGTGACTAAATCTCAAAACTATTGCTGCGTGTTGCGCAATCTTGTAGTAGCTCTTGATCCGTCGGGAGGAGTGTTACGTCTTGTTACGTTTTATTTTTACTTATGACTTAAGGTTTTCTAAGTGGCGATAATATATCTCGTTCATGTCCTGTTACTTAACCCTTCAAATTAAAGAAATTGCTTGACAAATTATATTGGTTTTGTACTGGAACTGGTTCAGAAGTCCTGACGAAGATGTCTGTCTCGCCAACGGATACGTGGGGGGTTTGTATTATTTAAATAAAATAGTTTTCATAAAAATTATGCAGTTAATCGTTAACTGTTTTTAGTAAATCATACAACAGATCGTTAATTATTTGTTATCAATTAGACGTTGCTTGAATGAGTTTCTACCATTTGGCGCCCTCATTACCGCCGTTTCAAATGAAACACGTTGAAATTTCATTTGTCATTTTCAGTTCAGAATTTGTTTGTTATTTTACCAAAACGTTGCTCTGAAGTTCTTTTTTAATCGTATTGCGTGATTGTTGGAAAGTGCATTGTTGTACAAGGATGTAGTTTGTGTAGTCATTACTGTAATTATAGTGCCTTGACACAAGCTGTAATAATATACAGGAAGCCTGAAATATTACCTAATGATATGTCAAACAATTTTATTCCTTTATATGCGACATGAGTAAAATATTATTTATAAATGCAAATGACTGAACAAAGCAAGTGGTACTGTTATGCGATATAAACTAATGTGTTTTTGTAATGATATTCTTATTACAAGTGTCCAGAAATAATCCACAGGTTTTCTCTTATTTAACAAACTTGATTTTTCAGGTTTTATCTGCTGTGGTTACATTGGGAGCTATTGCCAGTATTAGTGTAGCACTGAAAATTTATTACAGTGCTGCAAAAGAAAGGAGTAAAAATAAAACTCCTGTAACGTTGGTGGATCCAAAAGTCAAATATGCACTGCCATTATTAGAAAAAGAGATTATAAGCCATGATACTCGACGATTTCGTTTTGCCCTGCCGTCACCAAATCATGTACTAGGATTGCCACCTGGTCAGCATGTATATGTTTCGGCGCACATTGGAGAATTAGTTACACGTGCCTATTCACCTGTTTCAAGTGACAATGAGCTAGGTTTTGTCGATATAATAGTAAAGGTATGTATAATACAAATAATAGTAAATATTGTTATATACAATTAAGGAATAGTCATCTTTTAACTATGAATTCATAATAATTTTCAGGTGTATTTTAAAGATACCAATCCAAAGTTCCCTCAAGGAGGCAAAATGTCTCAGTACCTGGATAATCTTAAAGCTGGAGACACTATAGATTTTCGAGGACCTTCTGGTCGCCTGGTCTACGAAGGCTGTGGAAAAATTAAAATAAAGGGCATTAGAAAGGAACCAACCATACAGCACTATGTCAAGAAGATGGTAATGATAGCTGGTGGTTCAGGAATTACCCCAGTGCTGCGAATTATTCGCCATGTATTAAACGACCCTGAGGATAAGACGCAAATGAATTTAATTTATGCAAATCGAACAGAGAAAGATATATTATTAAGAAATGAATTGGACAGTGTTGCCAACGAACACCCTGATCAGTTTAAAGTATGGTACACACTAAGTAATCCTGACAAAGGTTGGGCATACAGTACTGGTCATATTAATGCTGATATGATAAAGGAACATTCCTTTCCTCCAGCTTCCGATACAATTATCCTTATGTGTGGACCAGCTCCAATGATTAATTTAGCATGTAGTCCCAATCTTGACAAACTAGGATATGATCCTAAGTTGCGATTCATTTTCTAATTCGTTAATAATATATTTTTCTGATTCGCACCGACAAAGAAATTCTAAAATTCAATAATACTCATTATGGTGTGTTCGATAATATATAACTGTTCTATTTGGTTATGGCATTTAACACTATTGTTTAAGAGTATTGAAAAAGCATGTATATTAATATATTAAATGTAAATGAATCAAGTATTAAAGAATAAACATTTTAATTGTTTAAATTTAACTTGAAGCTTCGCGCGAAAAGTTATACTGGCCAATTCATTTAGCAGCATTACTGTATTTCCGGTATTTTATTCAAAGAAATTCTTAACGGTCACTCACGTTGTCGTTACATAAATGCAATAACACAGCGAAGAATATAAAAAGATGTTTCCGTTTTTTAATAAATTGATAAAAGCATAAAAGTTTACATAAGCTTTATTCATGGCTTTATTAGTACCGAAAACTGATAAAGCTCCGAAGTTGTCGCCCGTTGCAAGCTCGCCTTTAATCACTTGCGCGGTGCCTGCCAAACCAGCAGTACGTTCTCTGCAGTGTTCTCTGCGTTTCGTGTGCATGACGTAACGAATCTTCTGGTCTAGTTTTTCTTAGTGGCCATTTTGTTTTCCCTGCAAGACAGAATCAGGTATTGCATATAGAAATAATTTGAATAGTATTAGAAGATTTAAGTGGCCTTAAGGGCTTTTGAGTAAACCAGGTACTCGTGGATGATCGTGCGTGTCTCTACGCAAATGGTTTTTGGGGATAGCAAGTTCCTTGGGAGTATTCGGGCAAGGCCATCCCCTGAAAATTTTGCGCACCTGTATCGACCAAAACGTCCGCTGGAGAAAACTTTTCTAAACGATATAATCTGTTTTCTCATCCACGTGATTGTCCTTTGATATTTCGAGAAGGAAATGTTCAGATTTCCTTTGCGAAATATCGATCGAACTTTGAGTTTTGAATATTCGTCGAATTAAGGATGCCTGCATAACTCATCAGTCTTCAATAGTTCTAGTTATTTCCTTATTTCTGTGCTACATTCGAATATTCGAGAAAATTCTTCTTCTTTATTTGTGTACTTTGTCAAGATGATTTTCATAATGTTGATTAAGTATGATTGCCACAGTCTTGTGTTCAAGCCAAGTTAGTCGTGTTTCAATCCATCGTTTTTAGGCTTGAAATATTTTGTAAAATTTTCTATGAAATTGATAATTATATAATTTATGGTTACTGTTATACTGGGCTTTGACACAAGACCTTGCAAGAAGTCAGATCCATTTGGTGTTCCGATATGTAAAATGTATACATTAATATGGACAGTTCTTGGCAAGTTAGTCAATGTCTCAGGACATTGAATAACAATGATTTTGTCTAATGTTAGTCATATATGTCTTAGTTAATACGTTTCGATCCCTCGCTCTAAGTCTGCTTGTCTCTTGAGAACGTGTATTAAATGCCAGTTGGTAATGGCGTGATTAGTCGAACTGGGCTGTGTACTTATAGAAGGCAGTTTCTATCCTTATAGGTGTCCATCTCTGTCCGTCCAGCCTGGCCAGCGAGGTAACAGAGCCAGCCAGCATGGACTCAAAACGACACGATCGTGGCCCCAGGTCAAACTCAGACTCATCGCCTGTGCCACCTTCACCTCCTTCGTATAGCACAAGCTTCACCACGCACGAGAACTACAAAAGCAGAACATCTTCGTCTCGACGATCGCAGTCACCTCCTGACTACAGAAGTGGCAGGTCTTCACATAACGACTCACCTCAGGAGAGACGTCGAAGAAGACGCAGCGATTCCAGGTCGTCACCAGCGCGTTCATCCCACAGACGTTCGCGTTCAAGCGACAGAGACAACAAAGATCGTGATCGAGACAAGGAGAGATCACGAAAGTATTCAAGACGGGATAGATCGCGATCGAGATCGCGTGGAAGATCACGATCCAGGGACAGAAGACGTAGTCGTAGTCGCAACAGAAGTCGAGACAGGCACAGATATAGGGAAAGCCGAAGACATCATAGAGCACCTTCATACGAGTCCGATACACCTGAAGATTCCACAGAGATGACAGTTCCACAGCCAGTAATTCCTCCGCAGCCTAATGCTTTCAAGAACGATGGAAGTTTCATGGAGATGTTTAAGAAAATGCAAGAGCAAATGCAGCCGACACAAAAGCCAGCTACATCAGTCTTGGAAGAGAAACCGGTGGCTCCACCACCATTGATGGTTGGCAAAAGACGAGGTGGTAGAATTCTTAAAACAGGGATGGTAGCAAAGCCAAAGACGGAACAAACAGCAGAACAACCCAAGGATGCGTGGTCGTTGTACATGGCAGAGGTTAAGAAGTATCGAGAAGTCTGTTGCCAGGAAGAGGACAATACCAGACCGCTGGTCAAATAGCCAGTCCCTTTTTCTTCCAAGGCCTTTCATCATCATTCTTTTCCAATTAGCAGACACGCGGATTGCATTTTTTGCCTTGTTCCCAATAACTTTGCTACGGTGTTAAAATGAGTAAATGATCATTATATAGAGTACGAAGATGGTAAAGAACAAGATGGAGAGGATGACAACTGTGTTTAGTGTTTAAGTGATATCATACTATATAAAAGAGACAAGTGGACGAGAGCGAGAGACAAACGTAGAGATTACTTCTTGCAAGAGGGTGGGAAAATGCAATTAATGCGTCTTCCACAGGATTCTATCGTATTATAGAAATTAAGTAACGTTTGTATAACTTGTTGAGCAGCACGCTATATTGCAACCATGCCATTTATCGAAGCGCCGAAAAGTGCTGAAGACCTCCGTACAGCGCCCTTTGACCCAAGGTTTCCAAACCAGAATCAAACCAGGTAATCATCAAGCGAATGACTCATTAATTTATTATGAGCTTGTGTCCTGATCTGTCTAACAAGTTTTTTTTTTACATATTTCTGTGTGTCGTTCGAGTCACTTGATATTGTTAGCATTTAAAAAAAAAAAACAGCAAGTAGAAAAGACAATTCTAATTGAAACGGATGTGAAACAGGAATTGCTACCAAAATTTCTTGGACTATCAACGCTGTTCAAAAAAACACGGAGAGAAATATGAGGCGTGCCAGTACTTCAGGAATGTATACCAGTCCCTTTGCCCAAACAGCTGGATTGAAAAGTGGAATGATCAAATTGCAGAAGGCACATTTCCTGGGCGCATCTAATGTCTTCGGGTTGGTTATATGACACCCACCCTCAATTTAGTAAATTCTCTACCATGAAACAGGACATGATGATTGTAAATGATCCTGTTTGTTGTAAACTTATATGATTACAATAAATTAAAATCATTAAGGCTATACTTTTATTCGCTGAGTATTCGTAACCAACTTCTGCCCTTGGAGAAATGTACCAATTACAATGATTTTTAATCAATGTCTTGATTTAAATTTGAAATTATTATATTCTCTATAGGATTATAAAAATATGTGATTCCCCTTCTGTTCATTTCTGGTTCTGTTTTCAGCAGACGTTCTGATTGGTTCTCTAGTCTCACGTGACTTTTGCCAGTAGTGCTTATAAAATTATAGTTTTTGATAAATATGATTTATTAGTAATGTCTGGTTTAAGTCTGATAGCTACGTATTCATCAGAGTCGGATAGCGAAGTAGAAAATAATGAAGATATTCCAAATGCTGAAACCATAAAGACGTCAGAAAGGTAAGTATACAATTTTAAGGTTATGTTGAATGAATAAAGTTCAGAATTCAAATTGGAATAGAGTGTTTAATGCATATGTCAAGTGTCAATATTTATAATGTGATATTAAATATGTTTGATATTTTAGTTTACCACTTCCATCAAGTATTGCTGAATGGAAAGGTGTTTCGCATCATGAAGAAGTAATTGATGATCCTTCACTACATGGTGGAAGGATACGATCATTCAAACATGAACGTGGTAACTGGGCAACGTTAGTTTACATTAATTGTATGTAACTTGGGTAAAAAAATATACTTTAAAAGTTTCAGGAATATAATAGACAATATTATAATTTTGTAATGTTTAGATGTTCCAAGCGATTCTATGAAAGGATGGATGGAATCAGTTAAATCAGAAATATCGATAGAAGATAGTACGATCTTTGATCAATTCCATATTAGTTTAACTCGCACTGTGACCCTAAAGTTTCATTGGATTGATTCGTTCATTGATGCTGTCAAGAGTGTCTGTCAGAACATAAGTCAGTTCTTAGTGGAATTCACAGACGTAAAGGCATATTGCAACGATGACAGAACACGAACATTTCTTGGGATATGCTGTAGAAGTGATGATGGAACGTTGGACCACTTGACAAAAGAATTTAATAAACTACTTGCCGAGTATCAACTACCACCATTTTATGAGGTAAATACCAACTGTGCGAATTATAAATGTAATTCCTTGTATAGTGACAACTTAAGTAGTTTAAATAATCGTTTTATATAAAATTTCGATTGTTTATTAACTAAATAACTTTGACAGTATAATTTAACAAGGTATGTTACCACTGGGATATATATATGTTACTGTACATCTCACTGTTTACAATATGATACTGGAATTTGCCAAAAGAAAAAAAGATCCTATATGATTTGTGTTATCCAGGAAGCTTCCTATCACGCCAGTTTCTTGTGGTGCCTTGGAGACGAAGAGAAACGTCTGAATTCTCTACTTCCATCTCTAACCAACAGTCTTAACAATTTCCTGGCGATAAATTCGAGTGAGAACTGTATGCACGTTGACAGCATACATTGTAAAATTGGAAATAGAATGTACAATATAATGTTAAAATAAGAAGTTTTACGATAATCTATATTGTGTCACTATTTCTAAGCAAGTTTAACAAAATTATTTCTAAGATACGATCAACAGATGACAGATTTAAAAATTGGACTTAAAAATTGCGACATTGTAAGGTAAAGTTTTAACAATTCCCTTATCCTTCCATAATACTAACCAAGAGCTTTGTACTTTTGGCTCCATACTAATCATCAAAGTACATACTTCTGGATTCTGTATAATTACATCCGGTTCTGGCTTATCACAAATCTCTGTACATCCGCTAATATCGATATAAGACAAAGTAGGCACGTGCTTTAAGGCTGTATTTACTGAACTTTTACTTAAGTTAGAATTACCGTTAAGCACAAGCCTCGTGAGGTTATGACAGTTTGACAAGATATTTTTAACATCAGAATCCTGAACGTGACAACAAGCCAATTCAAGAGATTCCAAAGTGTAAAGAGACATTGCAAAGTTTCTTAAGAGTACAGTAACAACAGATGATTTGTCCTGGTGCAGAGTATTGGACAGATTCAGACTTAGCATTTGACGCTGTAAAAATTTTTTTACACCCTCGCCCCCAAGAGTATTCCAGGATACGTCCAGGTTGACGAGAGCATTACTAGTAATGGCGTATGGTAAATCTTGCAGTTCGCAAGAACGTAGATTCAAGGTTTGAAGGCACTTTAATGGAGCTAATAATTGGTAAAGTTTACCTTCACTCTCGAAGCCCAAAATATTGTAACTCAAATCCAGGATTTTGAGTTGCGGAGGCAACTTATCAATTTGGGACAAGCAATTGTAGTCTATATCGCATTCTTGCATGTGTAACTCTTGCAGGGAGATCAGTTGCATCAATGAACTGTTTAAAAGTTCACCAAAGCCAAAGAGTGTTATTCCTGACAGACGTAGTACTTGAAGTGGCTTCTGGTATTCTAAACTTTTTAGAAATGGTGTCAGTTCCTCTGGCGAATTTTCGTTTGGGTTAAGACGAACTGTTGATGTATTTTCACAAATTTTTAGGCACTTGATCATCGGCTCCTTTACACCTGGAATGATAAAAATCATAAAAGTGAATGATTATTAACTTCTTGCCTCTCGACAAGATTTTATCATTACTAATGATACTCATTGATATGTTAATACGCATACCTATATTTAGAGTCGAACAGATAACCTTGTATCTGTCAACAATTGGTGGTATCTGCATATCAATTATCTGACTTTTCAACACAAAGGTGTTTCCATTTGTTATCAAACTATCCATAGTAGCATCAGGAGACAAAGAATCTCCATTTATTGTTGTCAAATTCATATTGACCTGACAGCCTGTGCATTCCTCGAATTTCTTCTTAACATCGTCTGCGATGCTGGCTATTGTTTTATTCTCTTGTTCAGGAAGTTTTATCTTTAAATCAAATATCTTGTGTTCGACTGATACTTGAAGATTAATCAGGACTGACCAGGAGGATTGTTGTGGTAAATTTGGAGAGCTAGAAGAAGTCACTGGTGATGGAGTACGAGAAGTGGAGGCCCTGCTAAAACCAGCAGACAACAATGATACTTGTCTGCTACGTTTTTTACCAGGTCCCTGTGTTCGATTCGAAATGCTAATGATTTCACTGCTATTACTATCACAACTGTCATGGTTGATCAAGGAAACAGCATCATTACTATCCTCAGACTCGAGTCTCTGCCTCTTGGTGCTTTTATCAACATCCGGAATAGAATTGCTGGACTTTCTCTTAGAGAAATTTGGTAGCTTGTCAGAATCATGTATCCGTGTTGTACTTTCTTCCCCCACGTCATCATCCAGCCAGTCATCGACCAGCACTTGTTCACTATCAAGTAGCGGTGCTGTTATTTTCTGAATTTCTGATGGCTTAGTTGCTATACCTGTAACACCGCCTCTATTCCTTAAACTAGCAATAGTCCTCTTGTAATCTTCTCCAGCAGATATTTTCTTGGGTCTCTCATACTCCTCATCCTGTTCCTCGTCAAGCACTTCATGCCATGCCGACTTAGACCTTGTGGATAATGTGTTAGGTAGTTCTGTACTGGCTGGCACTATGACGGATAATTTTTTCTTTAATTTTTCATACTCTGCTTCTTCACTAGGTGATAAGTCCTCGACGCGGTTTCGCCAGCCCACTAGACAGTCCAGGACGGTCTCTCCTTCGGTAGTCCTAAGGGTGGCATCCGCTTTGTGCTTCAGGAGAAGAGACATCATGGAAAAATTGCCACAGACAGCTGCATCGTGAAGTGGCGTTACACCGCAGCACAAAGCTCCTCCAGGATCGTTTACATCAGCACCAGCTTTTAGCAGGAGTTCCGCAATCTCTATGTGGCCGTGATTAGCTGCTTCGTGCAATGGGGTCCATCCGCAGTTATCCTTGACATTAGTAGGATGACCTCCCTCTAGGAGTTTCTCGACGTTTGTGATGTTGCCGTTTATACAAGCTACGTGAAGCTGCGTTTCTCCTTTTTCATTTTTCTTGACAACTGTTCCTCGCTGAGGACGTCGATTGTTCCTGGAGTTAGTATTCTTAGGCAGCTGATCCTCCACATCGGAGAGGTCTTCCAAGCAGATATCAAGGCCAATATCTGGAGTCTCTGGTTCATCTTCGCTTTCGGATTCGCATTTCACATCTAGTAGATTCAATTTTAGTTTCAACTCTTCTGCCTCATCCAATTTCTCTGTCTTCTCCAAGTACTCCAAGAACTCCTTGAGGACGGTTGCTTCTAGTGATGAACTTTCACATTTTTGCGCTTCGGATCTGGCTAATTCATACGCTTCTCTGATTTCGGAATCAGGGAAATTCGCGGCTGTAAGAATCTCGGCCAGGTAAAGGGCTGATTGGCACTTCTCACGAGGTGCGGAACAGAGCTCTAATTCACGACGTGCAAATATTATTGCCTCGGCACAGCGGCCAGCATCGCGCAATGTCTTGGATAAACTCACCAGTGCAGCACTAACGTCTTCTCCAGTACATTCTGCATAGGCGAGCATTTCGCGATAGTACTCAACAGCTTTCTCATAGCTCTTTGCGGCTACTGCAGCGTCGCCCAAGACCTCGTAGTTCTTTTGTCTGGCCTTGACGTCCATCTCTACGTCGAGACTTTCCTCAGCCCTGCATAAGGTCACGGCTAAGAACAAGGACAAAGGATACACTATGAATAAATACTCCTCAAACGGTACAGTTAAAGTAGTTGAATAATTAAAAAATTTGATAAAATACCAATTCGTAGTAGTTTGTCAATTTGTTGTCGGATTGTTTTGACTTGAATATTGGACACGTAAAGGCTCACTAGAATTTTTCTGGCTTCTCGCCACTTTCCTATTCTTAATAAAAGTTCAGCTTTCGTTAAGCTCGCTTCAGCTTTCATTGTTGGATCTTTCGTGTTGATTGCCTTATCTACATACTGTATGGCCAGTTCCATATTTCCCTGTCGTTCATGAAGTGCCCCTAAGGCAATGTGAGTTCTATGCAGGTCTTCATGAAATTTGTGAATCGTACATAGCTCTGCTGCATTTTCAATCAACTTGATACCCTTATTCTGCTCTCCTTGACCTTCCAGAATGAGACCCAGATTCAAAAGAAGTCGTGCTCTCATTAATAGGATTTCTTCCATTTTAACATCAGTATCCTGTAATCTATGACAGAATAATGGTATTATTTTAGTATCCGAATAATATTGTAAACGGAACGACAAATGGAAGTGTTGCTTACTTGTGGCATATTCGAATGCTTTTTGTGTATGCTTTCTTTGAACTTAATAATGCTTCCTGTTTCTTGTCGTTCCCTTCCGGCAAGCTCTCTGCCAAACAAAAGTATATTCGACCCAATGTGGCATAGGCACGTTGCTGTTCCAAAAGATTTTCTGTCTCTTCAGCTCCATCTGTTCTGTCCAATAAAAGATGTTATGGCATATATTATCATTATTTGTATTCAGTAAAGAAGTACACTAATCAGAAGCTTTAGCAAATGTTACCTAGGTAAAGATTATGATGAACCAACGCTTGCTCGTAATCTCCAAGTTTCACATAGACTTCACCTATCATTCTGTGAGCAATGGCACGGTTCAACTTATCATTCAAAGTTTCACAAAGCTCCAACTGTTCCATATACTCCTGCAAAGCCTCCTCCAGTCTTTCTGTCTCAAAGTATACGTCAGCCAGTTCCTTAACAACCTCTGCCAGTTGTCGAACATCCCCAACGCGTTGAGCGCAACGTTTTTTTTTCAGTAATTCTGTAAAATACCACTTAGTAAAGTAGACACCAATTTGTATAAACATAAAGATTACAACACTTACTGGTTACATTCATGTTGCACAAGCGAAATTAATACGACTTTTTCAAGAGATATAAATTCAACACACTTAACACCATAAATTTATAATAAATAATATATTGAGGTCTCATACACTACAAGCGAGTTAAAACACTTCAACAGGTGATTCATTATTGCTTATCGTCTGACATAATCAATTATTATTGCTTGTTATTCTGATTGAGAACGAGAACGCCAGATACGACAAAAACGATTGTTTGAGGGGGAACCATAGTCGATTTTTCATGGTGCGTGAATCACACGGCAAGGCGAATTTCCCTACCGTAAAATCTTCTAATAGAAAATACTGTCACTTAACTGGTTAGGCTCATTCGAAGCCTTCCGATAAAATCTCGGACCCTGCGTCGCTCGATTTACCGATTAAATTTTAAAAAATATGTAAAACGTCAAAAATTGCCATCGAGAGACAAGTAAAAGCAAGATGGCCACGGTCAAAAGCTTGCCATTCCTTTCCAAACACTTTAGACACTGTTTTCATGGAATTGATGAAGAAAATCCAAAAAAGGGCGACGCAGGGACCGAGAAATATGTACTAGAAATATTTCTGTATCGCTGGAAATCACGAACGCGCAGTCGTTTTGAAGATTTTACGGTAATACGAAATCGAGCTGTCAAACAACAAATTTTCCCACTTAAAGCTTAGGCTTTTTTAGTAATCCGTGACTTTACGATTAGTCCCAACGTGCGCGGACCATTGCCAGTAGTGCTTATTTTTCGCAAGCTATCATTTATTTTAATTATATGCAAATAAACAGTGACACGATGATACTCCTAGGCTGGCAGAGTTTTTTAGAATACATCCTTTGTTGCCATTTCACAAAAGGCGGTAAAAGCTTCCAACGGACGGACGCCATCACAAACCATCATACGATTACAAACGCAACCACGGAGCATAATTTGAAATCTGTTAGATATTTATTTATAAGCGTGTAAGTGCTTTACGTTTTGCTGGATTAAAACAGATATTGTTTTTTCCAATATGAAGATTCATCATAGAGTATATTGCGTATAAAAAACTATGCTGGAATTAGTTTTAACTGCGTATCACAAAATGACTAGACCGGCTTTTGGAGCAGGTTATACGTAGTGGATCATATTTCTGTTAAACAGGACATTTCATGATATTCAATTTAGTGTAGTGCTTTATTTTATTAATGGAAAAGGAAGTGGATGTGATAGCGCTTTTGCGCGAAGCTCGTAACCGCTCTAAAAATACGAATAGAAATGCTGAGGTTCGGCAGAGTCAGGAATACAAGAGTATGCTGAAAACATCTCAAGCTTTGAAAGGTAGGTTGAAGTTCTATTTTAGTTTTACAGTTAAGTGAAGAAGGTTTTAACAGTTTTTATATTTTAGAAGAGAGATCTCAACTTAAGGAAAGCATTGCCAAGAATCTGAACGATTTGACAGGACAGAAACATGCTATACACAGGATTTTAAAGAATTCAGAAGACGTTGCTGGTCTGCCCATTTCACACAAGCATCAACAGTATGTAAAATTTTCTATGTTTTTTAAACTAATGAGGTTCTTCTCTTTATAATGCAAAATGTGATTTGCAGACAGGCTGTAACTCTTGTAAAAGATGCAATTCAGTTTATCAATGATATGCCTGAAATCTGTAAGCCGCATGCAGTTATGGACGATAATCTTGTTACCAAACTGTGTGAAGATGCAGTAAGTATAGTAGTCGACGATATTTTATCATATAAATTAGAACGTTTTTCTTATTTCTAACCTGATATTGGCAGAAACTCTGTGGTGAGGCAATAAGTGTGAAACTAAACAAGGCAAAGACTCAAATTGATCAAGTTGAAACAGTCAAGAACAACATTGATCTTCTTAAAGATTGTTACGTTACTTGTAATGGTATGATATTAAATAACTAGATGATCTACCACTTTAATTACAAAAATGATTTAACATTTAATAATAATACATGCATTATTTTTATTGTTTTAGATGATTTGGATGGATCTAACTTAGTATTGGATGGATCTAACTTAGAATTGGATGAATCTAATCCAAAATTGGATGGTTCAATTTTTTAAAATTGCATAAATTATTTTTATTCTATTCAAGTATTTTGTATAGTCATACATGAAAAACTAATTAGAGAAATTTCTATTTCCTATACTACTTCTTTCATGTCAATGATTTGCACTATTCATCACAGAAAGGTATTCATTGCTCGTTTCTAATTTATTGTCTAGATTTAACTTGAGCAGTATCAAGTGAGGATCGACAACATCCTGAAAAAAAAAAGTATCCTGTACGAAGTGAATATGGCTAAATAATATAACATTTATAGGTAAGTAAACATTACTTATACTTACTTTAAAATGTGTTGAGACTTGTGTATTATGTGACAAACCAGGTAAATAAGATTCGTCCATATACTTGTATGATGTACTACTTCGTTCAACATCTTTTTCTGGCTTTTCTGCTTGGGTAACTCGTAAGGCCAGTCTTTCCCTTTTTAGAAAATGAACCATTAGATTATTCATTTACAAAGTGTATACTATATTTCATATATTCATAATTTTACCTGGCTAACGCAAGCTTGTCATTTGCAAGTTTATTCTCTCTCTGCGTCAAAGCTTCAATTTGTAGTTGCCACTGTGCAGCTTTTTCTTTGTTCTGATCTTCAATACGGCGAGCTTCTCTCAATGCTCTAAGACCCTCTTCCCTTTTTTCTAATGCAGACTGCAAAGACAAATTATGGTAACGGTATGGCATGGATTCGTATCAGGAGAGAAAGGTGGCCAATCCAAACCATAACTATACTTTGATGGGTATCCAAGACCGATAACCTTATCAGGAAATGACTTATTTAACTAAGAAAAGCCGATCTTGACTGAATTGCGGTGCAACGAAAACTAAATAAATTACTTTATCTATTTATGTGTGTTTAAACGATGCGCAACTTAGCGCAATAATACGTAGGAAGAAATTTAAATCAGTAAGTACCCAATGGACCACCCTTTATAAAAGTTTCATTGTGCAATTTTGCAATTTTTTATGTAAGTAAAATAATACCTGTGTAAGATCTTCCAGTTCCTTAGCACGTAATACCAGCTTACTTTCTTTCTCGCGTAACACCTGACGTTGCGATTCAAGTTCATCAACTCTTTCCCGCCATTTTTGCCTTTCCTGATTAGCATTAGCTGCTGCATCCTGCGCGGCTTTTAAAGCAGCTTCAATCTGAAGACAGTTACAAAAAATTTGTTGGCTGTACCGAAAAAAAAAACGTTAATTTACAAACCTCAGCCTTTGCTGTATCATCAGATCCAATTTTCAATCTGCTGGTTACTTCCAATTTTGCTTTCTCAGATGCAATAGCTTCTCGCTCTTTATTAATTATTTTGTTTTGTCTTTCTTGCTCCTGCAGCCATGTTTCCTTCATTGCCTAGTTAAATAAATTATTTAACATATACTATATTTCAGAAACTAATTATTTTATATAGAATCAATTAATTAATACTTGTAAATAGCTTCGCTCCCATTGAACTTGCTCATTGAACAATTCTCTGTCCCGTACAAGAGATTGTTCTCTGGACTTTAGTCTTTCTTCAGCTTCATTGTTTTCTATGCTTCTTTTCTGAAATTCAGAAATCATTCGCATGGCTCCAATCTCCATTTTCTGTGCAGCCTCCATTAACTGTCTGCGTTCTGCATTTAGTGTATTCTCATGTTTCTCCACTTGCTCTTTTAACACTAAAAAAAATGCAGTTCTTGTAATTTCTTGTATTCCAAGCAAATTAAATTCAAAATAAGAATGAGCATACGTTCTAAGTGTTCCACTTGTTTGTTCAAATAGTTTCTTCTCGTTTCTTCAGTTTCCACATTTTTGTCTTGAATTTTATCATGTAGCAATTGAATGCCTTCTGTGGCAGATTGTGCCTTGTCTAATACAGCCGCCAAATCTGTACTGTAACTTTTTGTAGTCCCTATAGCTTGGCGCTCCAATTCTTTTGCTTTATTAATACTTTCTATGGTCTCAGCGTGTTCTTTTTCTAGGAGCATAACGCTGCGGCGATGACGTTCATGAATTTCTCTAAGGGATCCCTCGTGCTCTTTCTAATGAACAATGAATTGGTGGTTGATTTTTCAGGAACAAATTTACAAAGCAAAAATTCTACTTGGGTGGGTGAAGTTTATCTAGTCAAGTTTCACTTTTTTAATTACCAGTTTATATACCTAGATGAATTTATGCCACTCTTGGTACGTACCTTTAGTTTTTCTATTTCCTCCGTGTAAACAGATTCCAAATTTGTTTTTTCATCCTTCAACTTTTCTATTTTCGCCTCGTAATCAGCTTCCATTACTTCGGAGTCGTGTCGCATTCTGTTTTCGAGTTTTTCCATTGCTTCTTGCGTGATAGTCATTTGTTTTCTAAAATTCCATAATTGTTAACATTTTGAGGAACTAGATTGCTATTCTTTTCTGGTTCAAATAGATAATTTTTACTTGTAGGATTCTTCGATAATTGTGATCTCTCTCTCATGTTTCTCTTTCAAAGTTTCCAGCGTGTTCTCCAAATACAGCTTTTCCATTTGTAACTTATGCACCAGACTTTCCGATTCTTCTTCCTTATTCTTCGGTTGCTCATTAGTTGCATCGCTTGGATTTTTGTTAGTGACAAAAGTCATTGGCACAGAATTTGGCTGAGCCATTAGAGTCTACTCATTGAAATGATAATAGTTAGAGATATAACTAACTGTAATTGTTAATATTAAAAGAAAATGTTTACCTGAATATGGCTATTAATACGTTCTTGCTGCATCTTCATTTGCGCTTCTAATAAAATCTGCCTATCTATTTGTTTCTTGATAAGCATATTAAACTGTCTTTCTTGTTCACTAAGTCTATTTCTTTGACTCTCCAAGAGTTGACTCAATTGTTCATTCTGTCGAGACAACGTGGCTGCTGTTCTCAATTCGTGTTCTTGTTGTTGCATAGACATAATGGCCGCCTGTTGATCGAACTGCGTTCCCATTAACAGAGACATATGTTCAGGATAATTAATTTTATTGTAATCCAAACTGGATTGCTGAATCGATACAGGTTCCTGAACACTTTGAATATCTTTAAACAGTGTACTGTTTCCTATTGGTTGAAAAACCTTTGCCAAATCATCTTTTGGATTTGCATTCGACAAAACAGTTTCTTTTTCACCTTCTGATTTTTCTTTCCTTGATTTCTTTGGTCCTCCCAACCATTCTGGAAGACTATCCTTGTCCACTGCCTTTGTTCCGTTTTCAGAGAGCGTCAGCATATTCTCCTTCTCTTTTGAAAGCGACAGTTGATTATTCTTTGGCGTGTCGGCCTGCCGTAAATTAATAAAGCAATTAATGCAATTTGTTTAATTAATGAGTTTTACTTTTACTTACTTCGCTAGCGTGAAGAGGAGGCTGCTCAACGTGCGTGGACGATAAAGAAAGTATACCTAGAGGATCATTTATCACTCCGGAACTTCTTCTTCCTCGTCGAGGTTCTCGTGGTGCCGGTACGGTTGGAGCATATCCGATTTCTAAGGATTTTGATTCGATTTTTGCAGCTTCCTGTCTAGGTTGAGCAACAGGTGTTTCTAATCCAGGTCTTATGGGATCCTTGCGAGGATTTAGTTCCTTTGATAGTGTAGCACATGGTTTGTTTCCAAATAAATCTTCCATTAATGAGGATTTTTTCGTTTTTTCACTCGTAGAAGTTGGTCTGTCTGTTAATCCCGCAAGCACGTCGTTTTCAGAATCGAAGACAGTTTTTGGCTTTTGAACAGCTTTCTGTGTATTTGATTCCTGATGGTAAGCAGGTGTCTCATCCACTATACCCAACCAGTCAGGGTCTCGGGTAACAGTTTTTGGCTTTGGTTGTTCAGATTTTGGAAAACTATTCAGACTTGATTGTTTTATAGGTGATTTTACATGTTCTGTAGGATTTGTATTTTTAATTCCAAACAAATCCGCCATCTTGTTACCCTTTGGTTTTGACATCGCTTGCTTTGATTTTTGCTGAAAAGTCTCCTCATCGGATAGTAGATCTGCTAGAGGATCATCTTCATTGAAATCTGTATATAAAATTGCTTATTTAATATTGTATCTTATACATTCATACACATTTTTTTTAAACTAACCACGGAATGCTACTCTCTTCTTAGCATCAGATAAATTCTGATTGTCAGGCTCTTTAGATTCAATAGATGTGCGTGACTTTGCTTTGCTTAATGTAGAACCAAACAAATCGTTATCCAAATCATCCATATCTTCAACCATCCTTGCCATTTCTTCAGGATCAACATCTGAATTATCCGACAACTCAGCCATCTATTTTAATACAATTTGTTTTTATTAGCAAACACTAGGTCGACAAATAATATAGTCTCAAGTTTGCATTACATTATCAAAACTTACTTTCAATTTATAATAATTGAAGTACAGATGATGAAACGAATAATAATTAAAAAATTGTACAATAGTACTTCATTCTTACACATATAATAAACATTTTTCTTTGGGTTTCATACTATTATCAGTAATATCCAAACACTATAAGTTAATAATAGTACTTTATATGTCACTATAATCTATACGACTATACTCTACATGCATATGATAGGATAATTAATTGAAAAGAATCTGTCAATTGAAGTTTCTACATTTGTTTACACTGATCAGCTGTTGCGTTACCATAGCAATGCGGAAGCGCCGCCCACGGGTCGTTCTAATTGGTTGAAATTAATCACGTGGGACAATGCATATTGCCAGTCAGTGAGTGACGTGTGAACTGTAGCGTAGTGTATTGACTGACTGTATGTAAAAATGGCAGTTGTCCACTTTTCGGCTCGCGCTTACTGTAAGATTATTTTGCACGCGGCAAAGTATCCGCACTGTGCAATAAATGGTCTCCTGCTAGCCCGACAGAAAGGGAAGGGAGATGGAAAATCATCAGAACTGCACATCGAGGATGCCATTCCACTGTTTCACTTGTGCTTACACGTTTCGCCCATGGCGGAAGTGGCTCTTACCTTGGTAATTATTTAATATTTTATTATTTACAGTGTATCAGTAATTCTATGATAAACTGACTTCTTTTGCTATCCTCTTAATGTATTTAAAAGAAGTTTATTATATATGTGATAAATAATGCTTCACCTATTCTTGATCGGAGCATGCTGGTTTAGTAGTGCGATTTGAAAACATTTCTAGAAATTAATTATTCATTGCAGGTTGATCAGCTAGCGACGCGAAAAGGCTTAGTAATAGCAGGCTATTACCTGGCCAATGAAAATATTAATGACATGAGGTGATTAGATTTCTAATAGTTCTAATATAATTAGCTAGTATCTACTTTATGTAGCTAACATTTGTATTACCGTTAAATTCAGTACAGACAAACCAGCTCACAGGATAGCTGACAAAATAGCGGAGAACTTTCCTGGTGCATTGCTTGCGGTGGTAAGTTAATCAAGCTTGCATTAACCAGTTAATCCTATAAATATGACAATGGATGAATTTATCTTTATAGATAGACAATAAGGAAATAACTCTGGGAATGGGATCGAACCCACTAAGAATCTCACAAAATTCGGATGGAAAGTGGAAGACAAAAGATAAATCAAAGTATGTGATTGATTGAAAAATTATCATTTGCATAATTGACAAATTGTATAAAATCTTCAATTCTTTTCAGTATAATTTTCGAAGGTGACGACAGCCTCACAGAGGCAATGTATTTCCTAATGAAAGGAGAAGCGTACCGGAACCTTGTTGATTTTGATAATCACCTCGACAATGTTGCCCTGGACTGGCAAAATCTTGAGTTAAACGATATCATAGAAGAGGCTCGGGAGAAGTACTGATCACATAAGCTGTAAACATTCCCAAAAACATTTATCACTTTATTCGTCCTGTAAACAGACACACCTAATCCACACCGTACGTGAATTTTATTAAAAAGCAAGTGTACATACGCCATAGACTGTATAAATAGAAAGATATTTCTTGTTTCTACTCATAATTTCATCTCTTGCCATTTTTTATTATCGCGTCTTCCTTTAGCCAAGATTTACTTTAAGAAGCAACTCACGCGTTGTCTTAAATAAATGATAACGTAATGGGAGGTAGAAATAATGAAAGATGGAAAAGAAACACTAACTACATTAATAGAACAAATATTTATTAACATTTTTATAATGTTTCGTGCGACATAGTCATGGGCAAACCATTTAATTAATCCAGTAATGTAAGACGAAGTTTTTTTTTTCTGAACAATTATTTCCAATCAGAATAGCATTAATCGTAGTAAGAAAGTGTGGTCCAAACATATCCTCAACTAAAGATTCGATTACGGATGATAGACCTATTAGACAACAATCAGGTACATAATTTTCGAAAATCTACGTCATAGTGCCTACCGGAAGTGTCGGAAGGATATTTCGCAATCTTCAAATATCAATATTTCCAAACGAAATGTAACGAGCGGCATTCCACCATATTCCTTAATTTCCTACTATTATCAATTCACCTTATCACAATATAAATCCAATCCCCAATTAAACATTGCTCGTAACATTTTCATTTAAAAATATTCTCGTCCCCACAGCCGGCCGTTTGCTTCTCTTCCTTTTCACAAATCCAAATGAAACTTAGCATCCTTATCATATATTGCTTCTTTTATTTAATTCATCCTTATCCCAAGCATTTCGATTAATTAAACGGCCGTGCTCGCTCTCTCAGTTTTCTACTCCAAGCAAGATATAGAAAACCGAATATAGTATAATACTAATCCTACAGCGAAGTTATAAGTAGTATCGTTTACTAATTTATTTATTTCCAACTCATTGACCCTCGTGACTTAAAAATTTTGACTGTCCACAATCAGCGACTATCTTTCCTCTCTGAAGTGCAATTTTTGGCAAAGCGGACTTAAACCACCGCTTCGCCGATTTACAGAGAAGATTTACGCGAAGCACGGATGATATGGTTCGCAGTGAATTTAGTACGCATCACAGATCAATTCAGATGTATCAAAAATACTGCACACGTACCTAATTGGTGCATCTGTGTTCACCTATGATTACTTTATACAGATTATGATAACAAGTAATGATATCGATCTTTAAACCTTGACGGATCGCGGCTGGTCTTCGTACAAGGACGTTATAAAAAATAAAACCAAATGACAATAAAAAAAGTAAACTAATGCCTCAATAGAAATCTTTACAATTTCGCAATAAAAACACTTTTAATTAATCGCAAGAGTAATTAAACACTATTAATTAAATAGTCAAAGACGACCGCGACCCATTATATAGCATAAAATCACAATGCACAGCCACAATGTTACTTATGTCACCCCCCCGTTGTAATATGCGAAAAAAAAAATGGCCACGATAAAAGATAAAAATTAAGTACAAGTAAACGCCAAACGTATTTTCGTACCTTCGTAAATTCATCCAATGCAATAACAATAATTAATATAATGTAAAACAGACGATTTTACACGTCCTCCTCGAAAGTGAATGTTCCAGTTAATGATTTATGCAAATAGCTTAAATATATGTTATTGCTTATAGCCTTGCAAGTTGCCACTTGAGACGACATCTTCTTATTCATCCTTGAATTATTTGCATGATACAGTTGCATTGCGCCGTAAGACGTGAATACGCAAACGCAAAATTGGTGCTTCACGTTATTCATACAGGTAAATACGTAATCGTAAGAGGGAGTCACCACCCTCTTCAACGGAATTACACGTATGCGTAATGCGAATTTCTCTAGCTTAAGAATACGCGTAGCAATATGCCGTGATAATAATAGGATTGCCCTTGCGATAGGAAGAGTAGAAAGGAAAGAGATTTTCTTTTTCTGTGCTTTTCGTTTTCCTTCTATAGGCATATAAAATCTAAGTACCGTATAGTCATCCACTACGTTATTCACTCTACCACTCTAACTTATTGATAAGGTACGATTTTCTAGATAGCACCGGGTTAGCTTGAACAAATTCTTTTTCTCTTTTTTTATACGCATCTTGCACGCACGTACTTATACGATCATTAATCGGAGCCAATGACACCGGCGCTGTCTAAACTTTTGTCATCGTCGAAATAGCCTTGGTATTTGTATACCTACAACATTTTGCATTAACATTGTATAAAAGTAGAGCGTTGTTATTAATAGTTTAGGTTGTTAGTAATATCTTATTTATATATGTATAATAGAAAAGATCTTTCGACAGTATTTCTTTTGTCTTGTCACTCTTTTTTTTATTTTTTCTTTCTTGGTGAAACGTTGAATTGATTCTTTTGGACACTGTCGAATGATCGAGTCGTGGAGGTGCTTCTTGTATGCATATATAATTACGTCATGACCGGCATGACGCGAAATTTTTGATGATTTTCTTATCGGATAGAAAGACAGTAAACTGATTAATGATGGGTGCAGGTGTCTGGTTTGAGTATTAGAGTCATGAAGGTTCTCGTATCGGGTTCGTTATTTAGTTCTGTCGCCATTTTGGTACTCGGTGACGTATTGGAATTGATTTTGCGAAATTTTTGAGAACGATATCAATTCAGGACTCTAATACTTGTCGTAGACAATTTCTTATTGTTATACTAATCTTGTTTCTTTCTCGTGCATCAGACAACAATAACTTTCCTTATTACCTTACGCAACGTGGGATAATATTATCTATATAGTTTCTCGTTAACAGTTTTATAAAATCCTCTTTAAATCTCTCGCAACAATGTCACTTCGTAATCGAATAACAACGACAGAATTGATAAATACACGCGGCTCCAAATCGAAAGCTTAACGACGTTCTGGACGGTTGCGGGAAATTAATAAAAATTAGCACTACGTATCCTCGATACGATAAATCATCATACTTGATGTATGACTTAATGATACTTTGAGTACTGTGTTCGCGAGAAATCTCACAGCTTTGTCCACTCGAGGAAAACTCCATTTTGAAAACGTAAAACACGTCGTTTACTAATCAAGGCCAAAAACCGTAATCCAGGGGAATTTTTGCCATCGAATGGGAAATTCGAGCCCGAATCGGTTTGACTGACTGTAAGTGAATTTGTCCATTTTCCAATAATTGCCACACGCACTGGCAGCTTAATTCTCTCGAACTTCGTTATAGTTTGTAATTAAATGATACTCGATCAAACAGGAAATCCAATAGCCTGGCGACGACACACTTTCCACCAGTGTACTATCCTTGAAAACTCCATGAGGATTGTCGTGTGCTCGCAAGCTTCTCTTAATCAGGACGCCATCTTCTTGTCCAGCCAATGTATTACCAATGTTAAATGTTATGGAACGCTTGTTCATACAAGTAATTGTTACAGCAGAAGATAGGCTGAGATCTAGAGTCCTTTCATGGCTGTAGAATTCCAGGTCTGCTATTGTACGTAGAGCGAGTTCATCCGAGATTCCTGGAATAGCCTCTTCTGTATCCTGGAGTCATTCTGTCAATCGTGGTAGAGGATCAAGCGTGTCCTTTTGCTACGTCAAGGAGGATGGTGATTCCGGTGGCATTGGCAGCTGGGCAATTTGTCTGTTGGAAGCTCTTCTTGGCCAGTGTTGTGGAGAAACTGGAGGCGTCGTCCTTGGAGTAGCTGGTGCTGATCCTGCCCTTAATCTCCAATTACTTCCGGTTACCGGTATACTTCTACCAACAGCAGCTAAGTTGGTGCTGCTGCTGCTACAAGCCACCGCAGAGGATAGGTCGACCCTTGACACTGCCCTATATGTAACATCAAAAAGAAGAGGTAAAAGAGAAAGAAAACTATTCGTAGGTCCATCACGTTTAGTCTACTTCGTGTAACAGTTTTCCCCGTACCTAGATGGCGGTGCAGATCCGGTATATGAGTGTAAGCCAGCTGGACCACTACGTGGCCGTGGAGACGAGATGGTACTTGCTGATCTTGGTAAAGCTGGTGAAGGTGGCGCGGACGGCAGTAACCTGGGTGATTGTGGTGGTGTCCTACCAATGCTCAAACTCCCGGAACTGCTAGAAGAAGACTTTCTTCTCAGGGTCCTGAAGAAGAAGAAGGAGAAGACGAAGATTCAGGATGGCTACCAGAGGTTTCACGAAATGAATAAGTAAATAATACTTCTACGTTAACACTGCTGATTCTTTACCTTTTGGATGGTTGCCGACATAATCCAGTAGGACACTGTCGACCCATGGCGCATTTTCCTTCACAGACTTCACGTGCCAACGCCAGGGTCTCGTAATTTCTCAGGGTAGCTCTGCAAGCCTCCGCGTCCGTTGCTGCCAGAGCCAAACTTGGAAAGCGTTCCTTGAGGCGACGTCTTTCCTACGGAATACAAATTGGTAGGCGTTTTCAAAAGTACTTCCAAGAATCTCTCAGGCTGGATCATTCATTTCTTTCCCATCTCGGAAGACTCACCTCCTGCAAACGGGTTGACTCAAAGTCCTGGAGTTGCTGCTGAAATCCAACATTGGGATTCGCCACGGCTCGACCCACTCTCACCACTTTTAACGCCTCTTTCCAAGACAGATTCGTGATACTCATTATGTAGGCCACAGCCACTGTTACGCTACGCGACATTCCTGCTAAACTGAATGATAAGGATCCCTTTGTGAAATCAGAATACTAAAAGGTGCTCCAGATTTTTCTTTCTTGCAGTAACTTATCTCTAGATATACATATAGCTTAGTGGCCCACTGGTCCCTTTCTTAGAATCATTTACACGTTTATACGTTTCCCTGGAACTTTTTCCCAGGCTACTTTTAATGACTGTTCCTACAATACTTTTTCCACCAGAAAACCATGACTCAATGCGTATCAGATAACCTCTAAATTTTCCAACAATATCAGATAACAGTCCAGTACCATGTCTTTACTCTATGAATTAAATAGCAGTTAAATTTTTCAACTATCATAAACACTGATGCCATCTCAACACGCAAACTTGCATCAATACAATGCCTACCCTAGGGGAAACTACTGTGAATCTTTTAACGGTTCCAAGTAAAACTTATTTTTATCTCACCAGTGAATTAAAACGTTTCCACCACGAAGTCGAGCTGCGTGTATGAAGTCGTTGCAGAGGGAAAAGTACTGAGAAAGATTCTGATCAGGCGTGTCGGCCGCCAGGATACAGAGGTAGTGCTTGTCCTGAAAAATCAAAATTATTTCAAAAAATTCATCCAATCCTTACAGCTTTAAGCATACTTAATATTAAATCTATATAAACGTTTAGATGGTTGAGCTTTTCACGTGGACCAATACAATATTCCTGACCCATATCTCATGAATATAATATATATACATACAGACTTATTGCAGCATGGCTTTACTGCACTCTGGTGCACGCTATCCCTTTATTACTTACGGAATGCAGGCGACGAGCTGCATCATGAATGGCAAGGATATGCGTGATCTCGTAGCGTTCCAACTGTGCGGCGTCTTTACTATCACGATAGTTACCCACGTAGAGACCGGGTAAAACCTGAAAAGCATACATTAAAGTATTACCACGATTCCAAGAGACTCCAAGAAATCATTCAATTCAATATGCAGTCATAAATCTTATACTGATTGGTTCTGACGAATTTACAGAGGATAATTCGTTGATTTTTCTCTTCCTCCTGGAGCAATAAAAGCAGAGAATAAAAATAATAACCAGGAGTAATTCTTAGTCTGGCCTAATGAAATTTCACAAAGCTCAGAACGAAGCTCAGAAATGAAATTCAATAGTATTCTGTAATAGTTTTCAATTCCTTTAGGATAGCCTTTTGTTCGTGTATACATATATTTTATTGCTTTGCGTGTGTTATCCTGAGACTATACGTTTATTGGAGCTTTTGACGAATTCTCATAAATCGCTATTCACGTCCTGGCCATAAAGCCTGTATATTCCTTGCGACTATCGTATCCGTGCATCGAGATGAAACGGCACGGGAAAATATCCGATAGTTTTACTGGATTTTATGTCTCCCAGCACGGGTTGAATCGCTCTTTGCAATTTCGAGACTGCCTCCTGCCCGAGAAATCGCGATGTCTGGCGAATTTTGAGAGGAGAGCATGAAATTGAAAGTAAACCAGCTTGTAAATATAATCAAAACAAGCGAATACATGTTTTCTATTGATAAATCATACACGAATCGCATGTCAAAACGATTAAACAAAGTCTTTGCTCATTGTGAAATATAATCAAAAAAAAATTAATTATTCCCAATAAGACTGCATTACGTAATGAGGCGTGGTAGTAATCCTAACAATTGGTAACAATGCTAATTGGTATATGCTGAGTAAACAAAGGAACCGCGATATAATCTTTTACGCAAAAGCATTTTTTTATTCGTTAATTCGAAACTGGAACAATCGTCTCACGTGTCGATAAACAATAACAAACGTTTAAGGTTCGTGACGCCAAGTGACGCGATAATTCGCGAATGCAAATATCGAGTAACAATAACAAGCGTGTAGACGATTGTTTGATAACACGAAAAGTAAAAAGAAATCGATATTCTATGGATCTATTGTAAATATTCATTTTAAATTACGACCATTGTTATTTTGCAATTTTCAATGCTTCTCTTTTTTACCGCCGTAACGTGCCAATCGTAATTCGACTTTAGTGGTGTAGTTTCGCACAGTTAAATATTCCATAAATTTTAGTATCCAAAGAATTACATATTCACATATTAAAACACGTCGCATTGTTATGTTCGCTTATACGTGTCAAATGCTAAGGGACGTATGACGTCATTATCAGAACACGCAATATTTTTTCAATAAGCATATTCATATTTTTTAAAATAATAATATAAATATATATATACGTGTTTTTTGGCACTATAATTATAATTTTTCAATTTATCGTACTTAATTATTTTTTTAAATACCCACGCGCCTATATCTATACGTATATTAGGTAAGAACTTTTGTAATGACTGCCACGAACACAAAAGCATAATGGTTTTCGCTTTCATATGCTCCAGCGAAATATATCGTTTAGAAAGGAGAAGTGTAACAGTAGCTAGACTCAGAATGCATAACGTCCATATTACACAGGTCAGGATAGATTGACTTGCACGCTTGAAGCGCAAACGGCAATTAGCGTGTAAATTCGATAGCGCGAAATATGAATCGTCGAATAATAACGGACTGAGTCAGTTATCGACGTTAGGCGACCATAATCAATTATTCAGCAGAAGGAAAATCCATTTAATCCGTGTCGCGAGTCCCTCGCACGCTTCGCTCCAGTTTAATGGCATGACCGCCATTACTGTTCTTGGATCACTCAAGAGAGTAACCGAACCGGAAATGAAGCAAAATTTTAAGAGCTTTTAACGCGCCATTTTCTTAACGATGCTTACTTCCCTTTTTTTTCGCAATATCCGGCCCTTCCCGTCGTTACACCATTCACCCTAAATATATATATATACTATTCTTCTTCCTTATCAGATGATGATGGACCACTTGGTTGAACTTTAATCAGGAGACTTCCGGCATCGATCATTATTTGTCCGGATGTTACCGAAGGTCTAGATTCTTCGTGTAGCTAGCCTCTTTAGATTTAATGATTAGCCACGAATGTGCTGACATCCTTGATGACATTAACCACTCGATGACTGATGATAAGAGGAGTGGCGGGAGGAATTGACAAGGTTGGACGATCATCTTACAAGGCTGCGGGATGAACGTGAAAATTGTTTAACGCTCGATTTTTCGATTGGCGAGTCGTTAAAGGTTTTCGATCAGCTTCTCATCGAGGATATTTCGCTTCGCTAGCATATCGCGTTATCAGCTTTGTGACGTCGTCGATCCCCACGTCGAGTCGCCGTCAAAGGAAGAGTGCTTCACATCACGACGAAAAGCCTGTCAGATCGTACGAGATGAAATCTCGTTGCTGGACGCTACTTTGCTTAATCTTTCTCGGCGACCTGGTGCGTCTGTCGCATACGGATACTTTGACGGATTCTAACCTGGTGCAGCAGGATACATTGTACTATGGAGGATCTGGTGAAGCTTTGGGTCATCTACAGGAACTGCCACTGAAGGATAGGTCTGAAGGATTTCGTCAAGCTCCCACGGACGCCAGCTTGCTGACGAGGAAGAATAAACGACTATGTCCTCAGGAAGTGGAGAAGATCGGAATTCCTAAGGGAAGCGGAAGACGAAGTATCAGGGAAGAGGATGATCCTCCGCTTGAAAATTCAGAGTTGAGTATTAACGTTAAAAAATGCTCGTGCGATAAAATCAGAAGAAGACCACGACCGGAAATTTTAACTAGGAAAAAATTAGACTCTTATACGTCTAATAGTAAGGAAGCTTCTTTCACGGATAATGGTCGCAGTCAAACTTCCTCCGAATCGATTAATTCTATCGCGACTGTTACGACTACGACTCAACGACCGTTGGAATCGATCAAGACGAACTTTTACGAGACATCGACTACGTCGGCAAGCACGACAACGTTTTTAAGTAAAATTACGGAAGACGGTTTGAAGAATATCGATATAGAGTATAACAGTACAGTGCCGTCTAATATGGATTCAAATGATGCCGGAAAAACGGAAGAGAATTTACCGCCAAATTCAAATTTGACAAACTCTACGCTCGACGCTGCGGAGTCTTTGAAGATTGACGACAGCGTTTCTATGAATAGGACAGAAAAATCGACAGACGTGCCGACTACCGTTTTCGAGAGTGTTACGGAATTGTCGTCAATACCAACGATTACGTCACTGGAAGGAAGACGTAACAATAATCAGGATAGAAAATCGCATAGGAAGTTACCACGAGGGAAGAAGTGTAAAAGGAAGCGAAAGAAGCCAAAGGCAGAGGTGCTATTGAATGGAATAACACAACCGGTTGACAATGGTTCTAAGCATAAGACTCAGTCGACTCCTACGCCAACTTCAGGTCACCCAACTTCCGTGACGAGTAAGCCTTCGCTCGACAACCGGGAAAATCAAAAAACTCGGCCGAGCCCTTGGCCAACTTCAGGTCACCCAACTTCCGTGACGCCTAAGCCTTCGCACGACAACCAGGAAAATCAAAAAACTCGGCCGAGCCCTCGGCCAACTTCAGCTCACGCAACGCCTGTGACGAGTAAGCCTTCTTTTGTCAATCGGGAAACGCAAAAGACTCGACCAAGTCCTGCGCCAACTACAGGTCGACCAAGTCCTGCGCCAACTACAGGTCGACCAAGTCCTGCGCCAACTA
>JARQST010000460.1:612867-725338 GCA_030142225.1 Pachycephus smyrnensis | reverse complement strand
GACCAAGTCCTGCGCCAACTACAGGTCGACCAAGTCCTGCGCCAACTACAGGTCGACCAAGTCCTGCGCCAACTACACCTCGACCAACTCCTGCGCCAACTACACCTCGACCAACTCCTGCGCCAACTACACCTCGACCAACTCCTGCGCCAACTCCTGCGCCAACTCCTGCGCCAACTCCTCCGCCAACTCCTGCGCCAACTCCTCCGCCAACTCCTGCGCCAACTCCTCCGCCAACTCCTCCGCCAACTACACATCGACTAATGTACGCGGTGTATAGGCCCGCGTACGGTTACAATTATTATGATTATGGATTTGGTGGGATATATAACATGCTCAAGGCTAAATTTGGTAAATAACGATTAACGAAAAAATCATCCGGAGTATCGACGCTTCCGAAATTTCAAGTATCGAAAACTCTCGAACATCCTGGCGACGAATTGAAGAACTTCGGTGCTTCCTGGGAATTGAAAAAGGACGAACAATAAAGTATTAAGTCACCTGCGTTAAATCGCTATCGTACGCACGTACGAATAATAACAAAGCGACTGGATGCAATAAAGGAGAAAGATTGTGAATGACTGCGTGATGATTTCCCAGTTCCCGTGAGACTCATTAATCATTTGTTAATTGAAAGTTAATTCGTATGGTTTTCTAACAGTGTCCTGGGGGCCTCCTAAGGCTTTGCTCGCTGACGATAATTTACGTCTGCAATTCGATTCGACGTGCCGATTAAACTGCCGTATTGCCATTGATAATTGAAAAGTCATTTGACGCCAATTTCGCCATCCTACAAGTACCCGCTCTTCGGTGTTCTAATGACCTGACTCGTTCATTCTTTTTCCGTAATTTTCTTTCCCGTACTTTTCTTTCGTCCTGGGCACGTATTCTCGAACCGTTCTCATGAATCTCGGATACGACCGACTAAAGCTTTTCAAATAAAAATTCGAATGCGAAAATCATTAGGGCAAACTCGAGAATACGAGTCCTGATCATCTTCCTCGATACTTCTTTTTTTATCTTGCTTGAATTTTTCTTTTCATATATTGGCACACCTGGTTGTGCCTTTCGTGACGGCAATCTTCATTTACCCTGCTACGCGTGGCCCATCTGATAGCAGATGAAAATGCTGTAATGGCGACCGTTATATCTGGGTTCAACGTTACCTGAGGCGTCCACTGAACTCTTCGAGTCTTTAAAGATTTCCTTATTTATAAACATAAAGAAAAATATGTATGTCAGGCGCGTGTTTAATGCGTTGCTTCTTCATGCAAAAGGATCCTGGAACCTAACCTGACCTAACCTGAGAGGCAGATGCTTCCTAGAAACTTTTTTTATTTTTATCCTGATCCTACGTGGTAGATAGGTTTTTCTATCTTAAAAGTATTTCAGTTTTAGTACAGCAGCTGAGTCACGTTGAATCCTGTCGTAAAGGTTTTTGATTCGTTGGATATTGTAGAAAATCGTTATTGCCACTTTCCCGTTACAGTCTTCCTTTTTGTTAACGACAATAACGTGATCTATACGATCTTACAGATATTACTGTTATGAGCATTAAAAAAAAATTGCGGCACTCCTGGTTCCCTTGGTGAGATTGTGACTTAACGATCCTTAGCGAACTTCAATCGATATTGCTTTTTCAAATCTAAAAATACAAAATCAGCTCAAGAGTTTTTACTTTCAAAGCTTCAGCTATTCTGTGTGATTGATCGAGATTCGAATACGCTTTCTGATTTAAATCAGTCTATACCGTGTCAAGTGCTTTCAATTTTTTAAATTGATTAACCTCAATTGCTTAATTTGCGTCTGGTTATTTAACGAGAGTAATAGAAGCAGCGAGTATTGCAGATATTCAAACTGCAATATAATTAAAAGATAGGTTAGGTGATACCAATCGAGTCAATGATAGAATAGCCATTGAAACTGACTCCATTGTGGACAAAGAAATATCATTCTAGTTGCGTGAATTGGCCGGTGAGTGTTGTGAATAAAATATAAATTGTCTAACTGAAATATCCCTGTCCCCCTGACCCCGTTTTATATCCAACCTTTCTGAATTCCATTAATCTGCGTTAAATCGCGCTGCGGATTTATGCGGTTCGCCAATCGCGATGGCAGCGGCTCTCATTATTTTCCCGCCCTTTTTTTCTTCAAATATTTATTTATTAATAAACGTCATTTCTGGGTCACTCGAGTACCGTCACGAACACGAAAAAACTTGCATGTGGCCGTTCCAAGCGTAGTGTCGATAATTAGCGACAAGTGGGGTAGAATAATTAATACATCGGCACGTGAGCTGCTTGTAAGCGTCATATGTTGTCATCGATCGACGCCCCGTAGGCGCCATTCTTTACTTTCAATTTCGTTGCTTCTTTTCTTAAATATTCTTGCAAACGTTTAATCGACCGGACGTAATATTGGCACAGAGAAGTGACAGTCGTCTGCAATTGTGCAAATAGAGATTTTCAGTTAGGAAAACAATAAGAATTGTCGAGTGACTCATACGTATCTTACGAACATGATCGATGCTGTATTTTCAGGGAACTATCGAGCGTTTCAAAAGTAACTTCCTCGTGGCAGCTACTTTGACATGCTCCTACGTAACATTACGGGACAGTTCTTGGAAACCAGCAGTCTGTCGTGTCGCAGTGATTGTTAAATCGATAAAAGAAACGTGACGAAGTAAAAAAAAGCTCTGCCTTCCAACCCTTTCACAGTGCAATAACCTTAAGAGAATTTTTGTTTAATTTTACAAAAAGTATATCAACCGAATATACGTTTATTAGTTGGCACGAGATTTCTTCCGATTTTTAATAAATTTTCTTTGCCGTGTAATATTGCCATGGGACAAATAACACGCTAAATTTTCTAATAAAGGTTTAGACTTTGGTTCAAATCGATTTTCAGTCACGATGTGTTAAGGCACGCCAGAAATGGCCGGCTTTGTACGTTCTGGTTGTACGTTGTATGTATACAATGAGAATGCCTATGCGGAATAACGCTGTCGTGTGTTCATAAATCAAAGGGAGACTGCTGTTACGTTTTTCTGGCTTATTGCCAAGCGAAAACTGTCCACCGAATGGCGCCACGGAGTTACGTCACTGGTACGAAAAGTATTTTTCAAATTGGTCCAGTGGCGAAAGTCAATGGAAGATTTGAATAAATGCTAAATAAAAAAATGCATGGATGAACAACGATGCTAATTATAATGAATCTTTTTCAGATCCGTCATGCAGTTAAGTATACGTAGAGTACTAGTACCGATATTGTTTATCATAAATAAATCATTGTACGATAATTAGGGTTATGTTAGAGTGAGGTTAGGTACGATTGCTTACCTTATTCATACCATTACCCATGGTGACGCCCGGGACAGTCTTTTACTTGAGCTGCTGATAATGCGATGATAATTGCGTGATAAGGACTGATTAGCCTCTCATCCTCAGGTTGGATTCACTCCTGTGAGCCTCGCCAGCTTCTAGTCCTTAACCTCGTTGTCCTCCATGGGTTTGCGGCTCTCGCGAATTCTTCTGAAGATTCCATTTCTTTCGAATTCATTGTCTATGTCTTTTGGATTCTTTACTGCTTGTCGTAGGCACTTCTAGTTCATTCTTGTTCACTGTTGTTGTTTATCGGCGCGATTTTATTCCTCTAAACGGGATTAAACGTCAGAATTCGAGGCGGAGGTCGCGGAGGAATGACGCAAGGCGATTTTCCGGATTAATATGTGTGAAGTGAGTCGTTTACTCTTTTTCGTAATGTCGCGGGACGATTTTTGCCTTTACCGAAAGCGATGAACCCTGGATTTAGTCTAGTTTGAAATATTTAATGGCAAATGTCATATAGTCGACGTTAACGGCTATGTATAACTCTGACATCGACCTGCTCTTATAAATTGTCTGGAAATAATGTATTACGTCGAGAAGATTCTATACCTAGTGCCTAGGAGACAAGTTGGAATTGTTTGGGGATTTTGAAATTAAGCTTTTAACGGTTTTGATTCAAACATGGCGGCCATTGATTAAACGAAGTACGGGTGCCTTGAGAGTTCTGTGATTGTTGACGTAATTGTGCAATCGGAATTTATAAGATCGTGGAGGAAAGACGAGGCTGGATTTATTCGTGTAGATATTTTAAGAACAGGTGAGATGGAATTTTCTGTACAATTTTATTTAACCTCTAAACGTTCAAGCGCTCTAGAACGCTTAAGTTTTGCTCTTTTACGTGAATTCTCATTGCGTTCTCTGAATATTAATGTTTTATATTTCTTTCTTTCTTTACTGGGAATTTATCGACAGTCTCTATGTCGTATCCATTAATATATTTTTTAATCCAATGAAAATTAATGCCGTCACGTGTATCAGCATCAATGAAACTTTCATCGTTAGTGATTACACCATTTTCCCCGCAAGTCTATACATCAAAAGTTGATGACCTAAGGGATATAGAGTTTCCACTCTATATGCGCTAGATACAATATCACTTTCCATCGATTTCCTCAAGATTGATAAAATATCAAGAGCCCGCACATAACTTTCGATCCCTTCGTTCCACTAGTCTAGTCTTCTTCTAATTTTATAGAGGCTGATGTATTCCAAGCGGAAGAAAAAGAAATCCATCGTGATTCCTAGTTTTGCAACACGGAGACAAAGGGACAGTCTTTTTAGTTCGTTGAGACAATTTTGTTTTTACATAATTTTCTTCGAGGCATGAAAAACTACTCGGGCATTTTCGGAGGTACGTTTTTTTGTCATTCATTTGTATGAAATGTATACAAGTACTTCAATTCGCCTGAAAGTCCTTAGCGAAATGCTGCAAGAGAGAGAGAGAAAGAAAGAGAGAAAGAGAGTGAATATTGTTCTTCTTTTCACGTAACGTTTTTCCAATTTCTCAGAGAATTCAAATGGCTCGTACATCTTTTATGTTTGTGTAATATGCAAAAATGGATGCCTCTTGCCAGGAATCCCTTCCATTGGCTTCGTAATCGTAATACATGTTTACACGTGTCGCTACCAGAATGGTTGTACACAGGTGCTTATATCTATATATTGTCTGCATATGTAAATGCATATATAGAAAGGGAAATAAGACTGGCCAATATGCATCGAGGCAGGTAAACATGTTTTGGTAAACAAATATTGCAAAAAAGCGGTGAAAATAATTAAGAAAAGTAAATGGATGTGAATGCAAATCCTGATTTGATTCGCGAACCAAATTAGGTTCTGTATTTATGTCCTTTTGTATACAAGGAAATAAATTTTTCGTTTCAGAACAATTGATGAGGGAATTGAAGAAAATTTAATTTTGCCCATTCACCTTCTTACGTCATTTTACAAATTTTCAATAAAATTATCAATAAAATTATCAATGGGTGTGGTGGGTTTCGACCATCCATTAGACACTGTGTAACGTGATACAGTCCGAAGGTTAATTGAACTTTGATTTTTACGTCTATTTATAAGGCTGATTTAATGGGAGTGTTTCTACTGTTCGATTATGAATGATTCATTTTCGCGATTGGTTCTGTGCTACGAAATTTGAATAAAATGTTTTTTTTTCATTTCTTTGGAGATTTTATACCCTGCGTCGATCACAAGTCAGGATTTGAATATAATGAGTGAATTTGTTTAACGTTTTTTTGAGATCACTGGGAGATTTTATGTGACTTTATAAAAATTTTATGTTTTTAGAAAAAAGAAAAATGTTGCACTGGACAAACTTCCCTTTAGGGAATAATTAACCGTAAATCTTTAGATGTATGCTTTGAATGCTTAATAGCATCGCGTAACTTCATTATCCCCTTTTGCTAATTATGCTTGAGTTTCGCGGCTATTTACAAGCTTGACATGACGAGTAAGTCGTATTTTTAAATGAAACATTTTCACGTTATATCTCTTTTTCGAATCAACAGTATAACGTAACTCTTTGATCGTTCTTCATATAAAATTTACATATAAATATACTAGCAATAATTCATGAATTAAGTATGGTGACATTTTTTTTTAATTTTTAAAATTAAATAAATACAAAATCATACATTTATTTGGCAAGTCAAACCACCTTACTCTGATGATATTAACAATTGTTGGGTGTGGTGAGTCTTGGCTATCCGATTGGTCGCTCGTGACATAAGGTGTTCAGGCCATTAGTTGAATTTTGATTTTTTTTTCAGCTATTTACACAGTCGACGTAATTGAGGCAACTTGACAAGCGACTGGGTTCTCTTATGCGGCGTTCACACGAAAGGAAAAGTTCGCGAAACGATTTTCATTGTTCCAAGCAGAGTGTTAATTAGATGAAACGTCGAAGGGATCGATGAGAAAACTAAAAGGTATGCAGAGTCAATGTTACGTCAATGGACGCAGAGTATTTTTCAAAGAAAATTTAAACCCCCTTTTGTATTCAGCATTCCATTGTACTCGGCTTCCTGTACAAGTCTAAGACTTCCTCCTAGGAGATTGAACGTCGATTGATCGATAGAAAATATATAAATATTAACAGCAGAATCAAAGAAACCCCATCCCTTGTGAATACTCAGCAAAAAACCGTCAATTTTTTTTGACAGAAAAAAATGCAAAATAAAAATTGCAATTTTTCCCCATCATCCCCTACTCCCTCAGTGTCACTGCAATTGTACGAATGAGTGCAAAAAAATTGGACGAGGTAAGTCGTGATGATTGTATAAAAAATTCTGTCTTACCCCAAAGAATTTGAATATTTCGTGCAATCGTTTCTCTTTTTTTCAAAATATTCCCCACCTTAAGGACACATGCATTTCGATTAGACGCGATGGTGACAATTATTTAAAACCTTTGACGTAATTCGAATCACGTTTACAGCGTTTCAACATTTTTCTTTCTTCCTTCTTTTTTTTTAGGTCCCCACGAAATTTCCTCCCTTTCGAAATTCTCTGGAAATGAAAAAAGAACCAACCCTGACCTGCAGCCGCAGGAGGGTGGTCGCGTATCAGAAGGGCGCGCCGTGCGAAAACTGTCCCGTTTGGCAAGACGATAGAGCAAGGAGCGAACGATAGTGGGGCACCAACCGACGCCGACGCTAAAGCCAGAGTCGACGTCGGGGATGTTACTCAAGGCGCAGACGCCGCTCGATAAAACCCCCTGGCCCCGTGATCTGCCCCCTCTGTTCCCAAAACCGTGAATCTCATCTACTAGAGTCACCGGCTCGCGAACCGGGATATGCGATCCGCAATGAAACGCTAACGAATGCCTCAATGGATACCACGTATGGTGTATTTACATAATATATATTTTCTACTGATCCATACTGGCCAGTCGCCTTCCAACATGCATAAAAGATCCGGACGATAAAACAGATAGTTTTTTTAATTACATACCGATTTATCCAACGCGTATATAATTATTGTATTTGAAAAAAAAATTTGAATTTCCATTTTCAACCGAAATTCCGTTGGTAAAATAGAATAACGCGAATAGTAGAATTGAAGTGAAAAGAGAATAACGAGGACGGCCGATACTCTGCTTGGTACTTGATAGAGATTTTTTATCCCCCCCTCCCTCCTCCTCGTCTTTTTTCACTTGGAATCTTCAATGCTTTCGTAATCTATACAATATTGAACCCTAAGGCACGTTACCCTACCTGGGATGCTGGGATACCATCAACTCCACTTTCTCGCGGATGCATTTAGATTCTTTTTTTTCTCTTTTTTTCTTTAGCTCTTCCCCAGGACAATGGCGAGTTTTTCACGTACAATGGAACCTCGTTGACGTTTCGACGGTATCGCTTTAACTTCTCGTTTAACGATCGAGCTGTCTCTCATTGCGGCTTCCTGGAGGCCTGGACTTCGAGACTTCATGCGTTTGAAAGACGATGAATGGTGTAAGGAAAGCATTTCTTTGCCATTTTTTAAAACTTTTTTTACGCCTCCTCCACCTACGACCGTTTTCCCTGCAGTAGAGGTACGTATGCCGTACCGGGAGATCCACTTCGTGGCACTAAGAGAAACGTCTCTCGAGTCATCCAAGTTTCTCTTGGAGCTCCCTCTTTTTTTTAAAACATTTTTCTTTATCTTATAGTTCCTTGTTCTCTGGTGGCACTGTCTTGTTCCTTTTTTTGACTACTTTTTCTCTCTGCATTTTCCTCAGAGCTAAACCGTCCCGCGAACCGTACTACTCGTCTGGTACTTAGTCAACCCCTGAAGCAAACCACTCGAGAAGCTCCGGGCGTGTTTTCCACCCTGGAGAGACTCTTGATACGTGAGAGAATGGATACTGCCTACGGGTATGGCTTACAGATATCATTTCAACCTAAAGCTGCTGACAGATAAGAGCAAAGATATTGGAACGATTTAAGGCTTTTATTATTTTTGTATTTAAGAATGCTAAAGGGTTACTTAAAAAATTTTAGGTATAGCCACGTAATACGGTTGGGTAATAAATAAATGAAGTAAAATAGATTTGGATACTTGATAGATTATTTTTTAGAATTCTCAAAATTCTTTAATCGACGTTTCAAGGTCGAGCATTCCCAAGGAACGTATAAGGATGCCTTGTGAATGTGAAGCGGGAGTGGCCGGCGCTCAAGGAATCTGTGTAATCCCTAAAAATAGTGTCATCCATTTTGTCATTGATAACCTTGACATTATAATGCGAATAATGCTTCTGCGTTATTAATTCCAATTATTCATATTGTTTCTAAAAATGGTCAACAGTGCGTGTAACTGTTTTTATTGATATTTAATATCACGTATGACAGATGATCGCAGCGAGATTGTAATTAATTCTTTTTAATTATTATCAGACTATTTATCGCTGCTAATAAGAATCTACCTGTCTCAGTCCTATGCAGAGGGTCTAGTGTCGTTACTCTCTTGTAGCACGTGAGCAAGGAGACACTTGCATATGCATGTGCTGACGCGAAGGTGTGTGGTGGATAATGAGCTATGCAAATCCGTCGATGATGGCATTTACTGTCGAGAAGAGAATACCGATGATAAATAAAGTAAAAGCGTAAACAATGATGATTTATGTAAAATGGAAAAACAATTGCATAATTTTTCTTGGACTGTTAGTCTCGTATAAGATTTACAAGAATGACGATTCTCTAAGCGTCCTAATAAAAAAAAGAACTTAAGCAATGTCACTTCAGAATACTAATTGAAACGTACGTGAAGTACATCACGTTGGATTAAAATGAATAAAATTTCTGTACAATTTTTTTTAAAGCTCCAAGTGAAACTAGTCCGAATACAATTGTGGAAAGGAGCAGAAATGTACGATGATAATATGCTAACACTTTTCCCGGTTAAATTTCCAGAAGACACCAAGGCAAACTGGCTGATCTGCCGACTGTTCTATCCTGGGGAGTCTTCGTCGTACGTCGAATGACTCACCCTGGTAGAAGATTGCGACCTTCCGCAGCGCGAATGTAAAAATTGCCACGGGCGAATTATTGCTGTTTCTGCTTGGTGCTCTTGGCAGACTCTTCTTCGTGGTCGTCCGCAGGAGAGTAGCAGATGAGCAGCAAGCCGAGAAGTACCAGGGTCGTGCCGCACCACCACGTCAAGGACGTGGACTCGCCAAAGATCAGGAAACCAAGGAGTGCCTTTGAAAATAAAAGAGGAAACGGAAGAAGATAAGTGGACGTAAGTGAAGAAAAAAATTGAAGGATAAACGGTGAAAAGCAAATTTACTAAACGTCAAAGAAGTGTATTGTCCAGGCGTGTCTGTGCTTTTTCACTATGACAGCTTTCACGTCTGATTTTCTGTGTGCGTAGGTGAAGTGGCTAATGAAGTGGTGAAAAAGTGCGAATAAGGAAAGCACAGCAGGTGGAAGAGGAATTGATGGCGGCACTCGACTCCTGGATGAGCTTAGGACGTTACCTCCCATTCAAACTGTTGTAATTAACACTCGAGTTTTCGTTCTCGAGTTTCCATTTAACGTATGAAACATCAAGGTGACTGTTTGGTGGATTTTCAACGAGGACTGTTGACACCATTGAACAACCAAGTCAAAATGCTCTCCCCGAAGAAGAGAGTCATTTACGTCCACTCTGGTGAGTTGAGGCAGTGGGAAAAGATGCGCAGCATCTTCATTGACTTTCCTTATAAATATCTTCCTTGAATCTACAACCATATGCATAGTTGCGACAAAATGATCATGATCATTACCTCGATAACTATTATGCTTAATAATGAAACATGATAAAATTCCTTAGTGGTCCAGTCGACAAAATGAGACAGGACAAGAAATACTTGTTGAACGATCCACGAGGTCACAGTCGAACATTAAAATGGCTGTTGACCTCATCCCAGGATCAGCATTTCAGGTTCGAAAAGTTTCGATAAAGGTCATACCCGTTGGACTTTATAAATAATTGATTGATAGTCACGCATAAAACCTGTCCCAGTCCAATTCTTTTAAATGATTCTGAAATATCACAGCTAACCCTGGTGACCTTGAATGATTTGAATGTTACCTTCTTTCCGTGCATGCGGAAAATTATCTTGGGTCTGTTTAGCATTTGAAAATGACTGGGAGCATTCTAAAGTGGCTTCTAGGATAGTCCACGTGAATGGCCTTTCACTGCCAGCATCGGCGACTTGGAGATTCTTTGAAATCCACAGGATATACCATAGTAATACTCGCAGAGTCCATAGTGATTAATTCGCACAGTTATTAGCAGATCGAAATAGGCGCGCGGCACGCGATATTCATTCGCATAATATTATTCTTTCGTTAAAACTTGAAGATTCGACTCTCCGATAAGAGAAATGACGATTAAGATCCCTTGATAAATAACGAAACTGGGTGAAGATCAAATACCTGCGCATCCTTTGTAAGTTACCGTTAATCTAAGATAAGATAACACGGCACAGCTTCTTCAGGGACGGTTCCACTTGTATCGTCTATTTAAAAGCTATCCGTGAGTACTAGTTATATTTATCCGTATATCTTCTTCGTATAACAGTGCGTTTTCATGTATAGAAAATTTATTCGAGACTGTACCACAACGTTAAGCTCACTCGTACGTAACTTAGATCTAAGAGATAGTTCGTAGTAGCCCTGAGCGATCTATTCCTTGTCGAGGATTAAACTGGATTGGCTGTTGAGAATTCAGCTTGATTGAAGTTACCTAAAGATAGGAGATAAGGTGGTATAATGAGAACTAAAAAAAAGAAGACAAAAAACGTTTACGGTATCGCAACTAAGTATGCGCATAGTGGATTGGATATTGGTACTCTCGATACGAAAAGTTATATCGGTTACCTGAGCGTGGTATATAGGTATATCAGTGGGAGGTTATGTATATCTTATCTTGAGGATTTCCGTGAAATTAATTCTAAAGATTTCTACGAATCAATGATGCTCTATCACACGTGGTTTTTACCTTTTGTTGACTCCAATGTCGTATATTAGATAAAACGAAATTGGCGATAACCCGATAACGATGGATGCTTTACACCGTCGTTGAAATGTCTTGACAAATTTTGTACATCACAGTACAGTTTACTCACCGAGCAAAAGTAGTTTGTGGTTGCACTAGCGACTGTGGCCGGTAAGGAAGACACTTTTCCTTGAAGAGACTTTACGAAGAAGGTGCAGCCTGCAGTGTTACTCGTTACCATAAGTACCAGGAGTAAAACTTTTAGTAGAAGAAACGGCTAGAAAGAAGATTAATTAATTTTAGTTTCTAGTTTTAGCAGTGTTGATGATAGGGTAGTCAGAAGATATTTGGAAAAGAAATGGTGAAGTAGAGTTATAATTGTTGATGATACTACTATGGTTTCTGCACAGTTAGAAATTGTTCTTGTAATTAGTTCGAGGTTGTGTAACTAACGAATATGATTTTTGAGTCTTTTGTTAGAAGAGTGATTTTGAATTTCGTGTGGTTTCCCGCCACTTACCAACGAACTGCCGCCAACGCCTCCGGCAAGCTTGCCGAAGAGACTCCCGGTGGTTGCAAAGATCCCGGCGATAACGGCCAAGTGAATTTTATTCGAACGGGACTCCATGTTATCCTTCGGGATGATCACGAGGACTTAGTCAATTAAAAACAGTTCCTATTAACAACAGGAATCAGTCGATCATAACTGCGGAGTCTGTAGAACGTAAGAAAGCAATGGCCGGTTAGGTGTGAATTGGTCTTTTGAACTACCTAACTGGCACGGTTATTATCATCGCGTTTCACGTAAATTTTCAACTGAAATTGCCGCCCACATTTTTCACTTTACAACTGTAATTTATAGCTGGCAGTCGATGGATTTGCGTAGAAGAGAATAAAAAGAAAGCCTGGTTAATTCGTTTTTATTGTGGATAAAGCAGCGCGACTGACAGAAAGCGGCGTATTCTGGTACTTCCAAAGGATTCCGGAAATTCCATTTTCAAATCCTCCTGCTTCTAGCTGATAATTTTTGCAGTCGCCTCTTTCTGGCTACCTAGACGTATCAAACACTCGAGGGAAGCAATTGTATCAACACGAAACTAAAACATGTTTGATAAACGGCGTACGCACGTTATCCAAGAACTGCCGTTATCTAAAATTGAGTTAAGCACTTGATATTCTACACGAAACATTATAACACAGCCCAAGTCCGAACTGCACGCAATTAGTCCGTGAGCTCTGGGAAGATTGAGAACTCGGAGACATTTAAAAAAATATCGTACAACATCCTAGCGATCAACGAGTACGTTGCCGATTGACTGAAACAGCCTTCCCCCACGTAGAACTTGAAATATCTAACAGCCAAGGAAGGCGAAAGTTGGAATTAATTTATGGGATTATATAGTGCGTGCGTAAAAAGAGTACAGAGTGAAGGGTTCGTAGTGCTGTAGGACATTGGCTGCTGCAGGTAGTTTAAAAATGGCGGCGAACAGGTAAACGTTTACGTGTGCACTGGCGTTTCGGAGCGATCCGATGTGATAGCAGTGGACGTATTTTTCTCATTGTCGAATTCACCGCGTGAAGACACCTGGTGTTGGCACCGCGACGAAGAAGATGGATCACGATGACGATTTTAAACGTTCACCCAAGGGTTAAATAAATGGGTGCGATCGGCCGACGCAAAATTCCGGTATCTCGCGATTACGAGTGAGGGGAAGAGGAAGAAAAAAAAACAGACAAGGATCAGCGAGAGTGAACAACCGCATTCCACGTTTCACTAGGTGCTACGTCCTGGGAGTACCTTGCCGTCCTGTGAATTACGTGAGTATGTTCTCGATGGACATCCTTGTGGAGAATTCTTTTCTTCCTCCTCAGAGCTCACTGAATATATTCTTCTTCTTAGTCGGATACCTGGTGGTTTTGAACAAGTTCTCTCTGAATATTCATTGTTTTTCTTCTCTCAAATTGTTTTTATTAATAACACGTTCACGAGTGAGTTCTGTATCCTTGCAGTACGATGTCATGTTTTCAGAATTTTTTTCTGGTACGACAACTTTATTGGGCAACAGGATATATTATCTGGTCGAAATTCTAATCTCATTGATAGTTATGTGTAGTTTTAGAATGAATTTTTTATTGTGACACACTTTGGAAACTTATTTGTACGTGGATACACTTATGTGTGGATATACTTATGTATGGATATGCATGCATGTAGTCATGCATAGTTATATAGATAGTGAAAATTTCTCTTTCAAGAATGTAATTGAAGTGTTCCATTATAATGGTTTTATATGGCATTAATGTATACTGGTGATAAGTTTCACTGTGTAGATTTTATACAGGAGTGTGTTTTTCAATTTTCTAATTTTACTGAGTTATTGGTTTTCTTATGGCAAGCCTAGCATAATTACTTTAATCCAATTTCACTTAATTAGCTTTTGTGTTAATTAGTAATTACATAGGAACTTCAGTGTACCACAAAGCCTGCCACAGTACTTTCCTAAGGAGTATTGTAAGAGATCTAAAGATTAGATAGAGAGACAGTGCAAGATACGATTCTTAAAATTGATCTTTTTTTCTATTCATACTTGCTAATGATAAAATAATTACCTATGCATTGTTATCACTCTGGTATTATACATATATTGAATGTGTAAGAAAAAGATTAAATATTACATACTATTAACTATATTATATAACATATGCAAAAATTGGTATTATAAATCATTGATCTCAAAGTATCATTTAAATGTAGAAGTAAGTTGAGATCCCTCGTAGCTGCGAGCATATAGAGAATGTTATTAGTAATATTAATAAGTCTAAGTCCAAATAAATTTTTAAGTTTTTATAAAAGCATGTTAATAAGACACAGCATCAGAGAAGAAGTTTCATCCAGTACATCTTGAAATCAAAGTTTGCGAAGGTTGTTTTTCATGAATTATCTCTGGAGCATAAAACTTAAGCTGACAGAGGAGGCTTAGAGAATATAAATATGTACCTTCCTGACGGTACCATCTGTAGTGGGGCATGGTTGCCACAAAGATTGCGTGTATTCCACGTACTCGGGGCACAAAGTTGCCTGCTCGTCCCGAGCATTTGCTCGACCTTATTCCATTAATCGTGAGTGGTAATCCGGACTTGCAGCCGGTGCGACTATTTTTCAAAGTAATCGCACGTCAGTTTCAGTAGTGCAATATGATGAAGAGCAGAGTTAATTTGGGTGCCAGTTGTTTAACTAAACTTGCTGGTAAAGCGCGTGCTCCCAAAGGTACTTAAACACATGATTATTGGTGTCGACAGTGGATCATGAATTAATAGCATGTTCGATAGGTTTTTGTAGAACAATATATTGCAGTATGTATCTGGCTCGATACATTAGTAATGATGAAGCATTCCATCGGATTGCAGCATCCACAGAAGTGTAATCTTAAAGTAATTAAAACTTATAATTTCAAGAGCAAACAAAAGACACATTTGGTGCCATCTTATTTTGTCAAAGTCTTTACATGCTACGTGATATTAATCTTGGACATTGCTAAATGTGGAACATGTCCTGACATTAAACCTACTGTTATTAGTCTCAGCAGATTTTACTCATCGGCTGTACTGAACCATTTGTTCAAATATTGTCAGAAGACTTACCGATATACATGATAAGTTCAATAAAATACAGTGTCTTGGCATACGCACGTTTTCGATGATAATTCATATAACAGAGGAGTCATTCTCATTCTTGTTACCCAACTAAGTGCAAGGAACTGAAAGTAGAAATGTTTTTTTGCTCGTATCAAAAGTGTGTTAAGTTCTTTGACGTGGTATCATCGTCCTACGTAAAGAAAGGTAACGTTGTAAGTTACAACTCTAAAGCTGTTACTGGAATTAACTTGAATAATCGAAATCCAACGACTCTTTATAATTGTCCAATGATATTCAAGTGCTCCTCGTATCTTTTACGTAGCCACAAATTTTTACTTTTGATTACCTAGCTTGAAAGATTATAACACAATTATACAGTCAATTAATTTTCTTTTTATCTTACCTATACACTATAACTGGTTCAAATTAAAACTAGAAATATCTGGAATTTCATCAAATTAGATAAATCATCCCACATTCGACCAATAGAAAGAAATTAATTATTCATCGAACAAGTCATGTATCAAAGCAGCTAGAATTCCTATCAAGTATATATATTATTACTCCAGACACGTACAATAAAAACTGAATTCCTACAAGAGTATGATGCATCCAAATAATATAGAAATTAAACAAACAAACTAGTATGTAACAATGAACCATGTCCAGTGGTTATATACATACAAATATGACTAACACGATTATTATCTCTTTCCTAGCAGGTAAATATAGTTGCAAGCATTACAAACACATAGCCATGGAGCACTCGGACCTTGTGGCGGAAATGGTCCACGTGGAGAGGCTGACGACACAGGAGAGGTTACATCTCGCCAGGCATCGTCGCCTTCAGCAGCTGAAGGTTTGGCGACAACGAGAGAAGGAATGGTTGCGCCATCAGACACGACACTCCAGCAACAAGCGTCATATATATTTCAACGACAGTGTCATGCTTCTGGAAGCAGCGGCCAGGAACGACATTGACGAAGGTAAGGAACGACCTTGATTCATCGCCTTTTTCACCGTGTTAAAATTCGTGCTCCAATTACTCAGTGAGAAGACTCCTGAAGAAGGGCGTCAATCCTGACTCCACGAACGAGGATGGACTGACGGCTTTACACCAGTGCTGTATCGACAATAACGAGGAAATGATGAAGCTCCTCGTAGAGTTTGGTGCTAACGTTAACGCCGAGGATAGTGAGAAATGGACGCCCCTGCACGCAGCTGCGACCTGCGGTCACTTGCACCTGGTGCGATACTTAATCGCCAGAGGCGCAAACCTCCTGGCTGTAAACGCCGACGGCAATATGCCTTATGACATTTGTGAGGACGAGAAGACGTTAGATTGCATAGAGGGTGAGTAATACCTGGATGATGATAACAATGAGTTGCTGTTAAAGGTGATAATTCTTGTTTTACGGTTTCTTACTTCCTTTTGTGGTTTTTTTCCTTATGTAGGGGAAATGGCGAGGCGAGGTGTTACGCAAGAATTAATAGACGAGACGAGAGCCTCGACGGAGGTGCAGATGTTGCGGGACCTTCAGATAATCGTATCTCAGGGCGGGGACCTAGAGTATAAGGATCATCAGGGTGCTACACCTGTGCGTGATAACTTTCCACGAAATTCGTTAGCTTTAATAATTCAATAGATTTCACGGTCAATAATAATTGTTATTCTATTTGTTTTAGTTACACATAGCAGCAGCTAATGGCTACTTGAGGGTAGTCGAGTTTCTTCTAGATCAACACGTGTCTACAGACGTGGAAGACAACGACAAATGGCAACCCGTGCACGCGGCAGCTTGCTGGGGACACGTGAGTCATATACTTTTGTCATTACGTATCGAATACTTCTCGTCGACGAAAAAGACGTAAGCGTTACTCGACAGTTCAATAGTCATTTGTCTAAACGTTCATGGTCCCTGCATTGTCTTTCAGTTAGAAGTCCTTGAACTGTTGGTGCAAAACGGTGCGGATCTAAACGCCAAGAACAAACACGACGAGACCCCTGCCGGTGAGACTCGATTCATATACCCTGTAACACCTTCTGGCACTAGCCGCGTATTTGGCACCGATCCACAGTAGAACCAATTATTTGCAGACATCTGTGAGGATCCCGAGATACGAGAGCGAATAATGGAGTTGAAAACGGAACAGGAGAGTAAACGACTGCGCGAGGCACAAGGAAGGCGAGTGCGCAGGTCGCAGAGTATAAACACGAGGACGCAAAGCGTACGCAGAACGTCCATCAGGGACAAAGTTCTCACAACGAAGAAAGATGCACAAGAGGAAGCGAGATTGAGGATGCAAGCGCAACAGGTAATGGAACTCCAACGATGAAGAAGACCCAATCTTCACCTATCAATTCAACTTATCTCTCAATTAACTGTTAATTCTTTCTCGCAGACGTACGTCAATCAAATTGCTGCACCGACCCAGAACATTTCAGCATCAGAGAACAGCACGAACGTCCACGAAGGAGCGACCGAAGAAACAGACTCGGCCGCGTTAACACCGGCCGTTCGCAGGGGTCCCGAAGGCAAGGATAACGACTCCTTTCTTCGCGAAGACGTCGACAAGGACTCAGGTACATTCCGAGCCTTTTTATGCTTGCACTGGTTGTGGTGGTTCAGTAGAGCACTATGGTAAGCGGTAGCTTCCTCCGAGAGATTATTGGAATAGGCTCGCAGGTATTATACGACGTCTTTTAAATTTTCTCTATCAGCTGTAACAGCTTGTACACGGTTTTCTCATTGCTGATAACAACTACCGGTATCAAACTATCGTCGTCCTCTTTCGATAATCTCAGTTGGGCTAAATTCACGAATTACACGACGTAAACGCTCAATGATGTACGTGACTGTCATTTTATTTTAGCACGTACAACAAGTTGTATGTCGAGATACGTTAGGCGATGTAGAACGATGACTTTATTTATTTATATGTGCAAATATCATGTGACGTTTACGCCCTAGGAATTTCAGTCTCAGCGTTTCTATACAAGACACGTTTATACTAAAAGAAGGAAAGATTAGGGAAGTCAGTACGATGATGGTGATACTGTAATGATTTTATTCTCGCCACGAATTAGAGAACAGCAAAAAGGAAGACAAAGGTCAAAAGTATTTCGCGATTCAAGGCCATTTTTAGACGCTATGTTATTATAACGTAGATCTTTTTTTTTTCTTGATCTCGAATCTTTTCGATGAACGCGGAAAGACGCTGACTAACCCTCTGATAAATGTAAAGAGACCACGAAAGTTAATTGTACGAACTACTAACCAGCATTGTAGCCGTGCCAAGATACTTTTGTAAATATAATGTTGCACACCAAGACCCATTGTTTTAGCCACAAGTCATTTACCTGCTCTGTTTCTCTTCTTTCCATTACTGTGCTCTCCCGAATCTAACGATAAAACGAGGTTAGTTTTCTACGTCACTTTCTTGTTCCTTTAAATTACTCACACTATCACGACGATACGCTGACCTTACATCATCCATACCTCGTGCGTTGTTCGTCCTAGGGATAAAAATTGGACCTGATCAACGTACACGCATTAAATACACCTAGTACGCATTAAGCGTTCGCTCCACGTGTGTCATACGTACAGACCAAGCATAATACATAACACGCATAAATATTGGCTGGTACACAAGTATCGTTCACTTCCTTTATTCATTGCCGAATGCAGCAAATTATGCTACTGCTTTCAATCTAGTTTTCAATTATACTCAGTTCTTGTCCAGTGTAATGCTTGCTTTTGCAATTTATTACGCAAGTCGATTTTTGGCATCCGGTATCTAGAACTTAAAAAAATTATTATACTTCTTGTCGAGCAAGCTTTTATGGTATGTGACGTGCCATGACGTCAATCATTATCAGAATTAATGCAATATCAGTTTTAGAAGCATGCTATATATATTATGTATTTTTGAAGATAAATAAGGGCGGCTACTTTTGCATCGCCCAGTAGCTTCGAATGCCTGGATCGTATTAGTACGACATTCTTTGTGTTTCTATTATTATACGCTTAACGTATTTATCATTGGAGTTCTGGTTATCAGTAATTAGATTTCTTTTCTTATCAGAAATATATTTTTTTGTCTAGTATTATTGCTACGTGTGGCTATTGGTTGTGCGTACGAGAGATTGTCCTTTTTATATGAGTCCGTAGTCTGGTAGATTTTGAGTCTTTTCGTGCGAACGACGTGCAGGAAAATTGCTGTGACCAAATGATAAAGAGACTAACGAGAGTTATCGGCCTAAACGTAAGAGACCTAGGTGGAGCTTTTAAAGATTTGAAATACTTTTAAAAAAAAACAACGTTCGCGGTCTTACTATGATACTAGTCTTCGATATTTACATACTGTAGCAGCAATAGTCGATCTTAGTATATACAAATGTTCATTCGCGATAACAAATAATGGTACAGCTATAGGAAGTTTAATTAGTGGACGATTAGTCAATTGTACAGACATATCAAGGATAGACGTTAATTAAGAGGTAGCCTAAGTCTTATCACTGGAATAGATAAGTTTCTCTTTCTTCTCATTCGCTTTCATCAGATTCACTGTCGCTTCAGTTTTGCTCTTCTCGAATCCTAGCCGTAGTCTTGAATGCTTTGAGTAAATCCCGTAGCAGGAGGAGCGAGGAAAAAAATGGGGAAAGAAGGAAAGAAAGAAAGTAAAAAAAAAAGTACCGGAATAGTCCCATGCAAACATTCCAATATCGTACCACACGCTGGTACAGAGTGAAAAATCTGTGTAAATGATCATCGACTGTCGATCATGCAATTAATTATTGTTAGCTGTCTGTCATCAAATGAAAACAGTCGCGACTAAAGGAGAACCTTTCCCGGTTATAGCATAGTTATTGTTGTAGGATCAAACGACGATGATGATCAATCACGATGATCGATAGTCACTGCATGATCATTTGACACTTGAGCATAATTTTCATAGCATGCTAACGACGCAGGGGAATAAGTGGTTGATGGTTAAATCAATGGGATAAAGGAGCAAGGGGGTAGCCCACTGTTGTTTAACTGTAAGTACGCGGGACGTGTAATGAAATGACAGAGAGAGAAAGAATGAAAGAAAGAAAGAAAGAGAGAGAAAGAGAATCGAATGAAAGTATATTATTTGTATTCGACGGGGGGTAGCATTTGGATTTACGTGTTTGCCTCGGCAGTCGCAGGGCCTGACCCGCCTGTCGGCAACCAGCAGCCCATTTACACAGCAGACACCGATGCTAACGGCAAGATCAACATACACGTGTCTGTAGTTTTCGTCAAGTCGTTATCGGACCTGAAGAAGCAGAGGGCGCAGAATCGTCACACGCCAACCAATTCCGTCGACGCCAACGGGAACGGGGTACCCGTGCCAATGACAGCGGGGAACAACGCGGAGATGACAGCCAATGACTTTCAACGTTACACCGGAAACACGAGCGACATCGTCAGCGACAACCACACCGAGAAGAGCTGCTGTCTCGTCATGTAAACCGGCAGAAGGAAATTCACGATCTACGTGACACTGTACCTGGACCTACGTGGATCGCTGATCGTCTTTCTCAGTGGATCCAGCCTGGATCATTACTCGCGTCCATTGACTGTCGATCTGCCCGCGATCGAGCAGATCCAAGCGTGTATAGTTACTTGACAAAAGTATCAAAATAATGTATTAGGATGGACAGTATTAGATATTTAAAAGGCTCCAATGACTGTTTGGGTATGATGATCGTTTGGGATGCGTGGTTGGTACACGATGGTTCATCAGTAATGATTCGATGATCGGTGAGAACGAGAGACTGCGCGATGCAATCTGTTTTTTTCTTGAGGCAATTTTTGTCTGTCTTTCTCATCTTTGACTTTCGTGTATTTAACCCTTCTTTTCTTGCCATAAGAAACTTACACCGATAGGTACTTGTCGGACCACGCGTCATCACTCGAAAGGTTAAAGGATTTGCCGCTAGATGGCGACAGCGTCGCTGATACGTTTATTGTACGGAACTTACGTATGCACGGTGTTATCGTACTTAGTGCGTCAAAAGGCGGGTAAAAGTATTACTAATGTTTTCAAATTGGTTGTGAGGAAGATACGTACTTAAGGTTTCGAAGCCCAGAGTCTTCTATTTATCATATTTTTCTTTTTACCATCTTCTTCTTCTTCTTCCTCCTCTCTTTGAACTGTACTTTCAGTTACTTGGTCTTGTTTTGCGGATTAACGAGAAACATCACGGACGCGCGTTATGTTATACTGCTGAAATATTTTTTTTTATTTTTATCTTAAGGAGTCGTACAATTTATACATTTATTTCTACATATGTTTATACATATTCAGTTTATATAATATATAGAGATATGCGTGTGGTATACTTTATGTATGTTGTACGTGCATCTTGCGACTCGGTGTAGCTAATTATTCATGCGTACTTAATGTATCGTTTTATTTATTGCTATTATCGTTAGTAGAAGTCCGTACCGTCCCTGATGAGTGAAAGTTTTATTCTGTATAAGCTGTACAAGCCTTCTTGTTGTCTCCGTTAGTCTTTCCCTTTTTTTTTGTAATCATATTTGATGAAAGACTATGGCGAGGACAAAACGAGTATCTTCCAATATACCTAGGATTAAGCACACGACTTTCGTATACTTTTTCTATAAGGATATTCCAGTGTGAGCGAGAGAGAGAGAGAGAGAGAGAGAATGTAATTTCTCATAACATACTACACAAACGAGATCAGATACATCACAAGATCTAATGCAAGATTATAAGCAGTATTGTTTTTGTACTTAACCATCAGATGGGTGTTGCACAGAATCTTTTTATTCTTTTTGCAAGTACTTTTTACTCTAAATTTCACTTTCGATACCCAAGCTGACAAACGCATAACAATACAGTCATTACTAACCGGATTAACTCGTGGACCAAAACAATCTATTTTGGCAAGACGAATCCGTACGCGCAATCCTATAGTTATTTGATATCCTGTTATCGGTATCTCGATGCATTCGATTGACTTGATAACGCGGATCAAGATCAGAGAGTAACGTGCTCGAGGATATACTACAAGGACAAGTGCTGTTGACTGTTATGAGAATTGAAGAGGAGAAATATTTTGTCGCACTTCTCGAAAGAAGACTGTTCGTTTTTTGTTTTCAATTAAAATATTTGTTCAATTACGTTCGCGCGGCTAAATGAAATAGCTCGAACTTCATTTTCACGGCTGTCGACGAAATCATTCGATTTCGATTGACTTGTCTAATTTTACAGTCAATTTTTAGCCAGTCAGTCCTTGTATATGTATCGTAGAAATCATTGCACTTGTATAGATAATCGATATTAAAATTTCAATACGAGTTAAGCCGATCTACGGCCGACGCGTCCCAGGGACGTCCGAGAAATGTCCTACGCGCGTCTTTGGGACTTTTGCGCTGTAGGAAAAGTTACTCACGAATAATTGCTCATTATCATTACTCGGTTGAATGATCAAAATGATAAGGTGACGATGAGAGAGCGTTTTTTAATTATTTTATTCCGTCACGCGCGACTTGCTTAGTTCATTGACGATAATGCGAATATTATCAGCCGCGTCATTGTACAGACGTAACAGACGTCATCGTCTTACTCGAGGAATTAATCGTCGACGTCATTTTTTCTAACACGAGAAGGAATCTCACTTTAAATTATTCAAATTCCTCGACTTTCCCGCCGTCGTTTTCACGAAACGACCTTTCGTTCATTTCTCGTGTAATCGTAACTTGGAAACGTTCCGGGCGCGTTTTAACGCTCGCTTGGAGTGTCGTAGAATTTTTGAATTGGAATTGAAATCAATTAATGAATACGCTCAATTACGTGTACGTTAGTTTAATCGATTTCTTTTTTTTTTGAAAACGATACACGATCGTACCCTTTTTCTTTTTGCCATACATAACCGCACTCTCAAAACGCATAATCATCAATGGACGTATGCATATAGAAATCGAAAAGGAAAAAATCCCTCGAAACCTGTTCATTGATTTCTTAATGATTTTGCAAAATAATCTTTTTCGATTTCATTGAGCGTACCTAGAAATCATTAATATAAATACTTCGTCCCAGTTATACTTGGGACTCTTTTTATTTTTATATAAATCATTCCCCAAATTTCTTTCTGTCGAGACTCTGCATTTACTACGCGACATCACAAATTGCACTGTTAATAATATTCCTCTTAGGGTTAGTTTAATTATTATCAATCAATCGCGATCATTAGAATCGCACTGACGAGAGCGCGTGGATAAGCGCGAGCGGCGACGAAGATTCGAAAATTCGCGCCTTTTTTCCCCGTGTTAGGTTCTATTGAAAAAAAATTGTATTATAGAAAAAAAAAATGATAGGGAAAAAGACACGATCGCCAGGGAACTATGAGTCGTTCGATTTATCACGTGTAACAATGAAAATCTAGAGACGTCTGGTCCATGGTTAATGAGCAGCGTCCAAATCAGATGCATTAATTGCCGTTATCATAGAAACTTTATTATAACGAGTGCGTTAATTAAATGATCTTGCCGTTAACGCAGCGGATCGTCACTTTTTAGTCATTCCTCTATAGACGTAGCCGTTTCGTTGGTAATGTCTTTTTTTTAGAGTCAATATATTGATATATAAGAAATATATATATATCTATATAAATATATATATAGAAAGCGTTATAGGCGTATTGTCGCACTGCGTGCAAAAAAAGATATTCGATTATATTTCTATTAGAGATTTGAAAGATTTAACGCGAGAGACTGCGCATTGTTCATTCGATTAAAAGGAGAAAAAAAGAATTATAAAATTCAAAAATTCGTAACGTCTTTGAGATACCTTTATTCGTTGTTGCTCCGGGACGTCGTCGTCATTGCGTTTTTTTATTTTTTAATAATATTTGACGGGGACACTTTTAAATACGTGTCAAACGTCGATTAGTTGCTGCCTTGTGCGTTTTTGCCAAGTTGTACATATAGAATGATTAACGATTACGATAACGTCGGATAGATAATTAGCGAGTTGTCGATGATAGTTATTGAAAAACATTTTTTTCAATGATAAAACGCCAAGTGCATGCTGCACAAAAATATTGTTTTTAATTACGCATGCAATTTTTGCATTGCTATATATGTGTGTGTATACGTAGAGCTCGTTGGGTTGGCGTCGTAGAAATTTGCCTTGCGAATTTATTATTGTTCTTCTTCTTCCATTTTGAAAATTTAACTTTCAAAACATATCGCTCTTGCGTAACTTTTACATTAGAGAGGGGCCTTATAAACGATAGTACACGCTTACGCGAGATGACTGTTCGAAAGTTCGTATTTAAAAGCGCGCGAAATTTTGAATCGGCGAGGAATGTGATTCCGCGATGACAAAATTTTCGAAAAAGAAGGAAAAAAACTTTCGAAAAGTTTTCTCCCGCGTTACCAGTGGACGACGGACCCGGAGGCACGAACGTTCTCAATCTTTATATAATAAAGTGTCATTTTAATCGATTAACTGTTATCGCCAAATTATATCGAAGCAATTAGTATAGCGCGGGCTCTGTTGACGAGTGAGAGAGAGAGAGAAAACAATTTTCGCAATATTTTATTTTTTAAGAAGAAAAAAAGATTTCATCGTGATAAGACGATCGACAGTGCGCGAGTGTACGTTCAAATTCTTGCGTGTGTGTGAGTGCGTGTCGATCAATTAATTAATTGAACAATTAATCAGAGATGCGGGGACGTGGCTATTATATTCGGATTCGTGATAATTCGGCAAATGAAATTTGCGATAATCATCGAATCATTTTTCTCATCGACTTTAAGCCTGATTCACGTGCGCACGTTCTTTTTTTATATCGCAAACGTCACTTTCACTTTGAGTTGCATTGTGCGAATTTAATAATCGACAATAAAGGCTCCAATGCTGACCCGGAAGTATCACGTGACTTTTGAGATATCAATGTGGATTTTTTTATCATTCATTTTCACTTTTATTATTCCACACAACGCGTTACGGTAGATATTCCGCTATTGACAATACAGTCCTCGCATCTCGTTGTGGACGCGACTTGCAGGCTTTTAGCGACAAAAAAAGGTAATGCTAAGAGAAATGTAAGAAAAAAAAATGTCTTCATCGCATCGTTCCAGCGACATTCGAATGACGTTCAATGAGAATAGGAACGTCGGTTTTCACCGCGTGAAATATCATTTATATCGATATTCTTCGACGAGTGATACGTGTTGACGTTTTTGTGGGGAAAAAAAAACATGGACTCCTTTTTCTTGTAACGTGATATTTGTTCTTCTATTTTTCCTTTCAAAAAGAACGATTTCGTCTGCTTGCGATTTTGCGCGTTGACCTCTTTTGACTTTCCATGTTTTTCTTTTGTTTAATAGGCTGCGTCGTACCTGTGTACTCGCACAGTCTGACTACACTAAGTAATTATTATTATAAATGAATAATTATGTAATATATATATATAAATATCCATACTCCATAATATATTGTATAACAAATATCACCTAACGGACTCGTTCCGTGTCTCAAAAACCTGTATCTTTATCTTTGAGTTTTTCTTTTATTTATTCCAAAATGTTTTTCTCTCAATATTGTCTATTTTCGTTATAACGAAGTAACGACTACAGTGACACGGGATAAATCCTAAGTGAATTGCACTTTTGACAATGTGCCAAATTGAGGTTAAATCACGTTGCCAACTGAAAAAATAAAAAAATGGCCAAGCGCGTCTTGGAGACTCTTCTGTCGCACTTTGTCTCCTTGATTCGCAGCTGTATACGTCCAATCAAAATAATAAGCGGGTTTTACACGTGCCTCTGAAGTATGATTAAATTCTGTATGACCAGTTAATCCCGTTTTCGAAATCACGCTCCGTTCTCAAAATCAAAAAATATAAATTCTTCCCTCGGTATAAAGTCTGTAACAAAAGAAAAATGTATCTTGACACTTTTAAGGGACGTTCCTGACTTACGCATAACGCGGTCAGTTTTTATTGAGTAATCGATTTACTCACTCGGCGTCTCTCACGTCTCTGCGCTATTTATATGCAAAACTAGGCTCTGGCGTATACAGCTACTATATACAGTTTGCCATTGACCCAGTGACGTTCGTGACTAAGAAGCAGGGGCTTTGATTTTCTTCCATTGATCGGCCATCTTTCTTCGCGTGCAGCCTTATCCGGCTACCTTGTTCATTGCCAGTGGTGGAAGAACCTTTACTGTGTAAAAGTCGCGCTTCTCTTTAATTCGATTAAAGACAATGAAACTGTACAGTGGTACAAGAAGGTGCGTACTTAAAATGAAAGAAGATTCTTATTAAAATTATCGTGAACGCTTGTTTAATTGTACAATTAATTTGTATAATTAATTGGTGGATATTAGTAATTAAAAAAGAATTGTGCTTACTGCATTTTTTTTTTAGTGGATCGATAACAATGTTGATTAATGCTTTTTTTAAGTTAATTTCGTATCGGCTCTCTTGGTTAATTTCTCTTGGTTAATTTATGACATCGAAGCTGTTCATCCAATGACAATGGAATTGAGCAATCGTCCGTTGTTCTCTCTTCTTGCATTATTGTTGTATATGGTACTAGTGCGTGAGTAAGAGAGAGAGACTTGTATATTGATAAATCAAACGTTGAACGAATTTGATAGTGTTATCAGTTTAAGAAAAACGTGACAGTCAACCGCGAGGGATATACTCGGATAAGCTATGCTGTCTACGATAACCTTACTTTGCGCTATTGCATTATCACGTTGGGATGCTGAGTCGTAAGTCAAAGAAGATTACATCAGTCGCAACTGCAATCGAGATGTAATTTAATCATTGAGACCAATTACGCATTCTGACGCAATAACGATCCAGTTGAGATTATTAAATCTCTCAATAGACTGACGAAACGATGGCGCAATCAGTAGCGAGGCTTGTTGGCGGGAAGCGAGGAATTTTTCAAAAATTCTTACCAACCTCAGGATACTCGGTTGAACGAAAATTTCAAACGAATAACAGCGGTTATTGGAATTGTAAAAAAAGCGACAATCGATCGGTAAGTATTGATTTTTTTTTAAATTTATATTAACTGATATATCGATATATTCTTTTTATACGAGGAAAAATCATGATTCTCAGTCTTTCGCGTCAGTCAATGATTCCCTTATAGTACACTTACGATTTTTATTAGTCAATTAATCTCAATCACGCTTTGCATCATGGGTAATCGTTCGATTGGAATTTATACGATGGTAGTTTTTTTTTCAATCATAATCGTACGATTTTATTCACTGATATTAATCCTAATTCTCGCACTTTTTAATGATAATAATATTGAAAACATTACGCGATCATTATACCTGCACTGACTATCTCCACGATGATATTCGCTTCGGATAAGAACGTCTATCGGGCTAGCTACTCCTGAATCCTCAGTTCGGCGGGACAGATCGCTCGTGGATAGTTTAATTATGCCTGCCGAGTGGGGATGCGCCTTGATATATTTAAAAACTGCGGCTCCTCACCACGCGACAGTCGCTTCACTTTCTGTGCCATCGATCGCCAGAGCCCCGACGCCGCGCTACTTTCGTCGTTCCCGTTGCGTTCTTATCCGACAGATAACTTGACAGAGGTAAAACAAAGATATATGACTTGTTCTTTAACGTTAATTCACCCAACTAGGGCATTGTGGGTAGAAAAAAAAATGGCCGCCAATCGATAGACGCAGTCTCGGACATTGTTTTGTTTGTTAGACGGTTTACGCGTTAATTGACATACTTTTTTTCTTTTTTGCTAAGTAATTTTTTTCTTCTTTTCTTCTTCTTTTCTTTTTCAAGAAAATGCCCGGTCAACTGGAGGAGTCTAAGGGAAAGCGTGCGACTTTCGGCATGGGCTGCTTTTGGGCTGGCGATTCTTTGTTTGGCTCGACGACAGGTGTCTTGAGGACCTGCGTTGGATACTCTGGCGGTACCAAGGATTCTCCAACGTATAAAAACATGTATTTATATGTATATATTTGTATATATATAGTGGCACGTTGTGTATTAGGCTTAAGAATCCTTAGTACTTCGCTTATGTTATGCCATACCTTGTATATTGGCTTGGTATTAAAATTTTTCTTCTACTTTAACAGAGGGGACCATACTGAGGTCATCGACATTGAATATGACCCTGAAGTAATCTCCTACTCGCAACTGCTCGGCATCTTTTGGAACAACCATGAATACGGCCTTACCACAAGGATAAAGCGACAGGTGAGTGAACCATTTTCTCTCTTCTTTCATAACGCGCCATACTGCTCCTCCTCCTCCTCTTTCTCCTTTAGTAGACCCACTCCATTTTTTATTACATCTTAGACGCCTCTTTCCTCCTCATCCTATGAATGTATCTGTCCTTGTACTCCCATCTATACTTATTCTGCCAAATTCCTTTTTCTTTCCTCTTCCCCAGCCGATTAAGTCACTCCGTTGCGAAATCTTGTCAGATATTGAAATTCAGCATGGGACCCATTGGACAAGGTTGCTGGAATAAAAAGATTGCCCGTTGTGCGTTAGTCGAGTTGGCAGTTTTTCATGAATAATTTCAAGTCCTTAACCAGGATTTCAATGTGAGCGGCGGTACCTCAATTTTGATGATCCTTTGTTTCCTTGAGGAATTCGACATTGAATGGATTATTTGAAAGGAATTTTATTCTCGATGAATAACCAAGATTCTTGTATTACTTCATACCGACCTCCGTCGATCCAATTGCATGGGCAATTATTTCCTGCAATTACAAGATACGTTTAATCACCTGTATTTGCCTGACGTAATATCGAAATATGTTCTGTATCCTTCCCGAAGGTGGATAGGCGGTTGATCTGGTGTCTGGTAATTTTAATCGCTTATCGTACCATTCTTTTGTCGCTGCGGGCCATTACCTGGAATGTAGAAGGTATTGCCTTTATTGTTGTCAAGATTCAGTTTGATCGTTTTTTTCGTCACACGTCAGATTGCACAATTGGAATTAAGGAAATTAATAAGATACAAAAGACAATACGTCTTAGATGATATTTTTGACAGGAATTAACACTAGAAAATTTTTTATGACTTCTTTCTTCGACGGTTATTAAAACTATCATTAATTGTAATGTTTCAGTACATGTCCTTGATTCTGTATCACGACGAGGAGCAGCGCGCCGTGGCAGAGAAGTCACGCGATCATAAACAACGGGAACGCGGTGAAACCTTCGTCACGGAAATACAGCCATTCAAGAAATTCTATCCGGCCGAAGAGTCAGTTAAAAAAAATATCATTTGATATACTTTCGCTGTCATTACCATCATTGGCTTTTGTTTTCACTTTTCATGCTTTGTCTCTCTGTATCTACGTGTAGTCGTTCGGTTAATAAGTCCACGTTATCGCCGACCTCCTTTCAATTTTCCACAATGGAAATCCGAACGTTTCCGTGAATCACCGTTATTGCGTGATTTTCCAATTGGTCGCATTCGTAACGGTGATTAAATAAACTCACGTGGCCACGCTTTATACGTCGCAAGATCAGACCGTGTTTGTGTCCACAATAAGCGACAATAATCTCGTTTATTTTCATCGTCACGATACGAGTGTCGAAGCACGTGCTTTGCCTTGTATTAGTAGCGTCTGCTTTTGGGATTCTACAATTTCAAAACAGCTTACTAGACTAGTCGTTGCATTGTTACAAAAGATACTTACAAGTTTACCTGATAGCAGTTCCAAAATCAAGAAGTAGCATAACAATTTTTCTTATTAAAAAAACTGCTTGGACAGCAGTTTAAAAATTTGTAATATACAATTCCTTTTTGTTTACCTAAACAAGTATTAATGGATACTTAAATATTCGTGTTGTACGTTTGATCTACGTGGTACTTTTCCATTGTGATTCTTATTCAATGCGATAACGTAGATACAGAAAACACACAGCATCCTTAATCATTTGAATGGTACTTCAAGCATGCATAGTGACTAGAAGAATAAAAATAATTATAGAGAGGAGACAGACAATAGATAATAGAGGAGCGACAGGGAGAATAACAAGAGAGGAAAGAGCTATTCGATAAAAGAATTCTTAGCCAACGTGACGTTTCAAATGGCTAAAGTCACGGCGTGACAGCAAGAACAATAAATAGAACAGATTGAGGTTCGTTAAGAGGAAACGACCAAGAGCACGGATGCACTTGCCATTAAATAAGGTCAATAACGTGGCCTGATAACCTCATTGATCAGAAACTCTGAGACGCACGTGCAGCTTGGTTGAATTTTGTTTTTGAATTTTCCGAGTGGTTTAAAATTTTGATTTTCCTTCGTATTAAAAAAAAAAGTGCAGTACTGCATTTAAAATCTTTTGGATCTGTCCAACAGTCGTAACCATTACGCGCCAAAATGGTATCTGTAAATATTATTAAACCGCTGACACAAGCCTTATCTCAGTAGATAGTATCGATAAGACAGTTATTATTATTGCATTATCGATTTTAATTATTTAAATGCAATCGTCGTTGGGTAACAACAATGTCACTTTGCGTACAAGATAAAACAAAAAAATTAATCGAGCGATATTACTGACAGGATGCGTGCACGGTTATCTGAAAACGTAAGAGCAGCAGGACGTTTCTATCTTTTTCTTTATCTTTCCCGTTCAGTACTTATTCACTTCCTTACTGCGGTGATATAATCAGAATGACAGTTATGGCTATTCAATTGACGTCATACACAGGCCACACAGTCATCACAGACAGTGGAGGAAGTTTCGTTAAAGCAGATCACGCCGTTTAATAAACTGTACAGATTTTACATTTAGAATTTTAGAAATTTCATTAGAAGATATTAATCGTGACGCTTTACGATAATTCTTTGTCTTTTATTTTTATCATTACAGTTATCATCAGAAGTACCGACTCCAGTCGCATCCATGGCTCATCGAGACTCTGGGACTGACCGATAAGGAGATTTTGAGAAGTTCCTCGTTAGCTGCCAAATTAAATGGCTACATTGCTGGTGCCGGCACCAGCGAACAATTCGAACGTGAATTACCCAGTCTTGGATTGAGCGAAAAGGCTGCGCAGTACGTGCGGAAGTACGTCACTGAGAATCAAGGAAACGGATTGTACTGCTAGCAGAATCGTTTGGATCTCTTCACCAAAAAATTCGATCATTAGACGTAGGCTACACTCGAATGATTTCTCGCGTGGGAAATCATAGCCTGATCTATTCCGATTTCATGTTTGATATACGGTTTAGTGTATATCGATATACAAACGACCTGTTCGCGTATGTTACAATATGGCGTAATACGTAAGAGGAACGTATTGTTTGTCGATTGTCGCTTGACGTTAGAGAATTTTTAAGAGCGTGTAAGGATAGTACGAGATACGGCCGCGCGTGGCGCTAGTGTCGTTGATAATGGCTGTGAAAATCGCACGCGCCGCGCTTTACAATACTTATTTCTTTTTTGCGCTTGAATTGCTTTGTCGAACATTCTAGCGTTTTCGATTGGCAGATTTTTCTACGGTTATCAAACGTCCACGTGGGGGGCAGAATTGCGCTAGCACGGGACTGTACGAGTTGAGCACGATGCAAGAAAACTGTTTTGATCTGAAACGCCGTTAAAGAACCGCGGCCGATTTTCGAGGCTATGGGAGACATACTCGCTGAGGTGAGGTTAGGTAATTAATAAAAAAGTATTTTAGAAGCGTAAATGTAATTTTGTAAGGTTTCAGTTAATAGCGAATTTTCTTTCTTTCTTTGGAGCACAAGTGTCTTGTGATTTCTTGCCTATGGTTTTAAACAATGCAAGGGATCTTATTGTATTCGTGCCATCTTGAACTCTTTTTCCATTGTCTTGTACTCTTCGTTATCGTATTGCAGACTTCGATTTCTTTTTGTAACGTCTTGTTTCACTGTTTGAGGAAAATTTTTGTAGATTTTCTCTAAGTACTTTTACTGTCGAATTTCTGATAATACGTGGTGACTTCAATCTGTTCTTATCGAACTTGATTCCGGTACGAATGTGCTGCTATCTCTTGAAATAATAAACCAACTAATGCTCCGTTTGTTTATATTACGACATCGATTGTATCATTGGAACCGTACGTCAGCGTTGACTGAACATAAATATAGATTCCACGTCTATTTATCTTCAGTTCACGTTTGACATACTGACGTTGAGCGAAGATAAATGCATTCCTGGATGTTCGATGCCATGCGAGTCTGACATACAGATGAGTCGTCGAGAGTGCTGCCACCTGTGACTTGAAGAATGTACTCTGTTAAACCGGATAAACGGTACTCAGCCGTTTAGGAACGTCGGTAACTCGATTTAAGATGCCTAATCTATTTACCGTCGGTAAAAAGATGCTGACAGGTTATCGACAGTGCTGCCACCTGTGAGTTATAATATCTATTTCATTAACTCTAAAGAACTATGCTCAGTCGTTTCCAGACCGCTCAGCCAGCAGTAAAGGAGTCTTGCAGGACCAAAAACAGCTCTAGCATAAGGAGGTAGCCACCAATGGGTAAAGAGCATGGAGTCGTTGACGACGTCATAAATCAGATCCAAGCATCTTCTCCATTGGTGGCTGCCCATAAGTTGTCAATTGCAAGAAATAAATAATAGAAGAAAGTACGAAGATACTTTTATAATATATTAATTATCGTAAGTTAGTCTTTAAACATGTCTAAAATTTTTTTGCGAAATTCAAGATACATTCTAACGCGAATACATTGGCATTGCCCTCCGTTTCCGAAAATATCACCCACGTGTAAAGCTCTATTTATTATCCGTAACTCCAATCCCGTCCTCACCCGCTCGCGCCCTGTTTATAACATTATAATAAAACAGTGTATTATTTGTTTTGGCACAGAATCGCAGCCCTCGAAACGCGAACTCGGCCAAGTTTCTGGACGCACGTTCTTTGGCAATGCCGAATGGCCTGTCGCGAATTCAACCGATCTATTTTAGCAGCGTGATTCTCGCACGGACCCAAGCAAAAACATCATTCACTCATATGCCATAAGCTGTCGTAGGAAACAAAGAGGCTAACGCAACAAAAAGTCTGCGTTGTGTTAAAAATGCTCGATCCTCCCAAGACAAAACTGCCTTTAAAAATTAAAAAAATGTCATAATACCCTCCAAATAAAATTTTACAAAATTTTGCAAATCAAACTTCACTCTTATCCATGAATATCAATACCCAATATCTCTTATCGAACCTTTATTGATTTTTAATCAACTCAGTTAGGTGTATCGATTTCAAATACATTTTTTTTTCAGAAAAATTCGTCGTTCCCTTTTTCAAACTGTACAACCGAAATCCTTCTTGTTTTATAGCAAGTCTATCTGGGTCAGCGTACATACAAAGATGTACGGATAAGTAATAGGTACACGCGTCTTCGACAGTTTCGTAACGCGACGCCATGCGTCGCTTGCCAAGTGGTGGCCGGTTGAGAGTCCCTGGTTAGAATATATATATGTTTTATATGTTGACTACGAGTGCGTCTGCACTAAGAAGTCAGAGTTTTCTGGGCGCGGCAGGAATCGTATCAGTTACGATCGCGAGAATACGCGATCGATTTTTCAGATATATCTAATACATGTGGCAACAGCAATTTCCGAATTCTTATCGAATTCACCCGAATTGCCTGGAGGCTTTTCTTATCTTTAGTCAGGATTAAGATACACGCGAAATTTATATTACTGGGTATAGAGATAAACCAAATTTGAATTATCATGCTGTAACAGCAACTTTTAAATAAACATATCATATTAAGACTGTTTAAGATAGAAATTTGTATCTTCTTAACCAACAACGTAGACTTCATCCTCGTTTATAGAAATAAAATCGGATTTATTAATTGTAAAATTGATCGTTCAGTACTAACGGTGACATTTGTATTATGAATTTCTTGTTAAGTTTGATCGACTGATCTGATCTAATTTTCTATGGACGTATCATTCGAATGGAATCTAGGTTGCATTCAGATAAGAATACAAGAGTTCGGTGGGTTATCTATGTATTTATATATAAAAATATAATGACTTTCGGAAATTCGGTCACTGGACTCTTATCAATGAACACAAATGATATACCCTACTTTGTATATTTGCATGATGCGTTAAATACTTACCAAATTCAGTCGAATCAATCGATACAGTTAAAAAGCTTACTAATATCACTATACAAAACAGATATCAACGAAACTTTTCACGTAAGAATGTTAATCCTGCAGCGTGTAATTCGAATTGCAATCCGACGCAATCGTAACGACGCCATCTTGCTTACGAACGTTCGAACTCGCTGCGGATGAACGAATCGACGAAACGCCATGACGAAACAAATATTCATTAGAAGGTTATTTCTCGTAAAGGATCAAGGACGAGTAACTGCGAATAAAAAATTGTAAACGCTCAGCCTGAAAAGTTTCGAGTAAACGCGAAAATAATTATTAAGAGTTTAGTCGTCGATTCGATTAATCGAATGAGATCTCGCTCGAAGTACATGCCGTACTACTTGAATGGCAATGATGCGGTACGCAGTGAGTCGATAGAGCAATGGCGTGTAATAAAAATAAATTAATACGTGGGTGTTTATTCCTATTTAATCGTTCCGGTGCGAATGCTTTATCACCTGTACGTTACAAAAAAAAATTGGATTAACCAGTGTGACGTCAGTAGCGTCTTAAACAGATCGGAAACCTGGTCTCTGCAGGACATTGACGTAAGTCCAGTTCGTGTGCATATTTACATCTTTTGATTACATTGCTGTTAGTTTTTTTTAACAGTATCCGTCTCGCGTCTGTTTTTATATAAAAGTTACCTTACATAATACCGCCAAGAGGACGTCCATTGAACCTCCAGAACCGACAAGCCGAGTATCCCCTCGTGAAATTGGCGAATCGTCACGAGTGACTTGCTGTCATTGATTGGCGGGAAAAACGTTGAATATAAAAAGGAAAAGATTGCGTGTAAAAATCGACAGTGACCTTCACGGGAAACAAGGAAGTTACGTTCGTTATGTTTACGTTAATCTTCTTCTTGCTATGTAACCTCACAGAATTTCTTTTGTTGACAGATCTTGCTCCAGCTGGTCGTTGCATAATATTTCGACTCAATCGAGGTCGTTGTCTTCTTGTGAATTTCCGAAAGTTTTCTCAGATTGCCACAACAATTTTGAGTAAGTACTTGCTTGTTACGTGTACAATGTTTTCGCGTTAGAATCGTGATCCATCCAGGAGTTGATATTCGTTCGTGTACGATCATGAACGTAGATGCGAGACTCATGACACACCTGATTCATTGCTCGACAATGGAAAGTCATCAGATATGCTGATGATATTGTTTTACCAGGAATATATTCTCTTTTCTTCATGACCATTTTGAATCGTGCAGCCAAGGGATTATTTATCGCGATGCTTTTGATGATTTTGCAAGTGGCGTGGACGGTGAGTCAGGAAAAATCGTGACAAATGATAAACACGTAATGACGATGAACAATCTAATTATTTTACGACCATAGTTACGCGATACGAATCTGTTATCTAATATATCTTTAAAGCAATTCAATGGAAGACCGATAACGTTCGAGTGTACTGTCAATGGTGAATACATACGTATTTGTATCCTCTTATATTTAAATTCTCAAAATTGACGACCCTATAGAATTGTTAACAATCAACGTACTTGCTCGTATCCAAGTAGCAGAGTAGCACTTAACACAAAGCAGTCACGTAACAAATAGATAGACAAGCACCGAAAGAATCCGAGGAGTCAAATGAAAATAGAAATAGCCTTGTTTTTCAAAGTCTCCATTATGTCCTCATTGCTAAGGAGCATTCGGGTCAAATGGAAACTTTAAGAACGCTCCTTAACTACGAATTGAACTTGGTCATGGGACTGGAAGAATATATAAATATTCCATTCTTTTAAACAAAAGACCTTGACGAACGTCAGTAGGAGAACTACTGCCAAAGAATTCAGTTCGCGATATACAAAGATGACGGTGTCTCAATGATGTTTCTAGGAAAATGATAACAAAAATTTATATTGGCTGGTAGTATTCCTTAATGTTGGAAAATTTACATTTTTCATTTGTCCTCCAACGATATTAGGTATAAACAATTAAGTGGTTGAGGTGTAAAAATAATTTTAACATTCGAATGCCAAATCTTAATATGTAATGTAATACGTAACTATTAATTAAATTACTTTGTTGTATACGTAATTAATAAATTTCCCGTCTTGACGATTAAACTGAAGAAACATGTCGTATACCTACAGTCAGTACTTCGAGCTAGTAATGAGTTTTATATAATTGCTAATTAGTATGGTAAACATAGTCGCGATTAACTACCTTATTAATTATACCTTATCAAATGGCCGTAACTCACAATACAAGATAACAGATTTATCTTGACCTCCGTCACGGTCCACTTTGCTAAACATTCGGGGTTCCCAGATACAATAAATATGGTTGACGATGATTTAAATTAAATATAAGAATATTGAAGGAGTTTTGGAAGAAGGGCTGGAAAAAATAATAATACCAAGATATTTTAATACAACGATAAAGTATTTCTCAACCAGGGCCAAACCGTTTCTTAGATACTTATTAATCGATATCTCAATGACTCGACTGTTCGGCTCTCAGTATGAATCATTGTGTATCAATAATTACGCATCGTACAAGGTCACGGTTAATTCACCAGTACACTTGCACCGACGTTTTCAAGCAGCAATCTTTCCCAACGCGTCAAGTCATAATCATCTCATAAAAGTCACGCTCAATTAGACTTCTCTTGAGAATCAAAGAAAGTCACGATAAAGTACAAACCAAGCTCTTAATTAGCTAAACAAAAATCAATTAATTTTATGCTGTCTTAAAAATTCACTGTACCCATCCCAATGATGTAATTAAATATAAATTATGAGTCAGTGCTGAGTAATAGGATGCACTGTATAAATTTCTATCAATCCTATATTCATCCTTTTAACATTGGCATATTAATTGTCATTAGCTTTACCAATTAAGCAGTCACAATGGATGCTGACGATGCGAATAAATTTCGATCGATTTCAACCATAAATATTTTCTTATAGATTGCCTAATTGTCAAGGAATTACAGAACCTTATCTGCACTCCAGTACTTGACGAAACAGCTGTGCAAATCGTCGGATCATAATAAACAGTGGAATGTAATAGCGCGAAGGTGTTGCAGAAAGTTTTTCACGCGTCTCTCGGACAATGCGTGTATCATTTCTGTGGCTCGGGCACGTGGTGATCGTACGCCGTGGTGGGGATGACGTGGCAGCAGCTATAAATACAAGGCAACCGTCATTCGAAAAAGACACTCCTACACGCGCCACGCGTCGGTGAACGTCGTTGCTTGGCTTTACGTTTTTACCATATCTGGGATTGAGTATTTTTCTTTTGCTTCGCTCGCCCGTGTGACTTATCAGCGTCCTTTTCCTGTTTCTTCATTTTATCGGAAGAAGATACCTCGGCCATCCTTTGTTAACGTCTTCGGCAGATGCTTTCCGCTCGGGAGGAAGTAAAAACGTGATTATCGTGAATATCCAGCGTTAAAGTGACTTAATATACAACAGAGAGAAAGGTGAAAGTCAGCGCACGATTCTTCTCGAAGGAAGGATCTGGCTGCGCCAGGTATCACGGAGTCTGCGACGGCGACGTCGGCGTCTTCTTCGACACCAAACGTGCCGATGGGTATCGTTTCCTCGACTTTCGCCTCCTTGGCGATTCAATTCGCCTGGAACTGTCAGAGACTTTTCGATCCCCAGTACAGGTTCGTGCTCCATTAATCATATAAAATGTAAGGTTAAATTGATTGAAGGTTACGAGTAAATAATAATAACGAATGAATAATTGTTCCTTGTCTCTCGTGCGCTTGTTTTGCTTTTGACTTGACTGCGCTCGAGGTCTCTGAAATTGTTTTGGAATTTCTCGTGGGACAGGAATTGTCTTATACGTTCTGACAATGGTGTTTTATAGTTTTCTTGGAGCATTAGAAAGTACCTGAGTCGTGTTTTCAGTGTAACCGCTGGTTAAAATGTACCTGGGGATTATTGTTTAGGTACCCTGATACGTGACCCTTAACTTTGTTGGGGGGACTATTCGAGTATTCACATCCTGAATTCTCGTGATGGCTAACGAGTACTTATATAATGTGGTCGTGTCAATCTGCATTACCGATTTTACCTTCCCGCACCATTTATTACATTCCACGCGGCTGACATTCCTAGGGGAAAGCCGACTAGTGCATCGGTTGCGTAAACTTTTATCCGACATTCCAAGAGCGGCGTGCATCGCGTGTCTGGATGAATTTAAAGGTCGCCATGCGTACCTGCGGTAGACATAACAATGGTTCGGAGCTTAAGGGTCAGTTAGACTAATAAACAGATGTACTTGAGGATTTTCAAATTTAAAATAAACGCTCGTTTACCCATTGTCCCGAAGTTTTCACTAACAATAAGTCGAATTCCTAACGGGATTTTATTATATTTAGTCGCTTGTAGGTATATATACTACAGTCTGTGACTTATGGTTGGGATATACCGTGGAGCATGTAAATTTTTATGCACTTTTAATATAGGAAAGAATTATAGCTTTTACAATTGACGTTATTCGATCGGAGTGTGTTTGCTGGTAAAAAGAAAATGGCTGAATAGACATGGAATTGTTTTTGAAAATTTATGCCTTAATACTGCTCTGAATTGAGAAGGTCAAAATGGAGAATATTATTGACAGTAGTATAGTATGATGTGATATATATGGTTTATGGAATGGGTACAGTATATGATTTCTTTCTTTTATTATCTTGCGACGCGGGAGAGAATATCTAGTAAAAGTATCTGCGATAGGGGATTACCTCCTGCCTGTTGAGATTGTGTAACGACCCTAATGTCGATTCTATTATTAACACGTTCTTCCCAGCGATAGGTTCACCCCAGTTTTCGCGCGTTTACCCCCTTAAAGAATTTCTTCGTCCCTTAGAACAGGGATCGCATGTCTCACGTATTTTCGGAGATTACAAACATTCCAGAGATTTTTGGACGGTTGACGCTCCCTAGGACTGCCCGCCATTTTGTCTCTTTTTTCTGCTAATACAAAATGGTAGAAATTTTTCAAGTCTCCAGACTTTAGAGTACAATTGTAATCGTCGACATTTTCATGGATTTAATTGTATTAGGAAGTTTGTGTATATTGGGTGTTTTGACTGAACTTGATGAACCGATTTTTTTATCTTGATTGAAGTATACATGGAGCATATCCAAGGTTAGGTGTTTTTAAAAATCGACCGAAAGCCTACTAATCAAATTTAACTAAGACGCAGTAATAGTAACATATCCTAATTATTTGTATCACTCTTTTGGAAGAATCTTTGGAATATTTTATTGCGTCCACGTTAACCGATCGATCTTATCGATTGAACTCCACGATGTAGATCAAATCGAATAATAGACTCACTATGCAATATGCCATTTGTTCAGAAGCAGATTAAAAAATTTTTTTTTATAACCTACTTCCTTTTTTCCAACTATCTAAATTCTCGAAATTTTTTTTTCAACCAACCAAACCACAGTCAGAGCCAAGCCGGAATAGCCCGCTAAATTTAAATTCGCTGCCTGTACAATACCTATAGCATAAACCAGTGTTGACAATCGCCCGGTGAATCCACACCACGCGACGTTCACAGCCGAGACGACCACGACGTCGTCACATTCAAAGACTTCTCCCTTGGTTACCGAAGAATTGTGTAACGTAAAGTCGTTGCTAAGTATTTTTAGCGACCTTTAAAATTCGTCCCGGAAGAAGCCTGGAGCTTGTCAAGTTCATACGACTAGCAAGAATTTTCTCGCGACTGCACTTGGCTTCTTGCTTTACCTCGTAGCCTCCTTTTTATCGTGGCTTTCTCGCGCCAAGGTCAAGGTCGTCATCGATAGTCATCGATCATCGATCGCTAATATCGATTCTCAATTCCTTTGTCCGTAAGGATTATAAAAGCGAAAAAAATATTTTAATCGCTCATGCCTCATAAAAATTGCAATACTCTTCCTGTCGCGCGTTCACTCGATCGATTTGCTTAATTAAATGAAAAAAACAAATCGATTGATTTCCTGGTAAATATTACGTCACGCGTGCTGATAAGAAATTCCAACGCGACGCTCTTACGCAACTGTAATTTATACTCAAAACACTCTAAATTTTTATCATTCTTGGAATTCACCTAATTCCACTAACAGATCGAGCTTATCTTGTTCCTAATGTCTTTTTCTATTATTAATAATCAGCTTCGCCTGTACGATTAGATAATATCGAGATTCGCAGATTCGAGAGTATTACGGCGAATTAACTGTAATCAAAACATACCTTGAACCTAACCTATCGTATTTCTACTTAATCGAAAAGATTATCGATAAGCCGCCTCAGTCGATATCTCGATTACATCAAGAAACTCGGTCGAGTCTCTCCCCAAGTACACTTATCTGACGGTTATCACGATGATATCAGACCTAACGCATCGGTCGATTAAAATGCAATTATTGTTATTTTCCCAAAAGAATTCATAAGCCGTCAACCTAACCTAACCTCGCGTCAAGCATACGTATAATTACGTATTGATCATGCGTGACTATATAAATAAATATCGAGGTAGTGCAAAGTCCTTGTTACACTATAAATAACTCGATAGGGAAAGGACCTCGGATAACAAATGGCGAAATAATCGGAACGAAAAGTTTCCCTGGGATAACCCTAAACAAAATGCATATTAAACGGGAAATACTTATGCACGCGACTAATCGATGCGTCAGTCATTATTTATGTAAATATATCCAATAACCAGTGAGAAAAAATCAATAGGAATTTAATCCGTTATATTATCTCCGCGTTAGGATAACAATTATCGTACGTACCATAAACCATCTCTGTCTTTGATTAAGATATGATCCTTCTAGTATTTTTGTAATCATTATTTTCAATGTCACTGGGCATTATGATCGGCCTTGTTGTATACTATGGACTTTCATGAATACCTCAAATGTGCTTATAACGCTTAAAATGGCACTTTCAGTGTATGCATGAAACGTATGAAATTTTTATTGGTACATAATAATTAAAGAAAAATTGTTTGGAGGTTTATACAGCGTAGTGGGGTATAGTGGTGGCTAGGAATGTCAGGGACAATGATAAGAAATTGTGTGAGAGAACATCGAGTGCTTGTAGACTGAGAAACTATGTAGTTTAGTTTCAGTCGCGAGAACGAGAGTCCCTTGGGCAGTCTATATATATATATCTATATAAATATAATATAATATATATATATATTGAGGTACAATCTATTGATTCATGTATTATTCAAGAAAGGCGGCGCGAACTCAAGACAAGGTAAGAGAGTCGCCTCGGAGTTTATCTTGGCCACGTGTTACTCATTGGGACTTTTGAGTGCACGTGCACTCGGAATAGAAAATCATAATAAGCGCTGAATTATTGTCAAAATCAAAATAGCCGTCGGACTTTCGCCAATGACGACCTTGCTTCTCTTTCTCTTTCTCCTTCTCATTCTTAGTGCGTTCGTTAGTCTTTCTTTATTTATCTTTTTATTACGCTTTTCCTTCTTCCCTCCATTTTCCTGCATTCCGTCAATCGCGCCTCGGCGTCTCCCCCGTCTCGGAACGCTTTCCAGACTCTGGGGGGTAAGATTCTTCGCTTTGTTTACGTCGCGCGAGTAATTGGAGCTTTGGGGTAAAAAAAGAGATGTTCTAAAAATATTATATAAAATTTCCAGGAATCGTCGTCCTTGAGATACTTAGATTTCGGTATGGTGCGGGTACGATGTTGGAAAGTGAGCATTAGCAATGCGGATTCGTTAAACTTTTCTTTTTTTTCTTCTAAACTTCCTAATCGATCTATCGCAGGAACGTTAAATGCCTCAGCGAGATATATCGATTATGAACGTTTATCGTTATTCGATAGAATTTCACGAGTGACGTATATCGATATCTCACGTTCTTTTGTTTATCAGTGCAATTTCTAATTGTTTTTTTTTTATCACGCAATTATTTGGGGCCGTTAAATAATCCTGGAGATTCCCGAGGTCAAGGGTCACGGCATTAATTTGTCCGTTAATAAACGCTTATTTGCGAGAAATAATCTCTCCCTTCAGTGATAACGTACGGTTACTTGCATTCTGCACGTGACTGTCCCATGCGCACGTTTTATATGCATATTCAAGCGTGCGTGCGTATCTTTGCAAATATATCTGACGGGCGTTATATTTTTGCACTATGACGCTCGTTACGTAACTTTGTATATTTAGAGGCGGATTAAATAATTTTTTTTGTTTATACACCACGCGCATTTCCAAAATGTATCTTCTGCAATGACTTGGAGGTAATAACCCTAATCTTTGTATATATTGATATACGAGCCTGTCGTGTCGTATGGAGGTGACTAAGGTATTATCCAATTTGCATATGTATTCGCGTACTGCGCGACTTACTTGGAAATCGGGCAATCGCGAATTCCGAGTCCGATTAGAGACGCGTTGCGTCACGCGGAACGTATGTGTTTCGCGTGCACGCGAAAAATGCGCTTATGATTACGTGTTGATAATATAAATGTGTCGTGACGTCATGTTGGTGGAATTATTCGGAAAAAAAAATTAATTCGATAGATTCGATTTCGAAAATTTTTTGGATTTCTTATCGTAAAGAGAAAACGGAAGACTTTTGGATTCAACATGGCGTCTGTCTGTCTGTGTGTCGGTGATACGCTTGTGTCTCCCACCTGTAACTTTGAAAATATGAATACGAAAAATTTGAAAAAATTTGAGATTATGTATAACAATGGGGAGATTGTGCAAAAACTGTAAAAAAATGTTCTGACGTGCGCAGTTTTTTTAAAGAAAAATTGAAAAATGTGAAAGACCCATTTTTAGGCCAGTTTTTTGGGGTACGCAACAATAATTGGAATTGACCGGCTTTTTTATTATGACGCAATAGTATGGGTACGCGTGCACTCGTGTTGCAATTGTTATCTTTTATGCGGTTATCTAATATCCTTTGAGAAGTTCTACCGTTATTATCGTGACGTCATGAAAAATCATGTACAGCTTTAAATGAGATGATTCATTTGGAATTATGTAAATACGCATGCAGTGCTTGATGGATACTAGTGCGTGGTTGAGTATTGAATTTTGCTAATCGCTTCAGTAGGTAATTAATGATGGCAATTAATATAGGCGAAATTGCATGCATTCGTAATGAGGAAAATGGCGGAATTTCTTGGAATTATATATTTCCCTATACAGACCCTAAAAGTGGCCTTACAGGGAGAGCCGGCTGTATCATTTGGTTAGCACGTAAGAGTCGTGAGAAATTATTACGCAAGGACCGTCTAGACAGTTTATCTCAAAGTAATATATATACTTGGTACATAATTGTTCGTTTACGTAAGATGAATATGAGAATTTTCAGTGATATAGAAAAGTATGTTAGTATTATTAAAACGTCATGATGCTGATGATCATGAAGATTGAGAGCATAAGGAAGATGGTGCAGACTGGTACTCAGCCTCTTCCTGAAATAATCTTTTATTTAGACTACGAAGTGGGATTAGTGTTCTTTTAGATTTATATGTACTGATAATGCCCAGGGATCATCGAGATTGAAAGCACTGCGAAGATGGTCCAGATTGGTACCCAACCTCTTCCTGAAATAATCTTTTATTTAGACTGCCAAGACAGACCAGTGTTATTTTGAATTCTTATGCGCAATGTTGCTAATGGTGCTGATGACGATTACTATGAAAAGTCACACGAGGATGGTCCAGATTGGTCCCAGCCTCTCCTGAAATAATCTTTCATTAGGACTGAAATCAACGTTATTTCAGATTCATATTAAAAAATTCACTGATAACGCTGACGATCATCATCAAGACTAAAAGTCCCATCAAGGTGGTCCAGACTGGTCCCAGCATCTTCCTGGAATAATCTTTCATTAAGACTGAAGAGAAATCATCGTTATTTCAGATTCATATTTAAAAATTCACTGATAATGCTGACGATCATCATCAAGACTAAAAGTCCCACCAAGATGGTCCAGACTGATCCCAGCATCTTCCTGAAATAATCTTTCATTAAGACTGACGAGAAATCAACGGTATTTCCTATCCGTATGCATAACTCGACAGAGTACACAGAAAGAGGACCGTTTTGGATATGTTTAAGGCCACCACTGCAAGGTCCAGACCTCAGTGTGGTGGACGTAGTAACGTGACGAGGTCATGGGATCAATGGGCGTAGCAAGGTTTAAAATAGATTTGCGTCTTAACGGTTATAAACACGATATATTTTTAATATAAATTATCGAATGACTTCAGGATATCGATTTTTACCGACGTCTATTTCTGTAACTGGGTACTTGACTGTAATAAGGGTCTGAAGTGTCAGACACATTCTCAGCAGTGACCCTGTCCAGTTACTGCACCAGAGGTCGGAATTGACAGGTCAAAGGGACCACTTGACTGTTGGCTGGCATGATTTAATTCACGTTGGCAATTAAGCTTGGCAGTTATCAGTCTTGTCGATCCCCTCTTGGCCTGTTAGACCTCGTTACGTCCTAAGGATCTTTGAAAGGCTAAGACTCCATGGCTGGATCAAAATGTCAGACATAATTTCTTTTTTCTTATCTTTTATCATTATCATCGTATCTTTGTAATATTTACCATGAAAGAGACAAGAGAATATTTTAATAGGGTACGTGGTAATTGCCTTGAGAGTTGATTTCAATTATGTAATTTTTAATTCAATTTCTATGAAGCACTATGGAACGTGCTATTTTTGACATTCAAAAATAATTTGTATATTTTCTTGGGAATGAACCCAACGGAACGTTTTTTTTTAAGTATTTGATGAAAAAAATAAACCGAGGATGTTAGTCTTTATGGGAAAACGGCGGAAGTGCAATGATTAATTGACCGTGTAATGATGTTAATTGAGCATGTAATTATAATTCAAGCATTGTATACAGTCTCTGAGAACTAGCCTTAAGCGTGTATTTCTGGTAGCATTCCAGGGGACTTGTCGTTACATAATTAACACGGTAGGAAGACCCCTGGCAAGTATCACTGCTGATACTATTTGTTGGGTACACTCAAGTGGGTTAGTTATTTTAGCGCCTGTCTCTTACACTGGGAAATATGTAAGGCCAAGCGAAATCATCAATTAGCGACATTATCTTATGGCTAATTAAGACAGTTGCCTCATTGTGTTCATATCATGTATATATCTATGTATATACTATTGACAAATCCATCTAGAGACTGGTACGCAAGTAGCTTGACGCCTTCCTCCAGGCATTGCGTAAGAAATTAATTATAACGTCATTCGTTAATACTAATCAGCACGTTGAAGCAGTGTATCGAATCATTAACGTAACTTCCTGTTTCGATTTTCACTGGGAGGATTTTTTAACTAATTTTTGTCTTCTTCATGTTGCAGATGCGTCGAAGGCAAGAAGAACTGTGACGTGTCACCAGCATCCTTAAGTGCATCGTCATTGTCGTCATCATCTGGTTCTGTCGTCATGAAGAAGACAAGCTCGTTGGCCAACGCTGAGAACAATAATTCAGCTCATCAGGAAAATTGCAACAGACGCGTCGCTCAGATGAGATACAGACGACGCCCTTCGAGTTTCGATACAGCCTTAATTGCTACTAGAGCTGATAATTGCGTCAGTTTGCACTGCAATGGCGTTAGGACGACTTCCAATCCTCTTAGGAGGCAGAGGACTCAACTTTGGGATCTTACTTCCTCTTCCGGATGCTCTTCGGACTCGGGCTCTGATCTTGGTAATTGTTGTTTAGCTTGGATTTGACTGGTAGTAAAAATTGAAATTCATTTTTTTCAATTATATTTTGCAGACTCGGACTCCGAGGGTGACTTCAGACTCACCGAATCGTATCCTGAGGAAAGATGCGAGGAGCAACAATCGGATGAGGCATTCACAATGACAGCCGCGGAGGAAGCAGCTTTTCGTTTAGCCGTAGGCAAGGGCTACTTCAGCCGTTCGAAGAAAGACAGATTTTTGAATCATCTGAGGCTGGAGAAGAGACTGAATGACTTGAATAATCCATTCTTTGGAATGTCCTATAGAGGTTACGGACGTGCACTTCAGAGGCGTCATTCTGGTGATCTTCATAGGATCGTTTAAGCATATTAGATTTTTATAGGACGCCTGGAGAATTTACAAAGCATAGGGATTTATTCTGTTGAGGATATACGGTGCCTTTGATAACGTTTGATTCTGAATTTGTAATATTTTTTATATCATTGGCTCTGTTCGATCCTCAGCAGAGGAGATATATGATGGAGATATATGATTGATATATGTTTTCTAATGGTTAAATCATCGATCTTCCTCGATCCTCAGACTTTTAGGATCGACGAGGATTGTCTTATCGCTTCTTGAAACTCCTGATAAACGGAGACTGCTCTTATCCCAAGACTTATACGTGCATGTAAGCCTGGGGATGATGACAATCAAAATTACTTAAAGACTGATGATTCGTTTTAAGGATCTTAACCTTGAACCGGCCCCTTCAAAGTGTCTCGAAGGATTAATTAGTGTATATAAATATATAGTCTGCAATTGTCGCAAGAAATTTCGGTTATTTCATTTTATACTTTCTTCTTTCTTTCTGCAAACGATTAACGTTTTCGAGTTAATCGCCTATATTGTCCTTTAATATGTCGAGCTTTCTCGAGTACGTGAAAAACAGGGTAAACTTTATATACGCAACTTAATTCAAAGATAAAAGGAAAATATTCTACAAAATAATATTTGCTTTAGAGTACACGTGAGATACTTTAATTATCGAAAATTTCAGATTGTCGTTTAATTTAAACTGCTCACGTGCTACTTATTAATTGTATACTTGCGAAAGGATCTGCGATTCAGATTTAATCTTAATTAAGAAAGAGATTCAGTTTTCATTGGAAATTAACGTCAACCATGGATCGCGTAAGGACAACTGCATTGTAAAAAAGACAAGTGCTTTGAATACATTTGTGAAGTGTACCTGACTTTTAGGGTCACATGATATTGTACTTCGAGTATTTTTTTTCTTTTTTTCTTTAACAAAATGCAAGCAATAACTATCAGTACTCTGCGTCGAATAAATGTCGAACGTCTTTGCGCTGTGTCAACCGTAGATTAATTTATGTTAAGTGCGTATACTGTAGTCAGGTAAATATTACTGTTATTTCTCTAAAAAAAAAGAAAAGTAAAAAGAACAAGTTAATAGAGTCTCCTTTTACTTGCTAATTACTTTACTAAATGATTTCTCTTCTGTTCCTCGTTCGATCCTCTCTTTCACTTTCATTTTCTCTCTTTTTGATTTGCTTTCACCACTAGCAGAATCGCCCACGAAAAGTTGGCCTCAAACGTGTTTTTGGTCCCCAGCTGAATTATAGTGGCGCATTTTCTGTAGTTTATCTTGTATCCTATACTGATACGGTTTATTTAATATTTTTAATCGACTGGAGCTGCGTTCCCTACCTGTATCCTTATTTCTTCTTTTTTTTCTTTATATTAAGAGATATAAGCAATTCAAGGGCAAGGTCAGTTTTAAATAAGCTTCTGTAAAAATCCGTTCATGGCGCGACTGTGCCAAGATGGCGAATGGCTGTCAATGCTATATAATCTGTCGTGTTCAATCTCTCTTGATAAACGATAACTACTCGTGGAACGGTGTGAATTTTATCTAAGACTCCTTTATCGCGTGAACAATGATCATCATGCATTCGCTTGAAAGAATCATTCTATTTTTATTTTTGTTAATAAACGTTTGTCAAAGAGAAATAACCGTGTCGGCTACTACACCTGTGCCTATTGTTCTCTGGCATGGAATGGGTAAGTTTATTGTTGTTCAAACGTCAATTTGGTACGAATAAGCATACTCTATTGGCTGGTTTGGACGTATGTCATTTTGACAGTTCATTAGACGTCACAGCTGCAATCAGCTGGTAGAGCATGCCGGTATTTTGAATCTTTAAAAAGGCGCGATATTTGAATTCTTGTACAGCTTACTTGTAAACTTGTTTTGAGAGGAAAGTGGTTTTATTTCAGGTGATAGTTGCTGCTTCTCTTTTAGTCTTGGACAGATCAAGACTATACTGGAAGATCAGATTCCGGGGGTATACGTGAAGTCTATAAAAATTGGAGAGAACGAGATACAGGTTCAATGAAACTTCAAAATATAAATCTTAGTTAGTGGATGTAACGTTCATTTGTATGTTGTAATTATTCTAATTATTATTAGGATGTCGAGAACAGCTATTTTATGAATGCGAACAAGCAGGTAGATCAAGTTTGCAAGGAATTGTCTAACGACACACAATTACAAGGTGGATACCATGCTGTTGGCTTCTCACAAGGATCACAATTTTTGTAATTACCATTTTTAACTTCTTGGAAATGTTGCTCATATTATTTCGTTGTTGAGAGCGATGATCAGAATTGACAATATTGGTTTAACAGGAGAGCCATTGCTCAACGATGTCCCAATCCTCCTATATTGAATCTGATATCTTTGGGTGGACAACATCAGGGGGTTTACGGTTTGCCAAATTGTGGTTCGCTGGAACATGTAGTATGTGATTATCTGCGACGTATGCTCAATTACGGAGCGTACTACAAGTAATTACATTGCTTTCTATTACGAGTAGTAAGGTTTAGAAATCGTAAGTTTATGCATGACATCTTTACAGGTTCGTTCAAGAGAAATTGGTGCAGGCCGAATACTGGCATGATCCCCTTCAGGAGGACGAATACAAAAAGTATAGTATTTTCCTGGCAGACATTAACAATGAACTGACTATCAATCAGGTAATCAATTGTAATTTATTGATACGTACTTATGATTTCATTAATAGTTCACAGTTCAATTATATATGATGAGTTAACGTAGAGATTCTTGTTGACTTATTCATATTCATTTTTTCCACTGCGTAGCTCTACCTGTATCACGTATATCTTGTTGCCCACCATTATAAACTGAACAACGGAAACATTCCATGTTAACACGAGCGTGTCGAACTATCATGCAATCTTTTCATTGCTGAACTCTGAAAATAAAAGCTATTAATATTTTCAGACGTACAAGGACAATTTGAAAAAGTTAAAAACGTTGGTCCTTGTAAAATTTGAAAACGACACCATGGTCCAGCCGCGAGAATCCGAATGGTTTGGTTTCTACAAACCAGGACAGGCTGTTGAGTTGGAAACGTTGCAGGAGTCAAAGTTGTATATCGAGGTATAATATATCTATTTAATTAATTAATATATTGAAGTATATTTCTATAATTCGATTTTCATTGTCGTAGGATCGTCTTGGGCTCCAAGAGCTAGACAAAGCTGGCAAAATACATTTCCTCTCAGTGCATGCCAATCATTTACAATTCACTGACGTGTGGTTCATCGAGAATGTCATTAGAAAGTATTTAATATAATCATTCACTGATTTATGAACAACATTGGTGATAATATTCCACGGGCTATCTCCGGCTTTGGCGATACGTAATAAAAACGCAGCATCCTTACGATAATTCGTGAGCCATTAATCATAAAACGTAGAAGTTACTAATATTTTGTTATATCGATTAATTGTATATCGTTATCATCAAATACATTTTTATACGAATCGTTAATCACTTCTATTGTGACCTAAATTAAAGAAATCGACTTTATCAGAGAAAAATACGGTCGGCAGGAAGGTAATATATTTGAATCAACATCCTGCCAAGTGGCGCCATCGTTTGAAACCTTCAAGAAACCCATTATCAAAGCCAAACAAAATTTCCTATAAACGGAACAAGAAATATGAATGAAAATACGCGGTTTTATCCCTAAAAAGAAATTCTACTTATAATTACAATAAAGAAAAAAAGCAATTCCACATGCACTCTCTTCAAAACCATTAATCAAACTACAATAAACCTATCCGGTACCACCAAAAAACATTAAAGCCATACCCATATGTCAAACACAATGAACAACCGGTAACCAGCAATATCCTTATCGCGATATCTAATCGGTGTCAGCAAAGGGGGGAGAATGATGATACGTAGATAAAGGCAGAGCAAGCCAGTAGAGTAGAAGCGGTAGGAATGAAAGGGTTTCACGAAGATACCATGGTCGGACTATATATCCACCACGCTTGGTGCCCCCATTAAGAGATTACATTATGAGTTCACTTTGTACAGTTCCTCTACAGTCTCCCCTTGCAGATGGGAACTCGGAGTTAACAGTATGAACACTCTTCGCCCATCTCTCCAGGCTAGCGTTATTGTACGAGCCGAGGGCTTCATGCATGCGGATAAATATGTTTTTATACAAAAAGTTACCCCCAGCCGCCAGCCATACAAACACGGTCATCATATGATTACACTACGCACTCATCCCCTTCAGAGCAACGCACATTACGAGATGAGATATCCCCTGTAAAATTGCATGAGAACCTTGAGGAGGAATGCATTGAGGTTATGCTGCGATTAGAGTGGCAATAAATTTTGTCAATTATTTATTGACTAATTAATTTATCAAACTCGATCGTCATTACCTCGCCTAATGGCGTACGTGAAATAATGACAGTGTCGAATCGAGTGGGAAGATCGTTCTTGTTGAATTTATTTTCTTTCTCATTGAAAGAATTCCCTTTGCTACGTTTCGCACTCTTTTTTTTCGCGAATCTTAATGTTTCGCGCGAGAATAATGGACACGAGTAGACGGAGAACCCGGAGGCACCTGAGTTCGCATTATTATTCGAGGGTTTTTTTTTGACATTTTGTGAATTGCGGAGGGTGGCTTGTCGAATCACTTAATAGATTGAGGCGTTATTGTTATTTGAATTTTTTTCTCTCTCTTCTTAAAGACGACAGAACGCTCTTACTTCTCTTTATCGGTTTCTCTTCTGCTTGGGTTATGTATGTATACTGTATATATTTCTTTTACAGATGAGACAAGTATGTAACAGTGACGTTACTGTGTCTTCTGGCAATTTGAAATCCGGATACCAATCGTTTCTATTGGTCGACAAGGAACTGCAGAGGAGTTGCTAAAAACAGACAAGGGTAAGAGAAAGTTATTAAAAAAAAGAAAAATAGAAAGGGTTGAGGGTACGTCGAGGGATGGATGACGTTGAGGAAAGCTGTTTTTCTTTCTCCAGGAGGAGAGGGGGGCGCACAACCACTCCTTCCTCTGTTCTCCATCCTCTCTCGTGCCTCACGGACTCCAGGTACCTACGATTAGCTTATTATTCCGTGCCTTTGTCGACAGCTTGCGGAAAGCTTCAAAGCTTCCTTGTCTATATCTGACAAGAGTGTGGGCAAAGTCGATTTCTACTACGTACATATATTTCCCATAGTCAGTCGGTGCACCGTTCTTCGGCAACTATTATTTCACTCCCCAAGTGACAGTAAGAGTTTGGAAGTATTCTGAAAAAAAGAAGTATCAATACCAAATTTGAAATGAAACAAGCATTCGATTATGCGTCTTTAAACAATCACTTAACTTTGCTAAGCAAGACCCAGTATTCAGTCCCATAAAAAATGTCAGGGTCAAAAAGTTCCCTTAGCTTTCACTCAGCAACAATGAACTACAATCAATAATAATTAAGCACTGGTACAGTGGTATCGAAAATACCTTGGCCGTATAATCACCAAGGAGGACATTGTCCAGGATGTAAACAAGTCCCAGAGATTAGCGTTGGCAATTAGCGAGGATGATTACCTTCAGCTTGGCAGAAGAGAGCCGCGATCTCATCCATTACCATCGCAGCTAATTTCAACAAAGCGAGATCCATATTGCACGACATCGAGCGACTCCTGGTGCGCAGCGCTATCCAGGAAGGAGGCTTACGGAGGAGGAGTCGAACAACAGAGTATATTATACAATGCTATCTGCTGGTCCACAATCGCATACAGCTCTCAGTTCATTGTTTCCCAGTACCTACAGATGTGCGCCGCTCTCCATTGTCGGCCTATAGCGAACTTCGTAGCGGGTTGCAAGGGTGCGCAAACTGAGGGCTGAAGGGAGGCTTTCGGTGCGCTGGTTGAGGGGGGTGGCGCCTCCAAAAGGAACATATCAATTCATTGTCATATCAGCACTATCCGTCTCTAGTTGGGTTAACGGGTGACTTCTTGATAAGAGCAAATGCTCAAACAATCATTAAAAATTTTCTTACTATGCTCAATCATTATCAAAACATACTTGTGCATGTATAAATTCATATTAATATATCACTGATTGATACTTTGATACAAGGGAATTAAAATTAAGATTATACAAATTATTGACAATTTTTAACTACTTACTCGTACAACCCTTTATCTATGGTTTGTCTATTGTTATTGGCAAGTGGTTTTATTTCTTATTAGAAGGTGCTAATCATCAGGATACTGAAGTCACCCGGTAGATAGTAGGAATAACTGAAGGATACAGTCACGCAATAAGAGATGGGGGTGGGTGGTTGGTTTGATGCCAATGGGCGGTTGGGGTAGGTTGGGGTAGGTATTCCGTTTGTATAATATAGCTACTCACTCGTATCGCTGTCTCTCTGATGTGAACGCAGCCTCAGGCTTATTATATGCACGTATCAGAATGTATCTTCGCGTATGTCAAAATTATTATTAGTCGCCATTCTGATATTCGCCATGCGATCCTCTCTCTCTCTCTATATATATATAATGCATATATACTATATGCATATATACTATAACCAGTCTTTGCCATGTCCCAAGGGCTTCAATGCGTTCACCAATCCATATACCAGGGGCGTTCTTAAATGAAGACATAGCAATTTTCTATACAGCAGGTATACAAGAAGACATAACCTATAATTTGCAACTAAAATATACCTCACGAGTTTCCGGTTGAAGCGACTGTTATGCTGACTATGCGGAAGCATCACCTGGACCATTGGAACTTGTAGAAATCGTAAGTTTCACGCAATATCTCCTGGACGGGACAGATTCTTTCGTATTCGCTATAGGAGGGAGGTTAACGAAGCACAGACAACTAATACGCCAGGAGACAATGTGGCCAGGATGAAGAGTAGGGTAGTCGCGTGGCTCATTATGGACTCACGTGAAAGCATATCGCCGGCGTTATTCTGCGCATTGGTGAACATTGCACGGCGCGGGGACCGAGCATTCGTTTGTTTAGCGAATTGCCAGGATATCTGGAACACACAACGAGTAGCGATATCCAACATGTTTCGGGCGGCATTGTTCTCGATTTTTCTGAACACACTGGCGCGAGAGAACGCCCATCTTGGAAATGAAGTAAAGCGCGGGCCGAGGCATTCCGGGACAGTTTGATCAGCATCGAAAATATCCAGTGCTTATTGTTAGATTCTATTGTTATTAAACAAAGTGAACAATGGATGATAACTAACTGAAATTATCTTTCTATAATTATACTTCGTTCCTTTCGTCCTAGAACTCGTTGGAGACACCTGTAATCACGGAGTATCAGTGTGACACTTATTACCGACGGAAATTCATAAGAGTGAGTCATATACATATTTAAATATATTCGAATCGAAAATTGTACAAATAAAAATCGTTATTTTATTTATTAGAAAGAAATTGCATGGAATTTACTATTTTTCAAATATAAATCAGACTTTTTTTTATTGGTTAATACAACAAACTTCCAGCCAATCGCGTTCGAGTCCCACCTGCTTCGGGATAACCTATTATCGCTATTGACCAATCGGAATGGAGGAAAGTATCCTAGGAGTCACGTGGGTAGTCAGGATCGCGAATTCGGACCGACGGCTTCTTCTAATACACGATGCGGTCTGTCTCGGTGCATAGATAGGTAAGTACTCTAGACGTTCATTGCTCTAGGAGATCATACTTGGCCGCCGGCAAACAATGCCCATTGTCCGGCATATCATTTTCACTCATCCGCTATTTTCTCGAGTTTTCCAACAGGCAAACGGCGCGGACTCTCCTGGTCCCGAGTACCACCCACGAATGAATACTGTTCTCCGAGTTTGGGGTTTTCACTTTTTTTTTCTCTCTCTTCTACTCCAACTCTCTTACTCACTGTACTACCTTCCTCTCTCTCTCTCTTATCCCATGTAACCCTCATCTCATTCTCTTTCTCTCTCCTTCGTTTTTCAGTTGGTTGGCGTATTGGAGTATTCGACCGGACAGCACTCGCTACAATGCACCATTGTTTTCACGGTAGCCGCTCATATCGCCATTATCATCCTGCTTACGCGGCTAATCACTAATTGTTCGCCTCCTTGAGAAGGAGCTGGATCGAATTCTCATCTTGAAAATTATCTCCAGGAAGGTTACCTATATTAAACGATTACGTAAGAGAGAAATATCAAGCTAGACAACCACATAGTATCGGTAGGTATCTATAGTGAAAATATTTTGTTACAGTATACAAAAAGCAATGGCTTCCTTAGATTTCTGTTCAACCATTAAGATTTTTGTCTTTGACACTAGATTTTGCAATGTATCACTATAATTCCACTATGGGATTAGCAGTGACAGAATATATTAAATAAAGGGCCAAGAGAAGTGTCACGAGATTCCTATTGGCATTGATATTAGTATTAGTAAAGTCGGTCTGACGGTTCCAGGGTGGTGGTGGTGGTTGTGTTGTTGTTGTTGAGGGGGTGAGTGTTCACGAGTCCGTAAATGGAACAACGCTGTATAGTATAGAAGCTTGATTAAAATATTAATTGAGATGGAAATAATGATTCGACTTGGGCCACTGATTCCGAAGCGTGCCTTTGAATGACTCTACGTTGTTTTAATATACGCCTAGAGGTCACGGTTCGATAACCAAATTCATTCCAATGATCTTTCCCTTCTTCGAGGCGTCTTATTTTCAGTCAATGAGAATTCTCGTATCTTCGATTCGTCATAGCTTTCTTAAGACGGTACCTCAATGCGTCCATTGTATTATCGAGATCATAAATTGATAAGAGATATATAATTTCTACAATCTATAGTTAGCATAGCGATACTATGTAGAATGCAAATCAGATATTGTTTATAGTTTTATAATACGATTGATTGTAAAACATGCTCGAGTATACGCACTCGAGAGTAAACACCATGTAATAGAGTTGCCCCCATGGGGTTCAGACCCCAGGAGAACAATCAGGGTGTTCAGTAGTGAACAACCCCATCCAAATCACCTTCCATGAAAACTAATCACATACGGTGCACATGTTTTGGCGTGAGACAGGATGATTCATTGTTGAGAACGTCAACTATTAATTGAGTACAACAATGATGTCAACAGGCAATTTTCCCGTGATGATAGACGCATTGTCATCGTCAATTAATAATCTATTGACAATAATTATTATTGATAATTTTTTTTTGGGAGTAACGTCACTTATGACAGTTTAAAATGTATATTTTGAATTTTATATAATCAATATGGATCTTGATATTCTATATGAATTGATCAGAATCAAATTGATCTTATTTATCATGATAAGGGTTATTCGTGTTATCAGTATTTAATATACTCAAATTGACTGGCGCACCCTGGCGATTCGATGCGACCAGTAGTCACGACAATGATTCGCTCGTTAAATAAACCAATCAACAAGTTATCGTCATTGAATGATGTGGGGCTTCTGTTCCGTCACCCTATTCTTTACGATCATCCATATTATGGGGCACCGTGCGTGTTGCATGGTACTACCCTTACCGGGTTGACTTGGGGGTTGAACGCACGTGCCGCAAGCTCAGCCTATGAATATCCTCATTCATGGTCGCCCTGCGATTTCGATTTGACTTATCGACTCGATTCCCCTTTCCACGATAATGAACGCGTACAAAACTCACGTCATTCCGCGTGATCGTTCACGTACCTAATCGCGAGTTGAGCGAAACCTTGGGAAAAAAAATAATAAACCACAAACAGACCCTCGTTGGTACGTTAGTGAACTAATTTCTTTTTTTTTTCATCAAATATAAATATACTCCCAATTTCAATTTCGTTATTGAAGTAAGAAAAAATAAATGTCGACCTTTCGTCAATCGATCAATTTTTTTAACTATCTAATTTGAAAGTAAGAGATTGTAAAGAAATATTCTATCTGAAAGCGCAGAGGGGTTTTATCAATGTAAAATGACAATTTTTATATTTCTAATAATTATATCTCTCACGGTGGAATTTCGAGCAGATACTGAACTGTCCAATTACAGTGCCTGACAAGGACAACCGTTACAGTATGAACGCGTATCGAACATCGCTTCAGCCAGTTAGCTACCAGGGGGTCTGTGCCTAGCTGAACGGTACGATTCGCACGCGGTGGCTAGCTGATTAATTAGAATCCGGAAGGCTAAGGGTGGGGGATGAGAAGTAGCGTTGCCGACGTGATGGATGGGCGAAGGGAGGAGTGAGGATGTATAAGGGTAGAAGGTAGAGGGGATGAACGTGGCAGGGAGTGGGGAAGGGATACGAAGGGATGGCGCCGAAAAGCACAGTGGTTTACTGGGTTCACGAATGGAGTCAGGAGCGGTGCTGGACGTCGGTTAGATAGCCAGATACATATATAGATAAAGAGAGAGAGGTAGAATGAAGAGAGACGAAGTAGTAAGAGAGATATAGGGAAATAGAGATAGAGCAAGAGAGAGTGACTGCTGGTTGAAGTGAGGTGAGAGGAGGTTAGGGGATGGGATTCATCCGGGAGAGAAAGAGAGAGAGAGAGAGGATGAGAGTAACAGGCAAACTGGATTCATTACGAAACGGAACACGAAGGGTTGCGATGGGTTACTGGTGGTTGGGAAGGGATGGTTTCGAATACGAACGTCCGACGTCCTGTTCGGGATGCGACGAATCCCAGGATGAGTAAAATGGATTCATTAGCGTGAACGCAGCTGCGGCCGTAGAGACCAGGTCGAATCTGAATCGAAGCGTTCTGCCGCTATCTGGCGGTTTAATTGAAAATTTGTCATGGCGACGTAGGGTGGTCGTCGATTTCAAATTTTCCCGCGTTAAATTCATATAGTAATTTCTGGTAACTTATCGAATATCGAAATCCTTATTGTATTGGCATTCTGGGCCGTCAGGTTTGCATCCTAGGGATTTATTTTCGAGAGAAGTAAGACTCACGGACCTTTTATTCCTTGCGGTGTGGACTATCTAATGTATATTGAGGCCTGGCCGACTAATTAACGATATTTCACTAGTAATTAAACACATCCAATCTCCGACGAGCAAAGGGTGCACGAGAAGTTACCTCGGCTAAGATGCTCCAGCGCGTTTTCTATGGCGGATCTCTATATATCTACCATAGTATACTTACTGCTGAGCAGTACTCCGCAAAACCGCTATTGGCTATCCCTTTGGCCTTTCAGGTTAGCAATCCTTCGGGATGCTGTTCAGGGTACGAATATATACTTAATGGACCTCTTCTCACAGTCAGTCAATTTTTGACCTGTCTTACCAGACAGTCAGTCAGCTCAAGGAGTCCCTGATCGCAGAGGTTGTTTCAAGCGATTCATTTTGATCGTATACGATTTACAGGTTACTGTGTATTATTTACTTAATTAACGAATTACAATTAGAATTCATTTTAATTAAGATACCCAATATTTATTGGTATATCATTCGATCGATTAGAAAGCTGCGTTAATCTGCGACGTTAATGAATTCATTTACAGGGGTATTCAATTTCAAATGGATCTATCTCTGTGTAATTGCTAATTACCTTATCTCATTTACCTAATGACGCTTTGGTTTACTCTTGACTCCACGCCTACTGCTATTTCCAGGGAGTTCGTGTTTAACGTCTAGGATGTTCCTTCCTTGTGGATGTCTCTCTCTCTCTCTCATATGTGGGCTAAGTTAATGCTGAGTGGACTCGTTAGCTCGCGATTTGAAATGCGAAATGGTATGTAGTGAGAAAAATGGAAATTTACGAAAATTCTGGAAAAAAGCCTAGAAATTCTATATGACCAGTCGTGCACGCTATCGCGAAAGAATGTTAAATTGGATAGACGTGCAACGGTGTTGTGGATCTTTGTAATTAGTTCCATTTATAAAGCACCGTTGCCACAAATTCCCCAGCGACCGAATCGAGAGTCACAGGGACGCCATTTTTAGTTGACGTCAATTTTACTATTTTCCTTAACGACGTTCTTGATTCCTTACGTCGTTGGGTAATTAGGACGTCATCCATAAATCAATGAACGGCAAGTGTACAGATAGTTTCAAAATTTTTTCATAAATTCTATTTCGATCAAGTCCCGAAGCTAAATAATTTTTTTTAAATAATTTTGACTACTTTTTTTATCAAAAAAATACCGCGGCCAGCGACTATAGGTGTTGGATGATTTTGATTTTTTCTTTTCTTCTAAATCTCTCTAAGGATTGACACGTTGATGCTGCTTTTCACCCTATTTCGATTCTTGAGTTTTCTGCGGCCCTGATTCACCTCCTCCTCCTCACTCCGCTTCCGCAAAAGGGTGGTTTTAATTACCCCTTCCATTACTGCCAAGCCAACCCCGTTAGTGGATTCATTTAGTCACATTACCATCCCCCTACTCCCTTTCGATAGCGAGTACGTACGTCCCGCCCACTAACTCTATGATCTGATCTACGTGTGTGTCAGCATGTGTACTTACATGCTTACGTAGACCCATAGCACAGAGGTATACAGATATAGTATTTATAAGGATACATGAATTACAGTTCGTACAAGAAACGACTGAAATTCCGATAATTAATTAATTAAAATAATAAGCTACAAGATGAGCTTTTGAATCGATGACAAAAAAAATCATAATACAATACGCTTGAGATATTCACATTTTTCCTTCTGTTTCTGCAATATATACAATTCTACGTTCTAGACTTAAATTAAAATTACATAAATCCCATGTACTCGTACGACTAATTATATCTTGATTACGCAAACCCAAAAGAGTCCGTACTGTATAAGGATACTGAAATTGCAGACAGCTCAATTTCAGGAAGTATCTTAAGTGATTGAGATCTTCTACGACCCTCCTAGTCACTTAGCCATCCCAAGACTGTTTCACCCTTAAAATAAATTTGAGCAATAGACAAGAAATTGGCGTGAAATTTGCAAATAGACTGTATACAATAAATGCAATTATTTTAATTGAATAAATAAAATTGAAACCCTAACGTTTAACCGTACCAGTAGACTTTGTGGAGGGTTACTTTTACTTTAAATATTAAAATATGTCATAACTTAAGAAACATATGTTTATAAGTGTCCAAGTAAATAGACAGACAGTCGCATGTGTTTTTTATGTGTATATATATATATGTATAAGGAATATGCTATAGTTTTGCCAGCCCCGTTTACCACTTCACGCACCCCCGGCTTCCTATTCTTTTCTTCGCGCAATGCACAATGGCGACGGTCCCTGCTTGGCATGTAATAATCATAATGAGAGAGGTCTCTTTGCTCCCGATCCAAGAGTGGCAGAAAGACTTCCGGAAGGTGTCCGCGCGTACACTTCCGCTTCGCACCTCCGTCGACGTCGACGGGGAGGAAGAAGCGCCTCGGTGAACAGGAGAACGGTACCGTGGACTCGTGCGCCCTGACGTCCGTCTTCGTCATTGTACACGTTCAAAGAAAGGACGCATCTGCGAAAAAAAAAGTGGAAACGCATATACGAAAAAAGAAGGTCTGATACCGTGTAGCTCGGGGTAAAGAAAGCGAGGAGGTGAACGATGGGGAATAAAAATGATAAAAGACGAAGAAGAAGAGAAAAGAAATGGAAGAGAAGAAGGAAAAAAATGAAGAATAAAAAAATTGTACGTTCTCCAATTCTTGTCTTAGAACCAGAGAACAAATGACAGACGGCCAACAAATATTTTTCCACTTTTGCAGGATTTTTCTTTTCTAACGTATCACGCGTGCAATTGATTTTTGGTCGATTTAAAATTGCATGCATTTTTTAATCTATGCTAATTAAGGCATTAGTTTATATAAGTTTTTATTCTTGTCAATGGAAAAGTCTATTTTACCTAAACGAAACGTACCAGCAGCGTTATCCAGCTAACCCTCATATTCAGATCACCCGGTAGACCCGGTCCGGAATTCCTTTTCATTCGCATTATTATGGTAATGAAACTGAAAGGCACAAAAATGTCAGGCTTTTGTCACACAGGGATTGTCCGCCTGGTCCATTCATTGATTACGTACTCTCATCCGGCTAGCAAGAAGGCCTCGTCGAGTAGTTACCTTGACAAGATTTTTCCATCTTCTAGACGGGACTTAAGCTCTTTTTTTTTCAACCCACTCCACCCTTTCAACCCTATCAACATAAATGGATATCCACCCCCAAATGTCTCGTTTACCCTTTACCTCATATGGGCATTCGTAATGAAAAAAATGTCCGAAAATAAATCCAAATTAAATTTAACGATCGGATGCACTTCTCCAATAGATTTGTATTAAATATCGAAGCTGCGTAGAGGAGAAATTAATTTAATTATAATTTTTTCGAAATTCCTTTTCATCAAATACATACAAACACAGGGCGTATGTATTCGCTTTGATAAACCTGAATAAAATTTGACTGTCTTTCGTGGATACAGCTTACAGCCGCAGAATGCTGAGAACCGAATCAGGGGGTGGGTCTCCTGGTTGCTACATTATTTCGTTATTGTTGAAATATTAATCACAGCGTATCTCACGCACACCCGGACACGCTTTACATACAAGGGCGGGTACCGACTCCGTGGCGAAACATTGTGTACACGCCATAACGTTGCAATAACAGTGTTCCATTATATGTAGGTAGACTGGTGCGGCGGGAGATTGCAAAACATGCCTAGATTAATGTTTTCTCATCCCCCAACTCCGTACCCTGTTATTTCCGTCCTGGCCACCCCCTAACTCCCCCACCCACTATCTCCCTCACTCTCAACCACGCCGACCCACTCGGCGTGTCCCTCGCGATCCACTCCTGCAATCGTGTCGCGTGACAATGAACGACCTTAAGCTTTCGAAGGATTTCGCAGCTGCAGCTACGTATACGCCTATAAATATATAAGAGGAATCATCAATAGAAGAATGATTGTTCTTTTTTAATATATTGATATTCGTACTGAACCTTTCAAAAAAATTCTCACGTCACACCTGTTAGAGCAGCATGCAGTGATGCGTGGTTCTTAACCTTGCAAGGAATCCAATTCTTCGCGTACGCTTAAAGTTTTGTGATTGTATTTCTAAAAAAAAAAAAAACAAAATGTTTAACGAACTGTCAGTAGTGTCTAAAATACATTATTACAACGTAAAACGAACCTAACCTCTTCTTTGGGATTCAAATTTACCGGCTACTACGTCGCGTACTTCCTGTCTACGACTACTACGTGGTTCAAAGTCTCAAGTATAAAGTTCGCCGACTGCTGGTATAAGATTCTTGCTCGCAGGTTGTGTTTGTTGCTCCGTGGCTCACCATCCGGAAACTTGGTAGCTGTGACGAGGTTATTTTAATCAACGACCCTCTGTCGGCCGGGCTTCGGAGTTCCTGGGTGATGGCTGCCAGCTAGCGGAGGTGGAGGTTGGAGGTTGTACGGCGTTGAAGTGTGGGTGCTGGAGAAACGGAAAGGGATGGTTCACTAGGAGGTTGGTAGAGACGAACCCCTGAACGGGGGCGGAGGGGGACGAGGGCACGAGTTGGTCGGATGCACTGGTATTGTTGGATGTTATCATTTCTACAACATTTGCATTTCCCTCATCTCCGCGCGGACCTCTTTGCGCCGGCGTTCAAAACGGGAAATGCCTCGCCATTGTAGGAATGTATAATAATACTGTCTCTCTTCATCCCTCGACCTCACCTGACCTCACCCGCCAACCACCCTCGTCATAATATACGTAAATATTACTCTGTTGCATTTGGTTTTCGCCATAGACACCTCTCTCTCTCTTACTCTGTCTCTCTTTGATAATAAAATTCGAAGTTTTGTATCGCGAAAAGAAAAATGGTAAAAATAAACCTTTTAATTTACTCAAAATCAAAAAAAGATACATGGTTTTTCACGGGATTTTACGTTCGTTCGAAAATTGTGTAGACTCACGAATAACGGACGCTTTCGGATTAGATTTTTGTGATCCATTAGTTGGATTAATCGATCGTTATCAAAATCGAGTGCCACTTGCGATTGGATGACGCATCTGTCATATTGGTTTAGGACATAATACAATATCTCTTTTGTGTCGTTTTATATTCGATTGGACTCCGTAGCTCGAGTGGACCATGATTTTCTTTTTAGGTTATCCAAGTAGTGCCTGATGATTTGAATCTGTCGTAGAGGCGCGACAGTCGCTTCGTGAAATATTCTATGATTGTAATTCACGACTGAAATACGAAGAAGATATTTCATTTCAGCTTCTCTTTATCCACACGACGGATTGTCTTGCGCTCCGTTTATTTATGCATTTTATAAAAATGAGACCGGGGTTGCATTATATTTGATTCTGCTCGTCTGCACCGCGATGAGGTGCTGCAGGGTGAAGCAGGACGCCTGGGCTTGCTGGTTCGGGGGGTCGGCGGGGTTGCAGTGCAGTGGGCGCATAAATGAATAGAGCGCATCCGGTGGCGGAGGGGGCGGGTGAAAAAAAGCTTTGTGCATCCCTGGCAAAGATTGGATGAGAACCTGGTCGTCTCCGTAGGCTGGCGTTACATAGAAATGTCGCGTAAGTAGTAACTAAGTAAGTAAATAACTTGGTCGCGCGAAATGGTCGACAGGGGCCGAACAGGAGGGTTCCTCCATTTAAAAAAAAAAGCAGTAATTCATAAAAACAAGAAAATGAATTTAATAATTCGTAATCAATAAATATAATATAGTTACTCAAATAATCAAAAAGCTTTTCGCGTATCTACAAATATTTCTCTGAATTTGTTTTGACTTTTGGCAATTAATTAAAAAAATTTTCATTCCCTTGATACGACCATGTTGCACGACTATAGCAGAAGGGATTATTTTTTAGAAAAAGTCAATTAGTTCAGAATAGATGAATGAATTGAAGCAAGACTTAGGGATGAAATAGGTGAGGGTTTCCGTGGGGGTCATAAAGGGGGGTTGTCAGGATAGGGGGTGGTGCTCGGATGAGGATGGTCGATGGGTAACCCATTGTTTAGGTTTAGCACAATCACAAATGCTGGTTATAACGATAGCTATATGACATTGATTTGCGGAGGGGGGATGCTCGGTTGATCGGAGGGGTTTTTCGTGAGAGAGAAAGACGCGAAGGGAGAGAAATAGTCCGTAACGATGAACACGGGGTAGATTGAGACAGTGGGGGTAGTTATTGTTTTGCGTACAGTGTAATTGACTCGGAACGAGAAATGAGTCCCGCGGGCGACCGGAAATAAAATCCCGTAATTGAATCCCGGCAAATTTTACAACCCCGTCGAAACGGAGCCTCGATTTTGAGAATTAATTTCGTAAAAAAAGAAATGATGCAACAAAAATGATACACTTGCAATCCGTCTATATTTAATTATTTATTTATACGTTTTATGTTGTCAAATTTCGTTTTTGTTGATATTAAAAAAAATTTGGTACTACAGTCATTATCATCATCGATGGTCACTCTTGGTCACGTGTATACATTATTGTCAGTAGGCGGAGCTCTGTTGGATTATACTGAGTGGAACTACCCTTACACTGTCAGGGGTGGCTTTCGACAAGGGTACTAAATTAATAAGAGCTCCGTGAGTATCGCAGGGGCGGTTCTGGGCGGTAACATTGTGTCCAATGAATACGTGTCTTCATCTCATTACAGATCTGTTCTCGTTGATGCTCGGATGTACGTACACAGCATCCATAAGGCTACGTGAATTCCCGAAGACACCTGAGACCTTATTCATTAAATAAAAACAGTGAAGTCTGATTTTATTGAAAGAAACATTCATTCTCTCTCCATCAGCGTCATTAGGCTAATTTTACCTTGCCACGTGTGTATTCTATAAATATGAATAGAAAAGCTAAGAATGACTTTTTTTATTTATCAAATATACTCTTACGCACTTTTTACACGTGTATCAATAGCACGAAATTTCTTGCCGAACTGTTTGAGTCGTATCTTTCGATTCTGTAAAATTTTCTGTTTTTAAAAATACCGCGCAACCACATTTTAATCGCAATGGCCAACGTGGAGGTTCGCGAAACGTCAAAGAAACCAACAGTCCGTTGCTCTTGAATGGCATAACCTAACAATTTAGAGTTTTATATGTGAAACGTTACGCGTACCTACGTAGTATTCGTAGCCTAATGTTAAGCCGCTTCCTCGCGTGAGTTCACGACTGTGTTTATTATGCTTATGTATATACAGCCCCCGATAAATGCCTCGGGAATATTTTGAATAGCGTTATGCATCTTTTCACTCGTCTAGTCGCCTTTGGAACTCGTCGAGGTTATCCGTGGAAAAATGAATGATGGACTACGCCATATTTATTTTACTTCGTGGATACAACCACGCTACGAATGAACCATTTGACTTTTACTTTACCACGAGTTTCATATTTTCTAAGCCACGTATTTAACGTATCTTATGCATATACATTTGGTGCATAATAAACTGTTAAAAAGATTTTCAATCCGTCAATTATCTGGATGCTCATAACCTTATTTTACGTTCCTAATCATCGACAATGCCATATTAGTATCAGTAACCTTACTTGATATCTTGTTTAACAATATGTATTTCCAAAAGTACATAACGTACGACCAAGTCGAAGAATCAATTGAAAATCTAAAAGAAATACTAAATTCAATCAAACACAAAGTTATAGGCGGTGCACGAATTTCATTTGGTTACTGTGTCTAGGATCACGGATTTCATTGGTACCGTGGATACAGTGCAGTGCAGGTATAGTTAGGGTTAGATAGATATGGTATATCTGTATGAAAAGTCGGGCCCAGAAAGTGGTAAATCCTGTGGCATTGGTGGTAGTACTGGTGGTGGTGATGCTGCTGGTCGGGCAGCATCAGACAGAGGCACATAGCCCCAAGCCATGTAATTCATTACTAAAGCAATCTCACCCTGGCACCCCTCCGAGCACCCGTTACTGCGCCGACTCTCTCCGCCCCTGAACCATCAGCCTCCCGCGCCACGTTATAATATAAAAAACCCGAATAGAATAGCGCCCTGACAACAAAACAAAATGAAACACAAAGCCGTGTTTTCATAATTAAAAAGATTGCTTGGGCTTTTTTTTTTATTTATCTTCTTCCTCCTCGTCTCCTTCTCCGTCTGTTTCTTTTTCTATCTTCCTCCTCTTCTTCTTATTTCTAGTCTTCTACCTCTGCCTTTGCTACTTCTTTGCTCTTATCTTTTATTTTTTATTTCTTTCTTTTTTTTTAGTATCCGCCCGACGACGCTTGGTAAACGGCATTGAGGTAACGGGTGACGCGAATGTAATTTCATTCTTATTCATTTGGAGTTTTAATTCTTTTTTTTATAATTTTTCTTTGAATAGGGAGTGGTAATTGGGGTCGAAAAGTCTAAGGGTGATTTAGGATCAATTTTGAGTTTTGTCTTTGAGTAAATCGGGGACTCGATGGGAGAATGCATGCAGGTCAAAGAATACTTATCTTTTATTATATTTTTTTAAATTTTATTTAAAAAATCAAGATTGGCAAGAATTCAAGAAGAAATTGGTCGCCTTGATGCGGACGGCCTTAAACGATCGAATCGCGAACAGCAAAGCTTCAAATTCATTTACGTCGCGGTTTAGCGAATTTTTACGACGAGGGTGTGCACCACCCCCTATTTGCTCCGCCTGCCCTTAGATTCTAGCCAATCCCGTGGCAGTCACCCCTAGACCACCCCTGGTTGCTGGGGGTTGATCCGACTGTTCTACGAATCTCTGCTCAGTCTCTCATCATCTCCCGGACAACCGTAAACCCTCACGGCTGCGCCAACTCCTACGAAGTCTCCGAAGTCATCGTCGAGGACTGCGACTCTAATGAGACTTCGAATCCTTCGTGCAGTAAGGATACAAGATCCTTGAGGTCATTTTTCAACATCCGAAAAACATGGCTGGACCATATCTTTCACCACTGGGACCCCAGGCTGATCTTCTCACCGAGTACATGTTCGGGCGCCGTCGTCAGGTCAGTGTACGTTTCTTTTAAGTTTTCTCTAACATAACTCCAATTCGCTGCATATAAAAATTATTAAAAAGATCATTACGGCTATAATAGAAAAATATACTTTGACTTGGCCGTCTATGACGCAGTAGCCATTTTAACTCTACAAAAATTTAATAGGCTAATTAAATAGAATGTAGTGTGTCTTAATTTTTTTTTTGAACCCGATCGTTGCTTCTGTTTTATTTATTAATTTTTTGTCGCCACTAATTGGCTGTCAGTGAAGTTTTATTGCTTTGGTCAAGCGTCAGCACATAGTTGCTGGATTGTTATTAGTGTTTTTAATATTTATCATTTACGTTTTATAACCAAGAGATTTCATGCTACATAAAATTTTGAATATTTTTCCTCATAGAGACGCAATCGGACAACCTTCACTCCCCAGCAGTTACAAGAATTGGAATCCCTTTTTCAAAAGACGCACTATCCCGACGTCTTCTTGCGCGAGGAAGTCGCCCTCAGGATCTCCCTCTCGGAGGCTCGCGTACAGGTAAACGTCAAGTGTCAAATTTGTGTTCCAAAAAAATATAACGTTCGACAATTACATTAAAGTAATGTGGATGAGGTCCCAACAATAATAATCAGTGAAAGTTTAATTATTTTTCACAATAAAATTAGGTACTTTACAATGAATTTGGTTTTGATCATAGATCAGTATATCTTACGTTGGATTTTCTTTTTAGGTATGGTTCCAGAACAGAAGAGCTAAATGGAGGAAACAGGCGCGACTTCAGCTGCTTCAGGATGCATGGAGGATGCGTTGCCTCGGTCTAGGAAGTGCTGCACCTCTTCTACTGCGTCCACCTCCAGGATCCGGAGTTGAGCGTCCTGACTCCTCGCCACCTCCTCCACCTTCACCGTCTTCGGCGTTGCCAAATCCTCAGATACCCTCAGGCGCTGAAAAAATTCAAGAAAACAGTTCCATGTCTCTCTGCAGGGATTATCGTATTTTACCACCGCACGGGTAAGCCTGACTTTTTTCTTTTTATTTCAAATGCACCATGATCTGGCCAAGCAGTAAATTCGACTTCAAGAGGCCATCTTCTTGTAATTTAGAACCACAGAGTTTTCTGGATATAAATTAATATTGCTGTAAGATTGCATTAGCTGTATTTCATAATGAATCATTATAATGGAACTTTTTTCTTTTTCTTTTTCCATTGATTTTAATGTATTAAATTTTTACTCACTTTCAGATACTCAGTGCCCTGCGACAAATCACCGGACAGAGTCAAGTGCGGATGTGGATCTCCACCACGGACTTCCGCCAGTCCGTCTGAGACAATCTCTGCTGTCAGTATGAGAGAGAGACCTCAGGAAGCTGAGATGGACCTCACCGTGAAGGGACCTCATCCTCCAAGACACCCTCAAATAACTCCCCTATTTCATCATCTTCCAAGTAACACCCAGCAGGATATAAGTCCTGCCAGTCAATCAATGGACGAACCACTAGATGTCACCCTTAACAGTAACAAGAATAATAATTAAGAGTTTGTTTAACAATTGCATTTATTTTGCACTACAAACAATATTCTCGTTCTGTACTATTCTGATGATTTGACGAGTAGCAGTGCTTTTTATTTTGAAAAAATAAACAATTGTAAGAAAGTCAAGATTAAAAGATAGGTCAAAGGAAAAGGGTAAAAAGTCTCTAGTGATTTGGAGATGATTAGATTAATGATAATCATTCTGTCATGATTAGATTGTGTGAACGTGATGATTTGACTGTATACCAAAGATCTTATTAAGTTTTGTATTTTCTTTCTTTCATTTTATTCTATAAAACCACTTTTTTGCGTTCGTCTTACGTGTGATAATGATCTTAAACGTGATGATTATTTTTAAAGTGTAAATCGTGGCCTCGACAACAGAGGGAGTATAAATCAAGCTGCATTTCCAATACAGAATGTACTTAATTTATTTATAGTTATTACCACTGTAAATACCTATTGTACGCTACCTACACGTACGTTGTTTAGAATTAGTTCATGGCGAAATATTGGCCGGGTAATTTAAACAAGGGAAGCAAAATGTAATTCAAATAAATTTCATGACTTAAGCAAAACAATTGAACTTTCATTCAGTGACCTCTGTCGAGTATTTTCATCACTAAACTACAATGCAAAGTGCATTCGTTTCTCGTACAAAAGTTTATATAATATTACGACTGCCGACTGCGTTGCGACTGCGTTGCGACTGTGGCAAATCTGTGAAATTAATTTTCTAAGTCAGAGGGCTGTCGCGCGCCATTGTACAAATTTTCAAATGTTACCACTGTGTTTTGAATTATCGTATCACCTGTACGTACAGCGAGAACCGTTACGTGGACGAACGTGCGCATACAAGATCCATGCATAATTGCATAAGTAATGTAAAGCCCACCTGCAGCGAATCCTTGCAACATGTGCAGTGAGTGCAGTCGCGTGTTAAGAGTGGGCGCCAAATAAATGCAGTGCCCAAATTCTAAATTTCAATATACAAAAAAAAATATTTAACCGCAATACGTTTCGTTAAACGTAATTGTACAATTAATCATATAATAAACTACGGCAATAATAAAATGGTGCAAAGTATCTTTCAATATTCTAATATACCTAAACAGTCACTGTAGCCTGTTTAACCTAAAAATAATGCAGTATCTGACAAATTTGATACTTTATGCAAGTATGGTAATTATATGCAAAATATACTGAATGTGGGATAGAATTTTCGACAAGGTTCAAAGGTTAATGAGGAGCTTGAGAAAGTTTAGATTATAGAAAGTTTTTAACAGATATTTAATCATTCTAAAGGAATTCGCAATGCACTCTTAAAAAGTCATAAAGTGTACAGCACTGGATGAACCCGTCACTGACTGTTTTATTCTATCCGGAAATTAGTTGGTGCATCAATTTGAATAAACACCAAATCCCGTTGTTTCTATGAAAAACGATGCTTGGATTTCTTCGTGATTATTAATAACATTTTATTCGACAATACGTTACGCGACAAGACCAGCGTAAAAGAGTAAGAAATTTAATTCCAACCTCAGATCAGTATCGGAACGAATCTACAAGCAATTTATTTAACGAATGGCAAGACGAAAAAAGAATTTTATTGATAGTATCAAGCGTATGGTATGTTGGTGTGATCGTTAACAATGTAAATAATGCAAAGTCAGTCCTAGAGATCATGGCCGTTCAGTAATAAGAATGCCATTCAGTAATTAAAATGCCGATCGAGAACACGTGAATATTTTGAATTAGAACTCCATTCCCGCTAAAGATTTCACCTGTCAGTACGGCACACTGGTTCGGGAGATTATTCGACAATCCTAGTGATATTTAATAAACCCGCCATGTTTTATAGCCATTTGACCTCGATTACTATACTTTCTCCTCTTTCGTACACCTACGCACACAATGTCTTATTTGATCAGGTTATTTGTGTACCTACATCGATTAGTCAAAAGAATAGCAAGGTAAATATGTCTTTAAAATATTCCCTTAAAAAAATTAAATTTTAATTAACATATAAATCTACATTTTTCAAAATTCTCAGTCTTCGACAATCCTTTTTTTCCACAGCTAATTTTGTTATGTCATAGATCGTAGATATGCTGGCGGAAAATGATCTAAGGGAGTAATTCTGAAGATAAAACTCCTTCCTTTTGAATCACAACCAACAATTACAAGCATCCTTGAAAAGCTGACTAACGAAATAGCTTGTTACAGTAAAAATACCACAGAAATGACAAATTTGTCTAGTAAGTAATTTTTGTACACTCACTAATCCACTTATTCCTACTCAAACATTTCTTTATCATCGCAAAGCAAAAGCAGAATGAAAATATCAAAGTCACAGATAACTAAAAGAATTATTCAACCTTTGCCCTCTGTATCTATACCATTAGATAATCTAATTTGCTAATAATCAAACTAAAGTTCTTCGATTATCAAAACTACAATCATTATCACACTGTAAAATCGTTCATCGATTATAAAAAACGTCACGCATCATTATCAAACCATTAAAAAATCATTAACCACTTAACCAAATATCACGTCTCCCAAACATTCACCTATCTGCAGCCCACAATTGTTTTGCACTTTTCGGAAACGCACGTGGCCCGCTGACTTTTGGCCTCAAAATTCGTTGTCGCTAGATAATTAGGTCCGACGCGACCGCCGTTTAAATGCCACGTTAACTGATTAATAACACAAATTCGAGTTTCCAAGATTTCAGACACAATTACCTAGCTAGGTTGATATTCTTTTAATAATTTTTTTTATCATACTAATCGTACCATTATCATTCCTCGTTGTTTTCTTTCTGGCAAACGTTTAACCAATCAGCGATATATAATGCCAGAAACCTTTCTGCCACAGTTCAACTAAATACGGACTCACGGACCGCTGCTTATTCCACTTTCGGACTTCAGTTCTCCTAAGACCGGCGACCTGGTCGGGTCGACGACGTATATCCGGACGCACTTGGTGTCCACGAGTCACTAGGACCCAATGATTCGCGCGGGGAGTCCTGCATAAGTGCAACAGGTTTATCTATCGAGAAAATTATTCGTCAACACTGTGTTAGCCTATTATCGTGTCAATTAATTATATAATTTCAATATAGTTTATAGGACTTAACTATTGTTATTATTATTATCGTTAACAACTACTACTATAGTCATTATATTACCAGGTAAATATTTCTTTCTTATACCAATCTCTAAAATATATCTAAACAACTCAATAAGGCAGAGACATAGATATATATTTTTCCAAATTTTCAATGAAATTTTTATCGACCTTTTTCTTTAATTATCTATAAATTATTACTGATAACTGACACTCTATTGATCTATCGATGATTGTGTTTTTCTACGTGCCCAAAGAGCACGTGATGTTGTTATTAACGTTCGTCGAAGCTTCAGACTCGAATGATTTAGTGCGGTAATGACTTGTCTAAGAATAAAAGAAAAAAAGAATGATTAAAAGTAAAACGATAGGTCTTCACGGTTCTTGGATATCGGTTAGAACTTTTCCTGGTTGGTACAACTGTAAATCGATTACTGCCGCTAAAGTAGGTCGAAGATTCCGCTTTATATTCCGCATACTGAAATACTGTCCATTTGGTTTATTCGATACGTGGGAATACGCTGCGTAACAATGCGATAATAGTGCCCGATTGTCGACTTCCTGGTGGCTTTATCTTATCTGCTGGAAATGGCGGTAAATTCAAAAAAATAGAAACAAGATGCCCCAGAAAATGTCTATTGGAAAATTGCTTCGGTATTCATGCAGACTTGTTTTAGTTGAGAATTTGTATTACGCGTAACGCTAATTAAACGGATGTTATTAAACGCCTTGATAATGCCAATTAATTAATTGGGAACGTTACTTATTACTGTGATAAGTACGTCTATCGCATTTTTATGTAACAGACGTTCCGTTCGTTTAGAGGCATTTACGTATGTTATCTGCATTCGTGTTTATGATAAACCGTATCTTGTATCTTTGCTGAACATTGAAATTTTAGATTTTACTTAGTTTCTAATTTCGGTTAAGAGACTTTCCTTGCCACGATATTTTTACGTATCTTTGTACAGTTATGTAACTGATATATGTAAAACATAGATATTAGTAAATAAATGCGAGTAACGTCTTTTACAGGCACAATGAAGACTGCGTTTTTAATCTGCATTCTATTGGCCCTCACGAAGAAATCGCATCAAGCATCGTAAGATTTGTTTTATTAATAAAATTCGAAAAATTACGAATTCAAAATGCACTAATTAATATTGCATATGCAAATCTAATGTTTCTGTACTTTTTAATTGGTAAATATAACTCGTCGCCCGTGCAACCTTCAACCCAAGTATTATTTAACAGACGCTAGTAAATTATGCACATGCATCTAGTTAGGATGCAACAGTAAGATAGAAACATGACACGTAAGGTCTCTGAGAATGGGCAGAGAAGATACGTCCGATTGAAATGACGTAACAAGTCTGTTTAATAGTAATTAAATAACAATCAATTGAAAAAAAGTCATTATTAACGAATAGCTAATTAGAATTTTTTAAATTTCTAGATTTTACAGAACTTACGAATGCATCAGTAATCTATGCCAAAGAACTGCACGGCCGTTGTCAGCTTTGGAATTGAGTGAGATAAAATCAAAAAATATTCACACAACCGTTGCTGCCTGTCGTCTGGTATGCGGCAATACAGCTGGTCTTTGGCCATTGCCAACCGGTTCCTTGGACGTTGGTATCAACGTAAGTTTTTCATAATTTTCATGACTTCCATTTACTAAACAAAGAAAGATACTAATCGTCATTGAATTTTTATTAAAAAAAAAAGTATCTAGGCGTTCATCCCTCAAACTTCCATTTTGATCTGCAAGATGTCGCCAGTGCAGCCAGATCATTCGTATCTGAGAGCACAAATATTTTTCTGCACAACTTGCGACCTGTTTGCGGTGAAAACTGCACGATGACGAATTCCACGGTGATGATCCACGTGAAGGTCAACTCATCGAATCTTAACCTCGACTGGGAGACAAATGAGCAGTATACCCTGGACCTCTTTACAGAAGGTTTTTACCTCTGGATGGATGCGTAACTTAAAAAATATTATACTCGTCGTCGTTGTCCTCTTAGAGACAAAGGATTTCTCTTTACAGGAAATCAAGTTACCGTCATCATAGCTGCGACGTCCGCTTACGGTGCTAGGCACGGATTGGAGACGCTGTATCAGCTGACGGCGTCCATTGTTACTCCGGACCGAGGCCGGGGACTCGTCATCCTGGACTTTGCTGCGATCAAGGACAAGCCGGTGTTTTCACATCGTGGATTGCTCATCGATACGGCTAGAAACTTTTTATCCGTTACCGACATCCTGAGGACTATCGACGGCCTTGCTTCGAACAAGATGAACGTCCTCCATTGGCATGCTACCGACAGTCAAAGTTTTCCTTTGGAAATTAAGAGTATACCGTTAATGACTCAGTAAGATGACTTGTCAGTAATGCCGATGCTAACTGTGAATACTTAACAGGGAAAATGAATGCAATATTTTTATCTTATAGATTTGGTGCTTACTCCTTGGAGAAGGTTTACAGTGTCGAGGATATGGCACAGGTTGTGATGTATGGTAAGACCAGGGGCGTACGCGTAATCCTGGAATTAGACTCGCCATCGCACGCAGGAGCAGGATGGGAATGGGGCGAATCGATTGGATATGGAAAATTGGCTGTTTGCGTGAATCAACAACCTTGGAAAGACTTTTGTATACAGCCACCTTGCGGTCAGCTTAATCCAGTCAATCCAAGGACCTACAGCATCCTGAGGAGTATATATAAGGACGTTCTTGAAATCTGGGGTCCTGAGAGTGTCCTTCATCTAGGTGGTGATGAGGTAGAATTAAAAATGATTTTCAATTAAATCCTCTATGCTTAGATCAATCCATACTGTTGTTTCATTTAATATTATTATTAATATGCTGCAAATAGATTGACATTATAAAAAGAATTTATCTTTTCTTAGGTCTTTCTACCTTGCTGGAACTCCTCTGTGGAAGTAGTTTCAGCAATGCAAGAAAGAGGTATGGGTCGTCGCGAGGAAGACTTTCTGGAACTCTGGGCAGAATTTCATTCTACCCAGGTACAGATGCTGGACCAAGAAAGAAGTAGTAATAATATAAGCGCCATCGTATGGAGTTCTCGTCTGACTTCACCTGAGATCATAGAACAACATTTGGACAAGAAGAGATTCGTGATACAGACGTGGGTTGAGAAGAGATCTCCGTTACCAAGAAACCTCTTAAAGCTGGGATATCGTCTGATCATGTCTACCAAGGATGCTTGGTATCTGGACCACGGTTTCTGGGGCAGAACGCAGTACCACACCTGGCGCGATGCCTACAACAATAGACTGTCGAGACAGGTACGTCTAATTTAATTATATTTAATTAACAAGCACCTTAGTATTCATTATCTAACCGAAGATAATCCTCACCAGATAGATCTTCAGATATTGATATATCTAATATTATTATTTATTTATCTCCTCATTACAGGAAGGTATACTCGGAGGTGAAGCTTGCATGTGGGGCGAGTACGTGGATCCTGGAAGTTTGGATACACGAATTTGGCCAAGGACTGCAGCCGTGGCTGAAAGATTGTGGAGTGATCCGTACAGGATATCAACTGCTGATGCAGAGCCACGTTTAGAAGGTCAAAGGGCACGTCTTAAGTATCTTGGAATATCTTCAGATGCACTTGCGCCTGAATGGTGCGCACAGCATCCACGTCAGTGCATGTAATTCCGATAAGCTTGGGTTACCCATGGATATTCACCTGATAATAAAGGATATTAGCAGATCCAATGATACGTGACAAGATACTGGAGGACTCTTCTTGAGGATGGTCTTCATGCTTGCACAGATGAACACGAGGAGGTGCTGGAGTCGTAAGGCGGGTCTGGAATTTTTTCAGAACTTCATGTACCATTAACGTTCATTATTGATGTGATGCTTTCTCAGCTGTTTATCCCGACTTGTGAGTCAATGAATAGGTCGCTCGGTTCTGAACGATAATATTAGTCTGGTGGCTGTCTGTTGCCTCAACCCAAGTTACGCAACGGGTTTATAAATTCGTTTACGCTATATATATTCTACTGCGCTTCGAGAGAATTTTTCATTTTTCTCTGGCACGCGAAAGGTAACGTTTTTTTTTTTAAGAATTAGCCAGACTATTTTGTAAATAATTATACGTATAGGCAATGCGGTGAACTTATCCCATTTCGGTGTTGAATGGGTTTACGAAGATACATTATACTTTATATATTATGTTTTTATATATGCACTTGTTTATTGTTGTTGAAATACGATCAGCAAATCTGAAATAAATAATTTATTTTTAAAGCTTTTTTTATTTTGTAATTGTTAGTCGTTCTTATCGACTGTTGGTGAATTTTTGGATATTCAAATAGCTGATTTTAGGGCAGCGTTACGCCGCTAGAGCGCAGCGCTTCTAAGCTCGATGAGAAAATAATAGCAGAAAGGAGATGAAAGTCTGTAATAAAATAAAACTGGTTCTTCTCTTGAATCAAAATTAGTCATTTTCGTTTACAGTATTAACAGTTCATATGTTTCAATACGCGCGATTTATAATCAGTTGGCTGATGTGAGAGATAAAAAATGAAGAAATGCCTATGAAAGAGAAGAAATCGCTCGAGAAGAATCATTTCTTGCTTCCCACTTATGTCAATTGTCAAGCACTCCTCTTCTTCTTCTTTTTCTTCTTCTTCTTCCTGTCTTTCTTTATACTGACTTTCATCCCAAGAATGGAACATCCCAGTAATAATGTCAGCTGTATTGAAACATGTCAAACATATTCAAACATGTTGGAACACAAGCGCCACTGACGTCGCAAATTACCACCACTATCCGCGTCCCAAAAAAGTAGGGATAACTTGTATGGTAGTTCAGGCAGAAGGTTCAAATCATTTCCATTTAGATTACTTCGTGGACTGGTTAAAAGTCTCACGATTGTTGCGATCGATCCTCGAAATCCGAAATGGCAAAGTCGTCTGGACGTGGTATAGATCGGGCTGGTTTGTGGATTTGAAAATAAGTGCCTCAGATTTTGATTTTTCGACAGTTTTTCATATTACAATATAAACTACTCGTAGAAAAGTGCTGTTAAAAGACATTAAAGAATGTGGTGAAGTGTCAAGGATATAATGTGAAATTTATTTAAAATAGCGGGCCGGTACGCCTTATCAGAACGCGCTGTTTTTAGTGCAAGATAACGGTTTAAAACAACGATTGCAATAATTCCATCGTTTTCAATGGAATAATTCATTTTTAACCAATGAAATGTAAACTGCAGTTTCGAATTGCAAGGGTTAGGTTCTTCCGCTTGTACTGACATTTCGAACAATGTCTCTTATTTCTACAAGTCACGCAGAATATCCTCGTTGCGGTTACCTAGAATGATCATGGGTGAAAGTACGCGAGAGCGGCCTAAATAATTTCTAAGCTGAACTTCATGGTAATTATTTAAACGCTCATCTTTCTTGTTTGTAAACACGTTTATTTGCTCGTGTTTATCCACTACTGATTGCCCACCCTATATAGGCACTAAACATTAGCTGATGATGGCTATACAGAGAATTTTTCATATTTTAGCATACAAGAACAGATTTTTGTTTCGAGACTAGTCATTTGTGTTTTAAAATGTTAATATGACTCGAATGATTCTACAGAATTTGATTTGATCGTAATAGTGGGATGTTGGAAGTATACGTACTCTGAGGAGATTAACGTTATTTTTAGGTAACTACAGGAGGATCACGGCAAGCATGGATATTATAAATATAGAGAGTGGCGAGACTGGATCACGTCCGTCAAAGAATTTATCATCGCTTCGTTGTAACTGCATAAACTCAAATTCCATTAGCTATGTAATGATTACTATCGCAACATTGGCATTCCTTGGGGCCATTGTTTTCATTTGCCGAGACTATATCAAGATTCTACTTTATTGGATAGAGCATCAAAACTCATGGATAGTGACAATTATCTTTATTGCTCTCTTTACTATTGTCTCATTCCCAATAGTCATTGGCTATCTGTTCCTTATTGTGGCAAGTGGATATCTCTTTGGTATCGTTCATGGTATCATGATGGTGATTCTTGCTGCTAATCTCGGCATTGCCATTGCACATGCTACTCTCAGTGCACTGTCTTCACGTTTACCCATTGGTGCACTGCTACAGAGTGATACCGCAAGAGCTATACTCAGGGTCATTTCTGGACCACAGGCATTTAAGGTCGTGCTCTTTGCAAGGCTTACTCCAATTCCTTTTGGTCTACAGAATACTATTTTTGCGGTGAGTATCTACATAAGATATAGAACATCCATTGTATATTTAAACTCTTCATTATAAGCTGCGAAAGATTAATAATTGAAAATTTTACAACGTAGAACTTTAAATACAGTAACACATGAGGTTTCATAAAATTATTATACAGCAAAGTGATCCATTATATACATTAATTTAGATCAGCACAAATCTGATCATCAAAATACTATCAATTAATGATAAGTTGAATGTACAACTGCATCTCCTGATGTAACATTTCTTTTTTCACTCGATAAGTGTCCTAACATGATGTACAATCGTTATCTAAAAATCATTAATATCACTAGACGCATCAATCACATTAGCCCGCTAAGATATTAAATACCGAAAGTGTATTTTGGCTTTATATGGTCACTGATAAGATAATATCGAAGCCACTATCCTCGTTCAAATATTAAAATTAATTTATAAATTTTAATATCTATCGAGTGCCATTGATTGAATCTCAACCAGTCTCTAACTGATAATGTTACCTGCATACAAATTAGTAGTAACTGTACATGTAAAATACATAAATTATGTTAGCTTCGATGACCTCAAACCAAACCAGTACCGTAACAAGAATAACAATAGAATTTACTCTCATGTCGCACAAATAAAAACATTAAATAATCTCTTCACCTTCATCAAAAAAAGAGTGTCAAATTAATTGACAATGATTGATCTGATCTGATTAAACATCAAAATATATTATGTTTAGGTGAGCAACATAGGAGGCATCCGATACCACATAGCCAGCGCAATTGGGCTGCTTCCTGCTCAACTAATCAACGTTTACCTAGGTAGCAGTTTGCGTTCTATGCAAGACGTTCTCGAAGATAGATCAACAGCAGCCACAGGCTACATAGTTTTTTGTTTTCAGGTAACTTTCACCCATCACATATCCCAAAAAGAAATTCTCTAAATTCTCTTCCTTGACCTATATAACAAAGTAGAATATTCTCAGTGAACAATCATTGGACGCACTGTGCGTGGAATGTTAACGCGTCTCCAAAACCTCGAAAACGCGATCTTGACGCAGTGCCAAGTTAAGAACAAGAAACTCTTCTTGATTATTAATAGCATAAATCTCAAAATTTATAATAGCATCTCAAACTACTTCTGTCTGGCGATCCTTTGTTTGTTTACCTAAAGACGGTTTTTGAACTTGATAAAAATATTTGAATCAGTATGCCGGAGAGCATCAAAGCAAAATGATCTTCTCATGATACAGTTTATCTTTAGAAATACAAATGATCAAGTGACGTTTACAAGCTGACTACAATGAGGGTACGCTGATAAAATCAATTGATTTATTCCAGATACTCGTTGGCGTCTCGCTAATGGTCTACGTCGTGCAGAAAGCACGTAGAGAACTTCAGCTGGCATTGTTGGAAGCTGACCTTGCATCCATGGCAGATACGTCGCACTTCCTCCTGGATACGCTTCCCGACCCTAAGATTGTGCTCTCTAATCTCATTGCCTAATCGCGCAATTAGGCATAGAGATACCGCAACCAGAGATGCAAGGATGACTAGTAATTTCAGACAGTGATATCAGCAAACGAGTCTCGCGTTTCTATTGTGCTGAAAGTATGTTTGGCACAGTTTTGCCACGCATGAGAAATCTACGTGAGCCTGATAAAGGCATTAGGATGATATCAAGGAATTATTGATAATTCCATACCAATTAACGGTTGCATAATATCAGAATTGGCTTCTCGCGAACGAGCATATTGCTCGAACGAGCATAAGATCTGGAGAATCAAGGAAAAAGATAATTTCTCCTCCTTATTTTTCGACTAGAACAATACCAATCGAACATTAATTATTAGAACAATACCAATCGAACAATTTCAGTGCCAAATCCAAAGTTAATTTTTAAACAGCTGTTTTCTGCTTTCTCGCTATTTCTTTCTTCCCGCTACTTCTCGTCGAGTGCAACTGAAAGTGCATTTACGTACTTTACGTCGTGATTAATTACAATACAAAGTGTGATCCTTTATTTTATATACATTTTACATCGACGTGCTGAATCCAGATATTCGTAAATTACCAGTGATCTATTACGTGATTCTTTTTCGCTTTATCGACAAAAGAACGTCACGTAAAATACAATTCTTTTTACGAGTCTCGTACGATGCAAAGTGCATCTTAAAATGCATTCTGAAATGTATTCCTCACGTAAAGCCGATAGAACGTTGCGCGTTACAATAGTCATAGTAGGGATACCTACGTGACGAATGACGCAAGCATTTTCTTTTTTACTCAAACATAAATCAAACTCCAGTCGACAAGAATAACACGTATAAACTAACGGAAATGGCAAAACGTTTAACACGACGATGTCGTAAGCTTTCAGAATTTTATCAAGAGGCTGTACAAACGTGCCTGAAATATTTTCAAAGTAATTTCTTCCACTTCTCTGCCAAAACCAAAAACGAACAAGTCGACAGAGTTCGATTTACATTTTTCTTTTTCGAAGCTCTCCTGCGACGTTTCCCTTTACGTCGCTTACCGAAACCAATTAATTTATTTATTTATAACTCTATCGATGCCTTTAACAATTGTTAACTGTAAATTAACATCGATTGAACCTATATATATATATATGATGTTCTTGACCAATAATATGATACAATGGCGAATACCAAGTTGTTATTGTCAGCAAGAATTTTCTGAACGGGGCACTTGCGTAGCTTTGTCGCGGAGTGTACTTTAATGTGCATATTAATCAATTTATGTGTATATTATCATTATCATTCTTCCTCCCCACTCTGTCGTACACCTCGCGAGAAACTATTGTCGCACCAGCTAAGATAATATTTACGTTTACGACGAAACTGGTTTCCCCAATGCATTTCTCTTTCTGTCCAATCGACTCGATACGTTTCTTCTCGTTGATTCCAATAATATGCAGGTCTTCCAATATCCGATACAGGCGATCGATATTACTTTTAACCTTACACGTTATATACTTTGCGTTTACAATGGCCGACGGAGATATTGTAAAAAGTTCGAACTTGTAAATTTTGGAAGGGTTCATTATGGAAATGAAAAAAAAAAGAGAAGTTTAAGACGCTTAGGATAAAATCTCGTAATTGTAGTCGATCGTGTACAGACTTCCTGTTGAGCGGTATTATAGTGATATAATGTATATTTACAAAATATATATATACACGGATATGATCAAATATATTTATGTTATTAAGCAGACGACTTTATGCTTTTACCCATTTGACAAGAATGTCTTGTACTTGTTAGAAAGTTTTGCAATTAATCTCATTTTCGTTTTCATTTGATTAAAGGCAAAATGAGAATGTTTGAGAAAGAAATACGAAATATAATATTCGTATGTGTCGTAAATGCATTTGTAAAAAAAAAGTATCTTATTAATATTAAAATATTTTTAACAAACGAAACCGTATACGTTATTTCGCTTTATAAAATATATTCTTTTCTATTGTTCCCGTTATTATAGACTAATTAAGTTCGTTCCACTTCTTCATACGATCATGGATATTATCGATAACTGGATTGCGACTTCAAATTGCACATTCGAGTGCTTCTTTGACGTTATAATCGTATTTGAAGTGGAATTTAACGCACAGCCCAATTACAGTTTTGGAATTGGCACAATTACAGTTACGATCTATCACAGTGTATAAACGTATAAAATTGTATCAATAACATCAGGCATATCAAATAGGAAAGCTACTAATGGGATTTTGATTCTTAATTCGATTAAGTTCAATTTTTTTTTAAACCTAAGCACTTGGCTGCAATAGCTTTCACCAATCATCGTTGATTATGAGTTTTCTATGGTTGGTTTGTATCTTGCGATGACATAATAAACCACAGAACAATTTTTTACGTAATAAAACAACTTTTTTCAATAGTAATCTAACCTAAGGTGATTACAGTGGAACTTCGCCTAGCTGACCTTCACACAGCTTACATAGGGTGGGGCAATATGTCGGATGGGGGGGGGCGCAAGCACAAGGGCCAGCGCTAGACACATCAAGGGTCAGGTATTACGGGGGCTGATCAATTTTCTAACCCGGGGCACTCAGGTGAATAGTATAGCTAATACGGTACTGCACCAACGAGTGAGAAGGGGAAGCTCCAGCTCAACGGAGAACCACAATTGGTTCTTCGCGTAGCTAACATTGTCTCTGCATTATGTAAGTTGTATGAGGTTCCATTGTTCACACTTTTAAATTGCACTGCAGAAGACAGATTCCTTGTCGGTTAAATACTTATCTTGATGTCTCTCTATGGCCCTTTTGATAACCTCTACAGTAAAGTCAGCATCCGCTATAGTCACGCACATGGGCGGTTTTATTCTCAAAACCTAGAACGATAATAAAACAAATTAGAAACCAGCCATAAGTGCTGCTCTTACTTTCGTTAAGAGTGTGAAAATTATGAATCACTCAAATTGGACGTAATATTTCTGTTTTGTGACTCCAGTCGTACTTGAAGTCCTTTAACTTACATTAGTATCCAATCCGCCTTTTCCCAATAGTACACCCATATTTTTAATATCCTCAAATATCTCCATCATCTGTTCCTGCGGCAGAGGCTTCCTGGTTTCAGGATCGCTGATCAATTCCACGCCGATCATTAATCCCTTTCCCCGAACATCACCGATCACCGTAGGATGATCAAGTCTCAGGGCGCTGAGACGATGCAACAAATGCGTTCCCACTTTCCATGAGTTCTGCTGAAGGCCTTCTTCCTCTATGACCTGAACAAAACAAAAGAAAGTTCTTGGTGCAAGAAACTCGTTGAAATAAATTACCATCGAATAACAAAGTCATTCCGACTGATGATATCGAATTAAAATCTAAATTAAATGACATCCGGAGGTCGTAGGTTGAATTGTATTTGGTAAACACTGTTGCATAAGGTTGTGTATACGTAGGGATTATTCTAGACGACCTATCCGGTTGATTATAATTTTTAACAACCGTTATATTTACATCAAGCACGGCGGATCCCACGGCGCAGGCTACAGGGTTACCACCGAAGGTATTGAAGTGCAATGCTTTATTGAGATTCTGTGCTATTTCACTAGTAGTCACGACAGCTCCCATAGGGAAGCCATTTCCAATTCCCTTAGCCATTGTGACGATATCCGGTTGCACGCAGTGTCCTTGGAAACCCCAGAAATGCTCTCCTGTCCTGCCAAAACCAGTTTGCACTTCGTCGGCGATGCACAGACCGTCATTTTGATGAATGAGGTCATAGACTCTGCTCAAGTATGATTTTGGATACTGAACTGCGCCACCTACTCCCTGAAAATAAAATGCACAGAGATCCTATCGTTATAAATGGAATTTTATTTATTTTAATAAAATAAACTACAGAACACGTTCATTCCTATTGCTAGTTCTTCCACTGTACCGTACCTAGGATTTGATTGATGAATCATTGGGCTTCCTACACTGTAAGAAAACCTTATAACAATAAGACGCCCTTAGAAATTGATTAATCACGAAGTCTTTGAATCTTCTTCACTTTTAATCATCAAATCCACGTGCTACGTCGCGTGCGTTACAAAAGCGATACTGTAAGACGTGTAAACAAGTCTACTTATTATTGGACAGCCTACGTGACTAATTCCACGCGTGCATACGAGAATTGGGCCCTTTTAACGCGACGATAAAAATTTATTACGGTTCAGCAGAGATTATGCTCGCAAATAGAATCAACAGAGAAAGCCACAGTCAAAACAACTCATTGATAAATTCGTTACACGTTAATTATATACAGAGTGTTCAGTAAATAAATGCTCATAGCTTACTTGTATGCTCTCAGCAATGAAGGCTGCGACAAAACCATCGTTGGGTAAATTAAATCGGAAGGTCTCTTCGAATTCAGCAAAATATTTGTCTGCCGCCAAGCAATAGTCATCGGTACAGTCGCACTTTCTTCCACCAGGTGAAACAGGACTGTCCCTACAGTGTGATCCTCCCCAACGACCCCTGTACACGTCAGGATTCATAACCTGAAATAAATGACTGAATGATTCTTCATTTTCAAAAATATTCTCCTGAGCCATCCGAGCTTATCGTTATTCAATTATGAGAATACTAACGTGTATATGTCCTGGCGGTTTACAAACGGGAAACCTCCAGGTGGCCATTGCCGTTGAAGCCGAGGACGCGTAGCTTCCGCCGTGGTAACAATTGTTAAGGGAAATAATGTCCTGCGAGCCGGTGTACAGTCTCGCCATTAGGAATGCCAACTCCGTAGCCTCAGATCCACTATTAACCAAATAAACCACGTCGAGTCCCTTTGGCATTTTTGCGATCAATTTCTCGGTATATTCGCAAATTCGCGAATGCATATATATCGACGTGGTGTGACCGAGTTTCGACATTTGTTCGGTAGCCGCAGCTACGACTTTTCTATAAAAAAATTTCAATCGAATTTATCAACTGCTGTGACTGCATGCAATAAAAGTCTTTCTTTCAATTCGATCCAAGCGCCTTGAATCAGCATCCTTGCTTCTCCGTCTAATGCACGTTGATAAATAAAGATCCATAATAATGCTCCAGGCACTTGGACTGAATAACAAAAATATACTGATACAAAATGTTGTCACCTCTTACAACATTCAATCCGCCGGCACATCTGAATAAAGCTGTATCTGTTTATTTTGTCTTTTAGATTACGTTGATACTGGACTGTATAATACCGAAGGAGATCAATTTGTCGGATAAGTACTGAGATATCATTGTAATCTTCTTATTAAACTCTACTCTCTACGTTTGAAAATTAATTCAAGGCTTTATTAATATCTGCCGATGTGGATGCGGTAAGAGGTAACAACGGCTTAATGATACATGAGGAATTATTATTACGGATGGCAATGGCCCACGGAGACTGTAACGATCCCGCCGAACATGTCAAGGTATCTTTTGCCCTTGTGATCCCATAACCATTGACCTCGACCTTGATGAATCAGCAAAGGCTCCTTGTAAAATGGCCTTACACTCGGCGATATCTTACTGTTGTACGAATTCTTCACGCGCTCATAATCAGCTCCCTGTTAAGTAAACGAATAATTGTATCTCGTAGATAAAATCTGCTGCAATTTGAATATTCGCGGTTATTTAAACAGCCATTTTTAGAACTTACTTTATACACGGATGCATTGTATGCACAAGGTGGTATTTCTGGTGGAATTGATGAAGTGCAGAGTTTTCGAAGCTGATTCCAACAGGATAAATTTACTGGTGGCATAAAAGTAATGTACGAGTGACCGTGAGAATATTAATTTACCTTTATTAATTTACTCCTTACGACAATATGCTTACGTATTGTTGGCTTCATGTTTATCCAGATTAATTGTACGCGTACAATGATTTATGTAGAACGATTGGCGAATGTTTATTAGAGCGTCATTTCATCGGAGCACTTTAATTATGAATTATAGTTTACGTTTAGTGTCAAGGGAAACTTGTATTTTTACATTCTTAGGTGAATCGCAGGTGTAAGTCGTGCGTTTTTATTTTTCAGAGTTTAGCGCGTAAAAACGTCTTGTTCATTCGGACGCGCATATGATACTGAAGTGACCCACGGCGCGATTTTGCATTTGAAAGTAACGCAGATGCGCGCGCAGCCTGTACTACGAAGTAAACAAGAATGCTATAGAGCACGTAGGCCAGTGGCATTATCTAGATATTTATTAATTATCTTTCTCTTATCTGAGCAAGTCGCTACTAATTCCTGCATATGCATCTGGCTTTCATCTAGATTGTCATCTCGTGATTTCGAAAGGCACAACAATACGCCTTTTCGTGCTCGGAGGCACGGCACAAAATTCATTACAGTGAAAGGAAATGTGCATTGTATTAATTTTGTTTTGTAGTTAGAACGATTGATAGGTATTTGATAACATAAAAGTAGATTCTACGTACGGTATTATTTATTATAATTAATAAACAAGGCGTAGTCTGCTGATGAATTTTTTGTTTTATTACTATTTTTTTTTCGTGTGAAAGATCTTGTAATTTTTTATGGGCAGTGTATAGTCAGTGTATGTAATATCTTATATTAATATTTGAGTAGGTAATATATTAGATGCGAAGAAAATTGCATTTTATTTACAAATGTTACAAGTGTTTCTAAGGGATTAGAGATCAGTTTTCGTGGATTGGCTTGGATTTTCTGATTCTCCTAATTGGCCCTGTGCTTTGTCTCCACTTTCTAAGGATTTAACGTCTGAGGTATTCACTTTCAAAGTAAAGATCACAGGAATTTGTGACAGAATGGGAATATCATCTTGCAGACAACGTATCCAGGACAGTAGAGAATCTTTGCTAGATGTGCCGGTAGCACATACTGCTAATATAGTTCCATCCTCTTGTTCATGCACCGATGAGAGAAGCCCTGGGACTTTAACTTTTTCCGAGAATGGCATTTTGATATTGGTTATATCTGAAAAATACAATACACTGTCAATTTCATGTCATCTCACACTAAAACTGATTATTCGTACCATCGGCATCATATTCAGATACTCGTTTGTCACTCTTCGGCGCAGCATCTGCTCTTAGAATAAAATAATCTACTGTTACGTTGCGCATCCAGACCTTAAAAGGTCCTTCTACGTAAACTGCAGTATTTACTGGATGCTTCATCAGAAGTTCTTTTTGTACTGGACTTATGCTTGATACGACCCATGTCTTGTCTAGAGAATCTGGTACTTTTTCTGTTTCGTAGACTGTGACTTCTCTTTCAGGATCTACTTCAGTTATTTTCTTTATAGCTTGCTTGGCGAGTTCCAATGCGCTACTAAAAACCTCTTCTGGAAACTTGTAGGGATTTAAGTTTTTAAACCTGGGCATCCAATACATCATTCTCCAATATTTTCTTAGCGGTATGCCGCTTTTACCAAATATATTTATAAGCATCGTTTCCATTTCTCTATCTGGAATAACTCCGTTATCTTCCATTTGCTCCAACAAGTCGACTGCACATTGTTGCTGTTTAGGATAATGCATGAATTCTATTTGAAATACATTTGTAGGAACAAATTTCCCTTTAGGTAGGACGTCTATGAGCTTCTTGTAGGCTTCTAAATCCTTATGCACACCAAACTCCTCCATGTATTTCATAGCTGAATAAATGAATTCAACGTGACCCCTCCTAAATACATCACGGCTTAAATACATCCTAATGGTTTCCAAATAAGTTTCCTTTTCCTTTTTCTTAACATTCTCAAACATATACGTCATTAAGGCACTTTGTGGTTTTGCACCTCTTTGGGTTTCTTCCTTCTTCTCTGATTTCTCTTCTTTCGACTCATCACTGGTCTTCGACTCGTGTTTCTCATCCTTTTTCTCAAAATAAGGTACTGTTGTATGAATGAAATTATGTACAATCATCGGTGATACAGTTCTAATGTCTTTTCCAATAAAATTTCGCTCTACCACTGAACATGCTCGCAATAAAGATTTTGGTCTTCTGATTATAAAAGACATGTTAGCGATAGACTTGGTTTCGATAGCTACTTTCAATTTTTGTAACAGAAACGTAGAGTTCTGTTTAGTGATACGTTGAGTGGCATTACATGCTACCGCATGATACATTATTATAATAATGTACTTACTATTTTACATAATATATCATTCTATTTCAGTATCTGCTTTCCAACATTACATCAATGCACAATGTGATAATGTATGCAACGTGGCAATACAACAGCTTACTTTTAAATATAATAATTTAACAACTTGTATTTAATTGGAAGACGATAAAACTACACGTAATTTCAATATTTTACACTATTTTCATTCATGTGTTCCAGTGCACGCTACACCGGGTGTCGCCATATTGAAATGAAAAACTAGAAGTACTAATTCAACATTGAATACATCTCGGTCCTGTAAAATATTTCATGACTTCTTTAATCGTACAAAAAGTTTTTTACACAGTCAGCTGTATGTCCTTAATAAATCCATGTTAACATTCAATTATTCATCTTTTAATTAATTTCATTATTACTGTACATTACACTATTGTTGCAGTAACTATTGTTATCCTTCGTGCAGACGATTTGCAACGCAATGTAACGCGTGTAGATGGCAGATCGATCGAATTCATTAAATGGTAAAGCAGTCATATGTATGATAACGAGAGCAAGGAGGCTAGAAAGTGGTGAATTGCTTCTGTACGTGACTTCCTTGAATTCGTAATCGTGCATACTCAGGATGGTGGTCCAGGAAGAGAATTCTGAATTAGCTGGTGAGCATCGAGAGGATCAGGATGCTGAGATTCCGAAGGAGCAAAAACAGTACTCACTGGAGAGTATCCTTTTCCATACAATATTTATGTATTTACTTGCCACAGACCCAAATTTCTGTGAGGTGCCATATGTCAGTTGTGTGATTTGATAGAACCTTGAATTAAGATTGGTTTTTAGATTGATCCAGTTATTGAAATAAGCAAAATTAATTCGGATATTCCTTAACCAGAAATGTAGTTCTCAAGATAATTAAGGATGCACAACAACAGCATGGCCTGCGTCACAATGATTACCAGCGTTATCGAGGGTACTGCTCTAGGCGCTTAAGACGTCTGCGAAAGGTTCTTAAGGTTCCTCAAGGGGACAGAAGACATTTCAAACGTCGCGATGTCACAAGCGCGATGGTCAATGATGATAAGTTTCTGCAAGTTCCATTGACGATGGCTGAGCGTGCTTGGAGTTATGCCATGCAGCTTCGGCAGGAATCTAATACCGAACCAAGGAAGAAGTTTCATCTTGTATCGCGTTTAAGAAAAGCAGCCACGTATTCTTTACAGCTGCAAGAGCTAATTGAGGTTTGTGTATACTCGGAAATAGCATAATTAATGTACTTCATACCTTAAGAACTTTTATATTATTTTGGTTACAGAGTATCAATTGTGATGCTCGTACGAAATTGGAGGCACAAGCATACGTAGCATGGATGCATGGATCACTGCATTTTGAGCTGCAGCTTTGGAAGCCTGCTATGGAGAATCTAAAGAAGGCTCAAGTAGTTTATGAAAAGTTAGCATCGGCTTTACCTGATGTCGAACAGCTTATTTACAAGGCACGAGTCGAGGAGCTTGCTCCAAGCTTACGTTACTGTGCCTATAATATTGGGGATACCTCAGCCATCGATGACCTAATGCAAATGCGTGGCCAACTTAGTGGAGAGCTCTTGGCAAACTTAGACTCTCTGATGGCGCAGACACGCGAAAAACAAGCCAACACAGAAGAGGTCGTATGGCGTGGAAAGTCCTGCGGCGTTGTGCCTCCCCGTGCAGCCGGATTGCTGATTGCTGATTCTCGCCTAAACCAGACCCTGTCCAAGGCAACCAGTAACCAGGCAAAAATTGATTTATTGGAAGCGCACTTGATCGATTGTAAAGACGCAATAGCAGCCGTTCGCGAATTCTTCAAGAACGAGCAAAAAAATCGGGACACGGATAAGAGCAGTCCATCACAGCACCTGGTGTCCTATCTACAGTATATCAGATTGTCCAGGACGTTGGAGCGTAATTTGGCTCTTGTGAAAGTTGCGCAGGAATCCGAAAAGGCTAAGCCCCAGGATATCGTGCGTCTATACGAAGCAGCTTTGCATAATCTAGTAGAGATGTCCCAGTTGCAGGACGACGAGGAATACCTCCAGGAACAGGACGTGAAGACTAAAGGCTATCGTGCCTTTAGGTGCTTCTACATGGCGCAATCCCTGGTGAATCTACATCGTTGGCGCGAAGCCATGGCTCTGTATCAGAGGTCATCGCAGCATGCCAAGGATGCTCTAAAACATGAGTCCATACTGCCCGATGACTTGAAAACTGCACTGCGAGAATTGGAAATCTTCATTGAGGGTGCGCAATATGCAGCTCATGCTCATAGTGTTCTGGAGGAGGGTCAGGAGGAGGAACCTGGAACTAACAAGCAGACTAGGAGCAAGAAGCCTTTGTGTGAAAGATTACACGAGTACAGAGAGGATTCATCATTGTTAACTAAACAGCCAAATGTTTATAAGTTGCCACCTCCGATGCAGAGCATTCCTTGTAAACCACTGTTCTTCGATTTGGCATTCAATATGGTGGAGTTTCCAGATCTTTCCGATAAAGTTGGCGATCAAGGGAAAAAAGGAGGCCAGGCTGGTCTTACTGGATTCGTCAAAGGACTCTGGGGATGGGGCAATAAATAAAATATGGTGCCTCGTTAACACGGATTTAAAAAGTCGCCATTTTTGAACGGGTTGCTGAGGCACTAAGAATGGGACACCTGGTGCTCTATATAATGTCATTCTATTGGTATATGGTCTTCAGTGCTCATACAGGATGCTCCGTTACCTCGACAGAAATTGCGTTATTATTTGTACTAATGATATGCCGTCAAATAAAGGTGATTTCAAAAAATTTTTATGGTCTTACTATGTATAAGCCTTTGCCAAACCCAAGTGTTCAATTATACTTGTATCTAGCCATTGAAGAACGATTCGGTCTGCTCTTTTCTTTTGTATTAGGCAGTTTGTAAATATTGTAATCTTTGGCATTGAACAAAATACAAGAAAAATTAGATATTTTGTTTGTTGTTCACTTAAACCAAAAATGTCTATTGACTGGATCCATGCTCCCTATCGAAACTACTTTATTTAATAAATAATGTAAAATTATGTTTGCCGTAGTAATATAATTCAATTACATTACTTTAAATCATTACTAGACAGAGAGAGGGTACTAGTACTTTAAACCATTAGAGATACTAGAAAGACCATTGATGAATGACATGAAGCAAACATCCATTTGACGTCACAAAGATTCTTTGATGGTTTCAATGCTGCTTCCTCCAGTCTAATGCACATTAGCTAAACACATGTAAATGCCAAGCAATATAGTAAATAGCATCTATAAACAATAGGTATTACCATCGCATTAATACAATGAACAATTATCAGACTACGATAGACTAGCATGACCAAGCATCGCAGTACCACTAAACATTATACAGGGTTATTCAGTGCAAATGCACCACCTGAAGGTGATCCTAGCATAGAAGTCAAATGGGAAAACTACCTCCAGCTGGTGCATTTGTACTGAATAACCCTGTATATTTCCTGTGGGATATAAAGTCATAAGAAAATTTCTATAGATAACACACTATTGTGACAAGAAGACAATAATGATAATAATAGATACAATTGGTGTCAGTAGCTAAGCAAATCCTCTAATGCCCGTTTCCTCCAACGTTGATCGGAGTTTAAACTCTGGTTACCCTATCTCAAAACTATATAAAAAAAATTGAACCCGGTTTAAACCACGTCGGAGGAAACGGGTGTAAGTTATCATACAAGTAATTTATTATGCAAAAGTTCTCAAAGCACATATTTCATAACAGACACGGTTCTCATAAGATTTATGTGACTTTTGTACAGTTGCTACATAACGCGCAAATTATGTTGAGTTGTAATTATAACAAATTGTGTTTACCGTAGTTAATATTTACTGATATCGAAAATTGGTTATGGTTATACTGATAAGTATCATTATTATTATCACAGGTACGCGTATTCGAAGAGATAACATCATAACAAGGTATTATACCTAGAATTTGTGTAGAAAATAATAATCGGCTACAAGGCCATCTTCATTAAGGTACTTTCAACGGCATTGAAAATTTCGCCGCCGAACTATTTCGGTTTCCTGTAAACCTCCAATTTCCGGGAATTACTTATTTCGTCCTTTGACATTCTTCTTGTTGTCGTCTCGTCACTCTCTCTTATCATTGTTATAAACGGGTATGGGGAAATGGCGGTATCGTCAGGTATGACAAAGACAAGAGCCTTCCTTTCTACGGTTCTGGAGGCGCCATTATCTTCTAGGAGCGAGTGGACGTAATTCAATAGCGAAGGAAGAAAAAGAATAACACGACGGAAAAGCAAAGGTGGTAATAGCAGGGGATAAGTACTGCGAGAGAGCCGTCGACGTAGTTCTATGAAACAAAGTAATTAAGGAGGGTTGGTTCACTCAGGATGGAAGTTGAGAAAGAAAAATGTAAAAATAAGGAAGTGTAAGAAAATTTGTTATCAGTACAGTTTTGAAACTGCCGGTATATTTTATTTAGAGCATTGAAAGATGCAGGGATTAATAAATAGATCAATATATTAGTTATCCTTGACTGAAGTTAAATAATCATTATTATTGAGAATACGTTGTTAGAAGATTTAATTTCTTTCGATTTTCGATTTATCCATAAAGCTGGAATTATACCATGAACCACTGTATCGTTTGTTCGACACAAATCGATAACTCGACAGCCAGTAACAATTCGCTTCGCCTTCTCTCCTGTGATAAACTTTCCTCGATTCTATCGTTATCGCATAAGTACTAACGTCGTGGAAACTTTTCCCAATGAGTTATCCCTCCTTCGCTTTGTTACGTCTTTTCTCTGGCGATCCCACTTTGCGGAAATATATCCACACCTGACCGACGCCCAATTCCATTCCCATTGACTACAATTGAATTCTTTCAGGAATCGACGTACATACCACGTCACGGATAACATTTAAAATAAAATTTCTACTTCGATCGCCTTGAAGACGTAAATTTTTCACCGTTACTGTAGATTCTCTGAAAGATATAACTCATAATGCTATATAATTATAATGCTATATAATCATAATGCTCTTACAATGATTTACACATACGCTTCGAGCAATTATGCTTTCATTTGAAAATTCCGTCCAGGTCTCTGAGAAGCAAGAATCAAGACAGTCGTTCCGCTACATAAGGAAAACTGAATGTTTTATCCATCCAGTCTTATCGTGTAGAAAGATAAAGGAAAAATTACAAACAGTCTTCTATTCAGCTTGCCACAGTAGTTCTAATAACTACCTACCCTCCTACTTGTATATTTTTTATTATTACTACCGGCATAGAATCAAAAGAAATGTCTGTATGAATACATATATCATAGAAATGCATTTCAAGAATGCATAGAATAACCTGTTGGCCTTCTTTATAACTATGCATTTGCAAGTTACCAAGAAAATGGGTAATAAAGCTTTACAACTAAGGATTGTATAACGGCGGTAATTCATATGGGTGTGTCACGCATGTTTATCTTTAAATGAAAGGACAATGTTACAGCGTAACGTATATTTTGTATGCGCACGGTGCATGCAAATATTTTTAACCTTAAACGTCGCGCTGATAACACTGCGTCATAAGGTTGTCACTCTGCATTTCTTTCTATGCGTATACCGTACACGTGAGCTGAGTTTTACTTACGCAAACCCAACACGCACGTTTTCGTGTTCGTCTCTCCTTTGGGAAGAATAAAAAACTGGACTGATACCCTCCCTTGCATACTAGGCATTACCCCTTCCCTTTCGGTTACTGGTCGGCAAGCGGTGCCATCTTGCGGCAAATTTATTAACCTCTAATATTTCTGCTTTTCATCAGTTTTTAATGTTTATCTATGTACAATATGTCCCTTTTCACGTGACGATCAAACTTCGATCAAAGTTCATGGTACTGATATAAAGTCTGATAGCCGACAGAATTCTACGTACAGCTTAAACAGACTGTGTTCTGATCTACAGTCGATTGAAGATAAAAACGTACGATACAGGGGACTCTTTCGTATCCGTAATCGCAAGAAGATGGATGGCTGAAGATATTTGTATTGTGGATGGACATTCCTGTTAGATCTTCGTGTACGAATAACAATGAAGGTTCCTTTTCTTTTTGTTTCTTCAGTTGCCAGACTATCTCTATCGTATCATTCATTATGGTTGATTAATCGAACGTTTCCGGCATAGTTTTAATTTTACACATTACACAAAACTTTACTGACTCGAGAGTCGAAGAAACTTTCAAAACTGACTACAAGCACGCAAACACGTTAGAGACTCCGTTCTTCTAATTTACGTCAATATTTGATGAAGCCTTGTCACGAATTACAGAGGCAGCCTTGGAATTGTAAAGCATTATACACGCGTGGTAAACCGATCGCCATTTTGATTGTCTTTCGTAATTCTTATTCCGTTCACGATGCACCAATTTTCTATTGCATTACAATGCATTTGCGATTTCTATCAGTCCAGTGCATTTGTGCATTTCAGTCAGATCACGTGTCTGCCAATAGTCATTAGACAATTCAGGAACAATTGTCTTGTATCATTAGCCGGAAGCTATTGACTTTGCCAAGAGAAAGAAAAAGTGCCAACCAGATTGACAATGACGGATTCAATTCGATGGATATATCACTGTTAATAATTGTAACTATCAAGAGTACAATTTATTATCGTCTTGAGTATACAATAGGATTTATAGGATTCACGAATTTCATCCATATTTCATTCAAGTGGAATCTTCATTAATTCTCTAGTGATCTAAATGAATTTCTGCCTGTCGATCAGACTTCAACGGCTGACTAGTAAGCGCCGTTTCTACTACGGTCTGACTGCTATCTCTCCTTCACTACTGTGCAGAGTTCTACGTGAAAATAATTCGCGTTGTCGTCGTACGTGGAAAAGCAGTCGTCATGCGAATTGTATTCTTTCGCCAAATTGTCACGTCTGATCGTAATGTCTCTGTTACTACTGCAAAATGCCAACTGCAAGCTGGATATTACTGGGAGGAAAACGCGGCAGGCATGAAGATACGAAATTGTCAGTTATGAAAATCGAGGAAACGTGACAGAAGCAGAAAGTAAGAAAAAAAATTGTTTTCTCTACTGCTGACGTAATAGACGTATTTTGATTGCAATAATATTATCTTTGGATCTTTTTAGGAAAAAATTGTTAATTCTTTTTTGCGAAAAAAGATTCAGTGCGGTTGGTGTATAAGCCATTTGCAAAAATTTTTTCTGCTAACGCGAGTGGCTGGAAGAGGCTGGACGTTTTTTTTTCTTAGTAATCTTTGTGGGCAGCCATGTTGGAGTGGTTGGATGGAAATTGTATTCTGTTTTTCTGCGAATCTGCATCATTTGACTAGTCAAGCTTATGCTGTACTTTCGCGACTAATGCAAACTGCACTCTGAGAATATTGTCAGTGCGTAGGCGGCGACTGTCGTCGGATCGATGGGATTTCATGGTCGTCTGCTTCTTGTTATTTAATATGCTGAATTCTTGGAAGGAATAATTTTTATTTTTTTACGTAATTTTCAAATCTCGTATTTGACGCGGGCAGTTAATTTCTGGTGGCGGGAATTTTGAACAATCTTGGATCCGAGTGGTTGGTGGATTTTATTTGAAATTCTTTGAGACTTCAAAGCGGAAACGAAATATTGAATTCAAATGCGTCGGGACGCCTGCGGTGTTGTCGATAGTTTTCAGATAAATTTTTATACCCTGTGATGGCTCTTGGATTTTTTTCTTTTTCTTTAAAGTCGATAACACGGTACGGAAATCCTATATTTCTTTGACGTGTCTATCAATGTTACGTATTTCAAAAATATTGATTTTTACATGAACGAATTTTTTTTACGTATCAAAGCTTTTTATTCTGTGTTTGATAACATAAGAAGGGACATAAAAAATGATAATATTACGTTGGATATGACACAGCGTGTATAAAGATTTTCAATGACTATAGAATATTGGAATGACAGTGTGCAAATAATTGTGATAATAATTCGGGTGAAGTTAAATAAATAGAATCTTGTCAGCCGCCATATTTGTTTCAGGACTTTTATAAATTTATCTTTTTTTTCGTTTTAACTGTCCCGAGGCAAGTTTTCAGATTTTCAAAGGACGTTCGCAAAAGGGGATACAACAGTGTGATTGATGATTTCAAGGAACTGCGCAATATTTTTTTCTATGTATTTCGAATTCAACGTATGCCGTTATATACTTTGAACAATTGAGTATAGGATTTTTGAAAAATTCGTACTCTATTTTTTTGTTGAAATTTTCGACGTTACAGAAATTAAAATTTATACGAAACATCATTGTTTCGATTTTACCACTAAATAATGAAAATTTACGAATTTTCAATATCGACCGATTCACTTAATTTTGTTTAATCAATATTAGAATTCCGATTCCTATATAACAATATTCGCAAGACAGTTCCATCGAATTCCGTAGTTGATTATTGCAATTATTTCGTCGAGCCTGCAATTCCTATTCTGTACCGAAATTCATTTGAATCCAAAATTGCATAATAATTCCATCGTCCAGCTCGATTAAATGCATATAACGGATATTAGGTATACCTAAACGATTGAAATTCTCGAAATCCCCAAGTTTCCCAAAGTGAATTGCGCCACTGTATTCGACGCAGTAAATTCCATAGATATTATAACAATAACCGTATCTACGCCAATGACTTTGATTTTTTCCGCGTAAAATGTCTTTTTCTATTTGTAATTTATGTAATCCATAATAACGCGGATCTAGAAGGAAAAGATGTTACAGGATTGCTATAGGATTTTAAGGATTTGCAGGTTTCTCAAGACTGGCTACAAACTCAGATCGATGTGTCGCCAGTGCCGTGTCATTCGAGTGCAGCACCCCGACGTCGACGTCGACGTTGATCGTAGGCAGAGGAACCGAAGTTAGTCGGTGGCCGGACGTCGCGACGCCCGCATCGCGTCGAGTATTTCGTCCCGTGAAAAACGACGCGCGCCACGCGAATCTTATTTAACGTTTGTGCTAAACATTAATTAATCTTGTGCTTTTTGCATCGCCGTCCAATTGGAACTTTAAAGAAGCAGTTGGAGCCGTGAAAAATGTATTCGTCCTTGCATCGCATACGACACTGATGGTCTGTATTCATGTTGACGATCAAAATAAAAGAAACGAGAAAAAAATCAACTTAATTCTCCGCGAGTCCTTTACACGTTAAAGAAACCCCAAAAATTGTCAAATTCGTACATAAACTTTTACAACGCACTGTACAAAATCCGACAACGCGAGTAAACAAACTTTTTTCATATTTTCCTATACAAAAATTCGTACCTCAAATTTTACACCATTCGATATCTCATATACGTCGTTTGTTTTGTTTCACAGAATTTTCTTTTTAATTTCAAGTCAAACCGTCGCAATAACCTCAAAGAAGTCTTAACGAACTTTTCAAAAAACTATCTATCTCACATAGGCGTATAAACGTAGGCGTCTTGTCGCAATAAACTTCTATAAATTTGACAATTCAAAATTTTCAAAACAACCACCGCAACTCACGGCCATGCCTCGTAGACTTTACAAAAGTCATCGAATGACTCGTTGATTAGCCAAGCACAATTACCAAATGGAAAGTACTACACGAAATGTCATTTGGACACACCCAGCGATAGAATTCTTCATTTCTAAAATCAAAAATAAACTCAAGTACAGTTAGGAACACCGAAATTCAATTGTACCGCCGCATTGCAAACGTCGTCACAAGGATTGTCTCTAACTGGTACGACGGTATCGAAAGTAACTTTGATTAATCGAAATAATTAAAGATGACATCTTAAGTATTCCACGTGATGTTTAATCAGACGCTCCTCGTTGTTAAGCGTCGAAGAGTCAGTGAGTGAGTGAGTACCTTTTCCTGCCTAACTGCCTGCCAACCAACATAGGTACATCGTTCATGAAATTCATTAATTTTGATGGCTCTGCAGGATTGTTATGGCTTGGCGGGATGATGGGATGGGGGAGGCAGGTAGAGAAATTTCAGCATGACCTTTAAACACACGAAGAAAACCCAATATCTCATTAGGATTGAACATAAAAATCGTTAAGGTTAGGTTCACTTTTTAAGGCAGTTAAGAAATATATATATATATTTAACATGGCGGGATATTTAAAAAGACGTAACCGTTATCTCCATATCAGTCTGTTCTTGTTGTCTGTTTTCTATGCCTGTCTCTCGGTCCTTTTTTTTCTTTGTCTGTCGTTTAGGTAATCAATTTTGTACAAGCTTTATTGCATTTTTTTTTCTTCCTTTATTATGAATAAAGCGAGCACTCTTGTCTCATTGACGGTGCCGACGGGACGGTGATGAATGCCGAACGGTTGGAAGTCAATTTCGAAATTTCTTAATTACAGACGATCTTTTAGATATCGACGGAGATAAAGTGGAGTCTGTGGAGACGTGGGACAATGAAATTCTTGGTAATCTATCGATAACTTCTTGACAGACTGTACAATTAAATATCGCTTTAACACTTTCGATCGATCATTGTGGCGGGTATATGAAGGAGTACAAATAACTTATGTCGTTTTTTTTGTATACTTTTGAGCGTTTCTATAACGTGAAGTAAGCAACGTTTTTTGAAATGTCGCAGCGCGACGGTTCGCGAGGTAAATTTTGCCTTTGAGAAATTTGGAAAAAATGTATCTGCGATCGTTGTGAAAAGACGTTTGAAATTTGCCGCCATTAACCGAGAATGAGTCACATATGCGTAATTCATGGGCACAATGTAGATTTTTTTTTTATTGGAAATCAAAAAGTAACCGATGTGAATTGGCTCATGTGATTGAACCTTTAGTAAAAAGGACGAAGGACTGTGGATTCACGTACGAGTATAAGGTAAAAGGAGGAGGTCAAAGTTCGACAATAAAAATAATGATTCGTGAAAGATCAAAGGTTATCGAAAGTAACTGATGACGGATAATATTACGTTGTCGGATTATTGAATATTCGTGCGTTTTAACGTTGGCAATAATTTTTCGTTACTTTTCGTCGCCTGACTTTTATCGTGATTCTTTTTTTTCTATCTCTTTCAAAATACGGTGAACTGCCCATTGACGTAGCACCATCCAATGAATGAACAGAAATTTCTATTTACCGAAAATCTCCCACTCGCGAGAACGAATGCACTTAGAAACTTTGTTTATTTATTGCTTCGTGTTTTGTCAATGGGCAGTTCACCCTACTTCACTGCGTCGTTGGATATTTGTTGCTAGAAGAAAAATTACGGGCTGACGATTAACGATTTTTGTTCACCGAAAAAACAAAGGGGGAAAATGGAAAAGAATGGATAGGTTGACAGCTGGCGGGAGAGGGGGTGGGGAGAGAAATTTAAGGGTTGTACGCGAAAGGGTCGAAATTTAGACTGTAAAATATAAAGGGGGATCTTCCTCGAAGACGCGAAACCCTTTTTTATGTCAAGGACAAGCGTAGTTTGCGGGTTTTGAAATGCGACCAATTAACTTCTTAATTTGTGAGAATTAATTAAAGTTTTACAGCCTGTAAACCCACGGAAGCATTGTATCGTTATGGTGTAAGCATGTTGTTGGACGTATTTATTTTCGAGAATCGAATTCAAGGAAGCGTTGTGAAAGTAATTTGGAAAATTTGAAGAAAAAGAATCTTTGTGGACGTTTGGCAAAATTGATATCTTTTATTCAAGTGGAACACGAACGGAGATAACGAACCATTTTTTTTCACTTTTTTATTTGGCAAATCACGTATCGCGAATCATTCAAGTATCACGTATCGGAAGATTCGAGTGTCTCCCATTATTTTTCGCGAACGTGTGCAGAACTTGTCGGTGATTCGGAAATTATAGTACACCCTGTACGTAATGGGGCCGAATCGATGCCCTAGTGCAGAATCGATGCAGACGGCATTGCGACTTTGGTTAATGAAAACAAATGGCAGTAATTAAATAAAATGCAGTCTAAGCCAACATGGCTCTGTAATATTTCATTTAATGATAAAAATTTACAACGAACTTGGAAATACGAAATTAAATAAATTATATAAACATCCATAAACAATTGCACAATAGAATCAATACATATATATATATATATATAGTCCGTATCACGTGGTAAAGTCGAATTTTGAAAATCGACACCAAAAATAAGAAAAAACAATAGATTCGCCGAAAAAAACAAGAAATAAATTCGCTTGATTGCGCAATGAGTTTCCAACACGCGACGCCTTGCGATGCTTCCCAGTCTGCTGTGGGGGCGTCGCGACGGCTTTAGTTTTCACTGTGACGACAAGAGCGACGCTATTTACATAACGTGCGATGGTTAGTCGCTCCCTCTGTTCTTGTCCTTCGTGTCGTGAAAGATGGGAATAAATAAAAAAAAGTGTCACTTTGTCCACAGGAAATCATCTACAATTTGCACTTTGTCTATTTGCGAATTTTTATTTCTTTTTTGCCATATTTTTGTACTTCTCTACCCGTACACTGACATTACGACGCCATCGTGTTTTGATTATTGTAACGAATGTCTGTCGCTGAGTGGCGTTGCCTGATAAGGCGGAATGTTAGTTTTCAGTCATTTCCCAGAATTGAATATGCAAATTTGAATGACGCTCATTGGTGGATGTTACGCTTGCTGTAAATGAATCTTTCAACTTTATTTACAATCACACGCGAATCATTTATTTGCAAATGTTCAGCCGACTTTATTACAAAATTTTTACCACTTGGAATCCTTCGACCATTTTGTTTTCGGATACGTTGAATCGTAAGCGATAAATGATAAAAGTGCTATGAGTAGGGAAATGATTTTTCAAAATTCAAAATACAGACTCACGTACTTGATGCTTAATGAAAAGTCGATGTTCGCCATCTTCGAAATGTTTAACGCTGTAAAAATTGACACGGTTGATTCGTCGTAGCAGAAGATCCAATGACAGACACTTTTTTTTTCCAACAATATTGAAAATTAGGTAATTACAAAATTTTGAATTGTTTCTCTACAGTCGTTTTAGCATTCGGCCATTTTGGCATACGTCACCTTTGTACGAGCTTGCGACGTCAAGATAAAAGATATCTGCTTTATGCTCCAGACAATTGTTCAAATTTGGAGCACTGTCAATCATGACAAAGCTGTGAAGTGTGCGTCAGCCAGGCGGAGAGATAAAAAAAACAATGGATAGTCAAAATATCAAAACGCAGGAATATCGCGAAATTTTTTATTCGTCACCAGTCTTTTCCATGACTACGTAATATCGTGTTGGCGACATAAAAAAAAGAAGATTAAAAAACGTAATTAAGTCTAGTCGAAAAGTTTTTACGAGCTAAATAAATAATTGCATAATAAACAAAGTACTGCTACAGAAAATAATAGCAATTCCGGAAATAGTATCTGCCTTCAGGTGACTTCTTTACATGGAAAGTCATATAAAGATGACCCCTTTGAAGTAAAGCACAAATCATGGCGCGACTATAAATATCTGCATAATATAATAAGATGCACGGACTTGCATATCCTTTGAATTTTTATTATGAAAAGACGCTTTCCAGGAAAGTCATTAAATTACTCTTTATCAGAAAGTGCAGCAATAACGCGACTACTCGAAGCAAGAACAGATGAAAAAGCATCGTTTTCAGATTGAAAAGAGACAGTAAATTGGTAAATGCTTTAATACCAAAGAGATCTTCCGTGAAATCTGCTCATTTACAAAATCGTCTGATGACTTTTTAATTCAGAGAATGATGTTCAATTTGTCATTTATACGTTTCACGGGAAGTCTATTACGAGGTGAATAAACCGGAAACAGATTATTCATAAATAATTGCAACCGTAATATAACGGAAAAAAGGAAACCAAAAGAAAAGTACTAAATAAAAGTTTGTTTGCGTAATTCGTAAATAAAATTATCAAGCTAACAACGAGAATATTTGATAGAATATGTAAATATACGAAAATTTACATAATACACGTAATTCGCGTATACGTAAAGTCTTGTTTATATTTAACGTACTCACTCCTCCACCAAATCATCCGTAACCCAGTGAAGATCCTGCAAAAAAGAAAGAGAATAAGAAATAGTGCTTGTAAACATAAACACGACGTGACTGTAAAGCTTTGTTATGCTCCGTTCACATAGGCAGAGCTTAAGACCTGCCAAAATATATGTATATATGTAGTTACGTTGTCCTTGGCCGGAAAGTACAAGTACGTAGGTATACATTTGGAGTGTTTTCCATAACGAGAGATGCTTTCTCAATTTCATTCGTCCCTCCTCTCCCTTCCTTCTTTATGTTCTCTAGCTGGTTCTCCCGCGCGTACAAAACATAATGGACAAAGCCAGGATTGGCTTTGAGACTGGCGAAGAGCCAGAAAGCCATTGAGCATTCAGGATATCTTCTTTCTATTCACAACGTGTGGATAGTGACAGTGACGCCATAATGACGGCGTCTCTCTTTCTGCCTCATTTCATCTCTCCCTCCCCACCGCCCCTCTCTCTCTCTCTCTTTCCATTTTCTATTCCCATTCCGTGATCTCGATAGAGAGACAAAACAAAACGTAAAATCTCAAGGATATACCGTCACGCGTGAAGTTTACAGAAGGACGTTGTGGCCAGGGCTAAAAGCAACAGCTCTGTTTTACTCTGGGTCGTTTTAAACAGCGTGCATAACTTCCTATGCGATCGAGGCGACCTCTAGGAATCGGCCAAAATTGGCTGAATACGCGGAAATTTATAGACCGATATAATTTAAGCGTCGATCAAGAGTTTGTTTTCATTGCGAATTAAATTCTTCCTTTCCGTTTGAATTCAAAATGTGTTTCACTAGTTGACCGCACTGCTGAATGGGAATTATCGTGGCGCTGCGCTCGCCCGCTTGAGAGTTACTTAAAAAATGGCGTCGCACAGGTTCCTCTAGTTCAAAATAAAATACGCGTCCGCGTATAGTACGTTTGTTCTGGCGTTTCGTTACAGTGCCTCCTGTTCAAGGTAATTGTGAGATACGTTTGTACAATTATACCTCTTTCTTCCTTTCTCTTTTATACGTAGACGAAAGAACTCAACCGTTGCTCTCTATAATTACGTCACGGCTTGTCCAGCTAAGCGTAAAATATTCATTGTTCGTAGTGTCCTGCAATTTTGTACTGTTTCACGTTTTTCTACTCGTCACACACATTGTCTATTTATTGATTTCACTTTACGTCTCACTGTTACCATAGTAAAGCATTGTTCGAGTAGTGTTAACTGAATTTCGAGTCTCGCGCAATCGTTTTTCGACAGACATTCTTTTAGCAAATTCTTATAAAAATTTTCTGCAAATTTCACACAGAAACTGTCAATTACAAGCATATAACTTCTTCTTAGTTGTACACAATTTCACCAGTCTCGTGCAGAGGTAGGGTTTTAAGTGCAATTTCTTCCACAGGATTTTTCAACAAATAACACAGCTGCCACCCTCTAACACAGTACACAGTCTTGGTTGACTTTTTTACCCGCGTCTACAGAACCACGAACCATATTTCCGCGTTTCTGCTGCAAATCCCTCAGGAGCCAAGATATCAACCCTTAGCAACAATGGCTTCCACGTCGTACCATCCAATTCCAGGTAGAACAATACTGTACTAGATAGTTTCGACAAGTCTGAGCTATGCGACCCCATTCGCTGTATCCTAACCTAACCATAGAGGTTAGGTGAACGAGCCCAAGTTCATAAAGTCAATCCCAATTTAACGGTACTTGGTAACCCTTAATCTACCCTTGGAAGTACGTACAACCGGAACAGTGGCTGATTAAAATTCTGTTGATCTTCTCAACAGTTCGTATCCGCAAAGCGCGGGCGTACTGCATTGATTAGCTTGTAAGTATTAATACACAATTAAATTAAACACGTTTGTCAAACTGCTGATAACAACAATGACGCAATCTTTAGTTCTTCATGGACGTATCTTTATTCTTATCATTCTGACCGGCAGATATCACGGTATTGAATGCTTACGAGTTTAGGCCAGGTTAGGAGGTTAGACTTTATTTGAAAATATCGAGGCTTACTCGTGACGTCATTTGTTAGTCAATTTCAGTTGTTATTCTGCTCGTGGAAAGTGGATTCTTCTTTTCATTCTTTTTTTTCTTAAGCCTTACAAAATTAAATCTAAGTTGAATGGCTGATTTGGATTTTGATTTAACGCCCTGAGCAGTATGGCCGTACAAGTTTGCATTCCTGGGTGACGTACGTAAGCTATATCTATTGGCATAGATTATACGGTACATCCAAATACGACTGTACTTGTACGACCATACCCCTGAAAGGGTTAAACCGTGTTAAATGAAAATGAAAAGGGTTCCTTCCTCTTCGTGGAAAATGACACAGATGTTTCCTCATTGTTAATTATGGCAGCTCGAGCGACAATGAAGCTGACTTCTGATGGCTTTCCTCTTTTCCGAATGAAATCCAAGGGCTCGTTTATTGGCCAAGGCTCGTTTCCCTTTATTGAGGTCACAGCTTCCGCTGCGATCTTCCCTAGAGATTGGGAATCGGATTTATTAAAGCTGAGAGATAAGAACGATTAACGTTTTATGGTCAGCCATTTGTATTTACCGTACAGCCATCTAGGTTAGGATTCTTATCGTACAAAGGAACAAACAGTTATTTAATTATTTATTTATGATTCGAATATTCTCAGGGGCTTCTTCTCGATCTCTAATTAAACAGCGTACGGTCCATTCGGATTTTTCTTGCAATTTTGCAAAATTATCCTCAACACCCTTGACCTTGGCATAAATTCTCTTTGGTAGTTCGTCTTCCTTTTCCGTGTGTCCATTATTTTGTCAGCAAGAGAAACGACTCTCTATCTCCATGAAATAAATTAGAATCCCCATCGAACTCGATATCCTCCTTCAACCAATCCGCGTCCGTTATTACGGAGTTTCTATCTTCCGGTAGCTTTGCTGGGCTTCGCTCGATTTCAAAGTAGGTATCGTAAATTGCGTCCTACCTCGTCCTACATTTTTCCTTTTTTTTAACCTAACCAAACTATTTCCCATACGTTTCAAAGTCACTGAGGTGTTAATTTGTTAACATTGTTGCGTAACTTTCACGTTTCTTGCTCCATTTGCTATTTGTTACCTAACGTAATCGTAGCGCTCTGGATCGAGATGGAGGAAAGTATGGAAATTTTTTTTTTCAATATTACAAACCGTTAATTGGAATTTGCCTTTTTTTTCAGTGCGCGATTTCATTTCTCGATGGAAGACAGAATTGACCTAAATAATCACGAAAATTATTCACCGACAGTTCGTCGGGAGGATTTTGAAAATGTAATTTAAAGATTTTCATTATTCAGGGCAAAAATTGTCGGTTCTCTCTATGGTAGCTTCTCTTCTCCTTTCACCCCGTATATTTATATATCACTTCTCACTCTCTCCCAAGATATTCATATCCTCATCCGTAATTCAATTCAGGGGCGCCAGGCATCGGAGTCGACATCTTGAATCATCCGATATCTCGGAAGCAAGCAGTCGCGGAATTTCTGCAAACTTCGAAAATCCAGCGAAACAATCGCACATGCCGCGAATAAATTTCAATTTCACTCCACTGCATGTACAGATCGAGCTACGTTTTTTTGCACCTTGCAAAAAAAATTATCCCCACTTCTTCCTCGTCCATTGCAATTCTACCTTGCTTTATATAGCTTAAGTATATACATATACATATATTTACACACGTATTGTATACACGGACTATAGATATACATTTGGTGTCGGTAATGCAAATTGCATTTTGCGGCTTACGCCCCTTCGCGTTATCCACAAGCCAAAGGAAACGAGTAACACTCCGCATATTTTCAGAGAACTCCTTTTATCAGAGACCCGAGTAAGAAAAAAAATGGCGAAATGGACAGTCCCTTTACGGCTTGATAAAGAACTGCCGAGAAACACTTGCCTGATAAAAAATCGCACCGTGTACCTCCAGCTTCCTTTCGTTCAATAGGACCCCAAGGATTTTTCATACGTTACCTACTGTCAGTAGTGATACCATTGTTTACTATATATATATATGGTATCGACCAGTAGATTGACCTATGACCTGCTACATATATATCAAAACCAATTAAACTTTATACGACACGCATGCCGCCCATACGTGGGCATATAAAATGGCGCGAACTTATTCGCTCTTTAAATCGTAATCAAAACCTTATCAAGTGGGTTGATGGCTGTTATAAACTTTATTGTTACCTATTTGACATTATTGCGAGCGGAAATTTTTTGCACGCGATTCGCAACGTTTCATTCGCATGCGTGCACCTCTTGTCTGTATATATATATATTTACCTTCAGTCCCGTCACTCTGATTCGAATCTCTTCAGACTTTTCTCCGTAAATTTTTCACGGTACAGTGTACTCTGGCAGATATTATGCAACGTTGCGAATTATTACTGTGTATAATATCGTCGAATATTTCGCAACACTTCACAGATCCGCATGCGGTTCTGGAACTTCGGTTGAGCTTGAATGGGTGCTTGGGAACGGAAGTGAGCTCTGTTTAACGATATTTCATAATGAGAGAGAGAGAGGGAGTGGGGAGTGACTACCAGGAGAAACTTTCGAGTTTATCACAAACAAAACGGGATACCGCCGTACAGGAGCGTCGCGACGCCCGGGGAGTCTGAACTGTTCTTCGCTCTCTCAGGAAAGTTTCCTGCAATTCGCCAAGAGCCTCAATGAAGTTTCAATCATGGACGGGTAATTTCAGCCGGGACGCTGAATGCCGTCTAACGAGCTGCTGGGCGTCGACGTCGACGCTGGTCTGCCGGCGGGTGTATCTTCGTGCCCTGACCTGTGCTATCTTGATAAACGCCGTTGTTGTTTGGCGTCGATTTTTTTATGGAAAAAAAAAACAAAAAAAATGCGGCTGTTCAACCTTTGCGAATTTAGCGAATTATCTTAATTCTCTTAGTAGAGACATTTTTTTATGCAAACCGTCTATAGCAATACTGCTCTTGGCTTGGTGATTTTGCATGTCGAGATATGCCTGGCAGTATTTCAGGCTCGTATGTATGTATATGATTGAAAATTAGGGTAGTGGAGAATTTAATATTTGTTTTTATCGATCTATCGATCTGTATGGTTCGATCGATGCGAATTGATTAGACTCTTTATGCAATTTATCCCATCGGTTTGCACGTACGATTTCGCACGTTATTCTACACACTAAATCTTCGTTTAGGCTAATTTTAGATAGTGCAATGATATTGTGTTTATATATATATATTGTTTTTATTCTGTTTTACTATAAAAATCAAACATACTTGTTTTAACTGTTGCTGTTTTTTTTATCGTCAATTAATTGTATACGATAGTCTTATTAATATTGTATTTTGATAAAAGTGTTTGCTGGATAAGGTTCAATATGTTTTATTGATTACACCGATAACGGTACTGCGTGCCTCTGTATGCCAGTCAAAAGTGAAACCAACATGCTTTTTGTATACTTTGCCGCGTAATATTGCATAATCCAAATGGTTAATCTTTGCCTTGTATGATTTTTAAGTCACAGCCATTTGCTAGTAGGTACTTACCGTTAAGGATCAACTTCCGCCTTAACCCTTCACGTCCCTGAAGGACACTCCTGACGCAAGGGTAGACACTCCCAAAGGTACTTGCCACCTTTTGTACGAATTAGATCTCGCGATCCTCTCGATGAAAGTTGATACTGGGCTACGAAGTATTTACTTCGTTTTCGAGACTTCAAATCTCTCGAGTGAAGTCGGCCGCTTTTGCCTGACTCGAAGGGATCAAGTTTTCCTTTCAGTCTGATGGCAAAAGTTACGCAAGTAAAATGACCGGCGTTGGAGTCGACTCTTATACCGAAACAAGTAAACGTAATTTTTTTTGATAATACGTCTGGATGTTGCTTTCTTGTTAATTTTTTCTATTCTTGTTATTTTTTTCTATTTTTGTTACGTGCACTTTGATAATTTTTTTTGTATTTTTTTCCCCTTGTTTTCTTTGTATCTCTTAACGGTCGCTTTTTGAATTTTTCCACTGACAGAAGGTACACGGCTAAAACAAAATGGCTGCTGCTAAGTCACCACGAGTAGTTTTATCTTGTACGTTTATTTATTTTTTTTCGAGGTTAGAACGTCGCGTGATGATGCATACTGGGTAAGATTGTCAGGTTTATTGTAAATTGCAAAAAAAAATGTAAAAGCCCAGACGGTCTTACGTCATAAATTTGAATTATCAGATAAAAATTGTATCTGATATACAAGTACGCGACACTCGTAAATCTTAAAATCTTCTTACTCGTCCTGCCACTCGTTTTATTACGGTGGTACTTCGGCCGAGCAAGCTATATCTGTAGGGATACGCACAGTGGACAGTTATCTGATTAGAATCTATGTAGTAAGACACTGTACAGGGTGAAAAGAATAAAACTAAGGAGACTGCCAGTATCTTTATTTTTGTTTCGTTTATTTTCGAGTCAGGGTCCATCGAGTGAAATAAACATCCCTTACGGTTATTATTATTTTTATTTTCATTGAATTACAAAAAAGTACCAGTGGTTCTTTCTTATCAGATATTTTTTTTCTGTTTAGAGCAACGATATTACTTCCGCGTTCGTAAAACTTCGTATAATGCACCAAATATTAGTTTACTTCCTGCTGGAGAATTAGCTCGGAGTATAAGGTCAAGCATAACCGATCCGTAATGGCGTCCACTGTTATTCTAGGGTAAGGAGCAGAAAATGGATACTGGCGGTCGAGGGGGGAGCTGAGGGTGCGTTAATGGAAAAAGACTTATCGGTTTACCAGCAGTTTCCGTAGGCCGCCATTAATCGACGAGACTCTGTCGAGATATTGTTGGATAAAAAAATTTTTCGTAGAATCCACGTGGATTCGACTTTGAGTTACGTCATTATAGTCGGATTTGTTATAAATTCATGAACAACGTAATCGATATGAGAATTTCGAGGTAAATCGAAGCTTACGAGCGGAACAGTCGTTTCCGGTAAATTTTGAATTCTAACCAATGAAAAATATACGCAAACCGGAAGCTGCTTGTCGATTCGGATGGAATTTCAATTTCGCGCTGGATTCTGCATGGAAACAAAAGGACGAGATTATAGGTAGCGTTGGAAAGGTGACAAAGGGACAAAGGAAAATGGCGAGGCTCCTTGATACAAGGGAATTATATAAAATGGCGGATTTGAACGTCGACCACGTATTTTGACTGCGAGACGAAGACGCGTTTATTGCTTTTGGCAATTCTTCGCCGTCCATGACGTCGTAAGAGCTTTACAAAATGGACGTATTCACGGTCTGTTGAAGATTGACAGAACGTTCGAGAGACGTTACCAAGTAAAATTAGGAAGGACGAAGATATGGTGGTGGGTGGGGTGGGGGTAATGCAGGACTTATTAAACAATTTTTTAAATGGATTTTTAATTACTGTTCTTTTTTTTTAGGTGTTGGGACGAATCGGACGCAGGATGTCAAGCGGCGACAAGGCGTCTCCGAGTCTGACCATCGATCGTGCCGCCTTTCTCCTTCTGAGAGTGAAGAAAGCCTTCAAGAAGAAGAAACAGCAGAGAAAGGAGAAAAGGTAGGTTTACTGTTTCGTATTCTCTCAGCGTGTAATGTAACATTGAAGAGCATTAAAGATATACGAATTTTTCTTATCGCTCGATGGGTCGTGGCTGTTTATAAAAAAAAAAAAGAACGTGGTAAATTTTGTAAGCAAAAATATTCGATCAAGGTTTGTAGGGGTTTTTTGTTGTTGTTCTGCAGGAAAAATACGTGGCAAGTCTACGAGAATAGAATTCCAATTGGTTACAACATAAAAGCTGCTCCTCGCAGGCTTTGGTTATTGTCCTAGCAGGCAAAGGTGCCCTTGAGTCTGATAGAAAATTTTTGCCATTCCCAATAACTTGGCAAAATGGAGTATGACAAGGGACTGGATAAAATATCCTTTTTCTTTTACAACGTCGTAACGTCTGTGCGTTATATTTTTGGATAGAAACTTCAAAATCTTTCGCATCCGACGTACAGTCGTTTTACGAGTAAAAAAATCTGTCCAGGGGACTCTTTTACCTTACGAGTCATAGGAAGGAGGCACCTGGAAAAGTTATTTTTCATACGCGGACAGACTATGTATCGTCCTATGGTGTAATACACGGGTTATATCTTTATATACAGTGTGGTGTAAAAATACGTATTTTTCTTTATCTTATGGTATCTACAATATATGTATATAGATACTGTAGATACAATAGAGATTGTGACGTCGTGAAACGTTGTTGAGAATCGACTGTATAATCTTATCGATGAAATAGCGATTTGTGAAAAGGGGGTGAAAACTACCCTCCTTGTTAAAGGGAACCGATACAGAATAGAGATGATAGTATAAAAATTGTATTAAACGCGTCAGAAAGATGCTGGGATGTGCATTATCGTCGAATAATTATCTGAAGCTTTTTGAATTATTTTTTTTTATTCACCAGCTAGCCAAAGCCCTCCCTTATGAACCACGCGACAGTTGTAAACCAGTTGGCATTTATCTGCAGGTATCTGGGGACAGCTGTTAATTTCACGGCATTATAAAATCTTTGATAGCACGAAAGAGATCCTGACGTAACGATTCGCTCTTAATGGCAGACTTTACCTTTTATTTATTTATTTTTTACTTTATCGTTGGTGGAATGTTAAAAAAAGGAAAATAAAAATGTCAAAGTATTCTTGAAACCGTTAATTCGGATAGTCGGCCATTTTCTAACCTCAAAATCTCACGGCGTCGTATTTTTCTCATTGACTGACAAGTCTCTTTCGCTATTGATGATTATGGCTTTCGTATACGGATTATACTGACGTATTTGAGAAATACGTGGATTCCGTAAGATTTATCAAGATTCATTACCGACAATAGATTATCCACTTAGGTGGCAGACGGATCGTGGAATGAAAAAAAAAACCAAAATGGAGGCATAAAAAGTGTCGTGGGGGAAAAAAAATGCTTTCTTCTCGCGGTTAACGCGACGGGAGAAAAATTTCCTCGTTTCTTGAAAGAAATCCGATCGGCTTCTTACCCAGGAGTCTTCGATACTTATGCTAGAACGAATTCAATAAGGAATCGCGATGGCGTGAAAGGACTTAGCTGCTTCCAGGGGGATGACGTTTGTGGACGTAGATATATACGTATACGTCATGGCAGAGCAGGGGGTGGAGTTTACTGTAGGAGAACTTAAGTCAGGCGATTCTTTTTTTTTTTATCGTTCGTTAAAACATCCCCTGGTGATATTCATGAAATTGTACAAATGGCGGAGGGTTTTATTCTGCAAAATTTAGTTTTCCTGGACGACCTTGATCACGTGATTTTTTTTTATATATTATTTTGCGGGTGATCCCTTAACGCTTTTAGTCTGGATTTTATTTTACCTACTTTTCAACCCTCTGCGGTTGGTGGGTTGGGGGGGTTTGAGGTAACGAAGCATTCAGTGGCTTGGATAAAATAATGATGGATTGTTCCTTAAATGTTAATCAAGTTAATCAAGTAATCAGAGACTGTGGCGGGAAGGAAGGAAATTTTTGAAAAATTCACAATTACGTTTTACGTTGACTTCCGCAGTTTTTTAGAGGACTACGTTTTTTTTTTGACTGAAGGGTTGATTACTGTCGTGGTACTTGTTTTAATTAACCTAGTTTTTTGGTAATGGGTAATTAGATTACTATAGCTGATGTCTGTTCTTCTGCTGATCTCTTCTTACCTGCAATTGTCTGTAATTGATTAGCGAATCGAATGATCTCGTTAATGATTAGTAATCGATCGAACTCGATCAAAGGGGGATGGGGAATGTAATATTACGAAAATTATGAGAAATTTTTTCGTTTGGATTTCGGGCATTTGGGAATTTTGAAAATTCGTCTCTTCGTATAGATTATAGAAAATTCCTTTTCGTAAATTCCTGACTTTCATCTCGCGGGGATGATTTGGAATTGCGTGAGCCTTGAATTTTTCTTTTTGATGGTTTTTGTGTTTTTTTTTTCTTTCTTTCTTTCCTTCTTTTACCCTCATTCGGTTTACCCCCTTTTCCTTGGGGGGGAAAAAAAAGGGATAAACCTCAAAGCTCAATTATGGCTTTATACCTAACCACTGTATGGAGTCGCATGCTATCCTTTGATGTGAATTCTTGCTGATACTCGATGATTTTATTTTTACAAAAGTTCAAAAATGGATATTTGGATTCCTCTTTTTTTCCCCCTAAAAGCATCTGACCTCTCAATATTAATGAAATTCTTTCAATTTATACGTAGAGATGGAATATTAAAAATTCCAGATTTTATTGATACCTACAATTATTTCTGCTAATGAGGTAATGAAAAAAAAAAAATAGAACACGAAGACCAATTGAATATTCAAATTTGCTGCTGAACAACGTTTGCATGCATCTCAATAGCAGTATCACCATGCACAGTTGCATAATTAAGAAAGGTCACGTGGAAGGCAGCATTAATTATCATAATGAGGTATTTTGAAGTTGACACTTCTGAGAAAAAAAAATTCCCTATCATCTCAACGATCATCATAATTTCCTCGGTGTCAGAGAAAATAAATAATGACTGAATAAAGTAGTCGAAGAGTTGCCCGTGGCTTTCCAATCGCAACTCTAAGAAATAGTTGTTCGGAACGAGTTCGGAACAAATCACCAGACTGAAATTGAAAGGTATAATCCATTTACAAATAGTTCCTTCTACTGGTTTTAATGCTCTCTCGTGGCAAGGACTATCTCTTAATTGCCATGTCTTTCTCTCTCTCTCTCTCTCTCTCTCTCTCTCTCTCTCTCTCTCTCTCTCTCTCTCCCCCCCTTCTATCTCTATTTTTAGTCTTATTTATTCTCTCTCTCTTTCTCTCTCTCTTTCTCTCTCATGCACACACAAACTCTCTCCCCAGCACCCGAACCTCTCGTCACATTCCCACTTCATCGTACAGTCCTTTTGTTTTCTCTTGTCTTTATTTTTCTTTCACTCTTTCCACCCCTTCCCTCGATCGGTCACGTTCCCTTGCGTGCAGCCCCTCCAACTTTCTTTACAGAGCGACCGCGAATCCTTTACGAGGGTGGAATAAACCCCCAGGAAGAGCTGGTAGATGGCTAGACGAAAGCAAAAGAAAGAAAAAAAAGAATAAGCGAATTCCCAAGCAATCTTATTATCTTATTTCGTTGATTACCCCTCCGTGCTCTTTCGAACCCCATAGACAAATATTAAGGGAGTCGCCCTTAATATCTTTGAAAGTCTACTCAGAAATACAAATAAGAAGATCAAATCTCGCACGGTTAAAGTATACGAGGTCGAGAGACTTAATCGATTTTATTTAATGCCAATACAATTAATACAATTTGGTTGGTCTGAACTTTGCGGAATAGACTGTATATCGATCAGGAATCCTCTTATTGGCTGTACAAGATTAATGAGAAAAAAATCTGATATAAGGTTATAACGATATGAATTAAATTTTGTTTTTTTTTGTCAAAAAGAAATTCTTATCAGCCCTTCAGGTAGATTCTGTTTAACAGTCTTCAGAATTTAGAAATAGATATTCGAAATCTTTCACACTGTGCTCTGCTGTAATGTATTAAGTTGACAGTCTTAGACGCTTAATGCATAGTCTTCGACTCTTAAGTTATAGTCTTCGGCTCTTA
>JARQST010000460.1:594397-612767 GCA_030142225.1 Pachycephus smyrnensis | reverse complement strand
AGGCATAGTTTTCAGCTCTTAAGTCATAGTCTTCAAATCTTAAGGTATCATTTTCGACTCTTAAGGCATAGTCTTCGACTCTTAAGTTATAGTCTTCGGCTCTTAAGGCATAGTTTTCAGCTCTTAAGTCATAGTCTTCAAATCTTAAGGTATCATTTTCGACTCTTAAGGCATAGTCTTCGGCTCTTAAGTCATAGTCTTCGACACTTAAGGCATTGTTTTCAGTTCTTAAGTCATAGTCTTCGGCTCTTGAAGCATAGTCTTCAAATCTTAAGGCATCTTTTTCGACTCTTAAGGCATAGTCTTCGGCTCTTAAGTCCTAGTCTTCGGCACTTAAGGCATCGTTTTCAGCTCTTAAGTCATACTTTTCGGCTCTTGAAGCATAGTCTTCGGCACTTAAGGCATTGTTTTCAGCTCTTAAGGCATAGTTTTCGGCTCTTGAAGCATAGTCTTCAAATCTTAAGGCATAGTCTTCGACTCTTAACGTGCCTAGAATATTTTCAGTTCACTAGAGATATTAAAATTCTCTGACTCTCATGTGAATATTCATGATGGCGTCTTCTTGATAACCTTCTTCCCGTCTTCCATCTTATCTAACAGGCGCCAGTGTGAACTCCATTTAATTAAACGACTTCGTCGCGAGCGACTAGGGGAGTTGCTTTTAGTCGCATCTTGCGAGCTCGCGTCAAGGGAAGACCTCTTTGACAGGTCAAAGGTTCAAATTGCGTATCCTCTTTACTTTCATCATTCGAAAAAAACCACCTCCTTACGACCCTAATTCGTGAAGACTTGTGGTGATCGATGAATTTTTCAAAATTTATTTATCCACCTGGAAACTGTCGTTTCCAATTCGCGACACCGTCGTGCGACGTTTCGTTGTTAAAGACCAAGCAGAATTATTCGAGCGTTAACAAAGGATAGTCTGGTTTAATAATTATTTTTTTAATTCATTAAAATTATTCTACGATCTTAATGAGATTTAAAAAACATTTTTTTTTCGTCAAACTTACGCCGTTTTCTAGATTCCAAGTAATTCTACAGGGTTGACCCACTTGCTTGTCGAACCGTCAAATTTCTTTTCCTCTGTAAATTATGAACTCTCCAAAGTATACATATATATATGAATCTTGAAAAAAGGAATTAAACGCGACTTTTAGGTAATCTACAAAGGATTCTTCTTTCCGTTGTCATGAATCTTTAGGACACCCCGTAGACACTTCCTTTTAGCCATACTTCGTTTACAGGCTCAATCCGGAACGATTGTAAGACCTTCTTAAGGTATAACAAAAAAAAAAGGGCTAACGTCTTCTGAGCAGGGCTCGCAGGGGCGTTTAAATATTAAGTGAAAATTGAGAGCCAGCGAATTAGCCAGTCTGTCGAGCAGTGCGGGTTCGCCTTTGAAAAATGACGTGCGAACGGAAAGTTTGTGGAAAAATTTCAGTTCGCCCTCGGAGCGGACGGACGATGTTTCACGTCGTTACGGTAACTTCGCGTTTATACGTTTGAACTCCATTTAATTTATTCGGCTCGGAGTTACTTCGAAGGTCTATACCAACCACGGCCATATTCATTCATCAGGATTTACGACAATATATATATACACACACAAACACATACTTAAAGTCTATTTCTGCTTTAGGGAGAATTCTAACCTAACGTGCTGCTTGATTTATATATATATACACAAATAGACATATATACGCGCATATATATAGTAATGTAAATAGAAATCGAGTTTGATTAATTAATCGACAAGATTTCGCAGTACGAAATTATACAAATTCAAAACTTCTTTGCTAATTTACTCCCAGTTACTCGCTTTATTTTCATTCATTATCCAATCGAATCGATTAGTTACGATTATAATTTCAAATACTGATTGACTTCGGTATGGCTTAATCGATTGATCCTCGATACCTCGTTGTTCCCTCTAGTCCTTTGGCCTCGTTACCCTAATAAGGATTTTCACTTGGCACTAGACCCTCGACCCAATTACCTCATCAATTAGGCCGCTTTGTTAAGTCGCCGAATCGAGTGAGGCCCGGTGAGCTTTTAACGAGTGTCTCCGGACGAGACTGACCCAGAATTTAAGGTTAGGTTGGGTTACGTCCTACGAAAAATTTGACAATCGCAAAAAAATTGTACAATAAGAATAATTAATTGGATAACGATTAAAATAAAGATAAAAATTAAGAAAAATTACAAAAGTAAGATTCCCCGAAAATAACCATAAATTGATCGAATTTCTCGTGAAATAAAACTTTCTTAATTGCGATCTTTTTTTTCCCCCAAAGTTACCACCTGCAAGCGCCAATCTGATTTTTAATCCAATCTTAATGCACTTTTCATGCATCTCAATGAGCACTCAAGCGCGATCCTTTGCATTTGCCATTTTCCATATTACGTCACTGGGCGAAGTTCCAAGAGCACCCCTGCTTAATAATTTCTTTCAGCAACCCTCGTACGTAACTCAGGTACGTCCGTCCTTCGTCGTCCAATCAGAGTGCAACCCTTGCAAAGAGGTTCACCCTGTATACGTAAATCTGTAAACACGGAATTACATAACCTCCCCAAAACCTGCCCATATGGGTAAACGTACAAATATGCAATACGTGCAGTATATATATGCATTGTGTATTATATATCACACAGTTACCTAATACGTGTACTATATATTACACAGTATATATACACTATATATATATTCAATGTACACAATAGAAATTCCTCGGAAAAGGAATAACGGTTATCCATCCCCACTCATGCTACACCCTCGTGACAACAGAGGTCACTGTGTCATTTTTCACGCCTCCACGCGTGACAACCCTTACATGCTTTTCATCCCCTATTTCACTCGTATCGCGATCAGTTACTATGCGGTGCATAAACGCGTATCAATTTTCTCCCTTTACAACCCCCCTGTCTTGAGCACAGTGCTTATACGTACAAGAAGAGGATGTGACGTCACGAATAGGAAAGACCTGAAACAACATAAGACACAATGCTGTGGCTTGTATAAACTCGATAAGGGTAGGTACTGGGTTCACGTCCGGCAAGAGGGATGATTTCAGACGAGAAGTCTAGACGGATGAATATCAAGGGTAGAGATATGCCGTTTATGGGGGGTGAATATTTTTATACGTGACTATGGGGGTCGTGTAGGGGGTTCATGAGTAAAATGGAACTTATTTGTTTTTTTTTTTGACAACGAAAACGACGAAATTTATTATTCAGTCACACGTGACTTTGCATATAACTTATATCGCGAAGTATGCGTATGCATGATTTTATACTGAAGGACTTGAGGCCTTATTGCATGCGGGCTGGATTCAGGTTTACGTGAATTACGTAAAAATTCTTTCATATCTTTACATTTTGAGGTAATTGCAATTTGTCAAATTTAATGCGTGCCGCGAATGCGCATGCCGAGCGGCAAATTCACACGCATCGAACGACAATTAGCGACGACCAATCGGCATCGCGGACTGGCGAGAACAATACTTTCGAGATACTTTCGATACGCGGCAACGTAACAATGACTTTTACCGAAAAGATATCACAGTCTTATTATTTTTTTGTTTAATCGTATATTTCATTTTGTCGAAGGTCACGTGTGATTTTTAAATTTGTCCTTGATTTTTCAAAAACAAAAATTTTTCTCACGGATAGACTACGCTGCGCCATAATTGAAGAGTAGAGGATCAAACGTACTGATGATCGGTCGGTGACAAGAAAAAAGTTAAAAGAATGACAATGAAAAAAAGCGGTGGGGAGAAGGGGGAGGGAGGAAAAAAATTAAGGGTAGATCCATACCGATCAGTGCAGTGTCTGCTTATGTTGGCAACTCGTCTTTTATTACGAGGCCTAGTATCGAATTCCGGACGTGTTAGGTATGCCAGGAGTACGAGAGAGGGGCGGGATCGTTGATAAGGGTAGTTTTACGGGGAACGGGGGGTAGGGGAAGGGACCCTTCTCATTTTCTCACCCTGAGAAAGCACTCGTGCAGGAGGCACCCGGTGCGAATAGGGAATACAAAATTGTCTTCCACGCTGAGTAAAGTAAGGGAGTCGTCGTTTATGTTCGACCCCGTGACCTTTGACCTACGCTTTTTTCTTTTTTTCTTTCATTTGATCGCTGATAATTACCACGGGCTGAAAAGGGCTCTTGTTATCAGAGGTTTTTCACGGAAACGTTGAAGGCGCCGAGAGTACGAGATACGGTTAGGTTTGGTTGGCACTGAATGCCCGCGGCCAGGGTCAGGAGGTCAAAGTGGCGACTATATGACAATTCACGAGAAACGATTGAAATTGGAATCAAATATTAGCTCGACAATTCTAGTCCATAATGGCCGCCTCCCTCCGCGCGGCTGAAGGGTAGTTACGGCGAATCGAGTCTAGACTGTCGTTCCATTAGAATGGTATTATCATCGAGGCGTTATCCTCTTATCATTTTTCTTGCTGATAACTTTTTTATCTTTTTAACGGATAATCCACGGACCTCCTTTGTCTTCCGATTGATCATTAACTCCTCCCTCTTATAATTATCCTAACAGGGACGTTAACCGTGTCCAGGAAATTTAGTCCGACCAAGGGAAGTCTTATGCAAATACCCGTCGCTATTTGCCAAAGAAATAAGCAATCAGGTACCGACCTTACCCATACAGTCCTCCTACATTATGCATATCTATGTCGCGAATTATCCATAGTCTGAACCTTCCGCATGAATACTAAATATATATATACAGGATATACTATGTAATACATGCCAAAGAAACTATATTCCCTAAGCAGTTACGTAAGTGACAACAAAAAGTTTGAGTATAGTGACGGTTTTTCTGTTTTTTTTTTCAAAATTTACACTTTCGAAAATTATACTTTTGTATGGTGCATTTTGAACGGTAACGTATTGAACAAAAAAAATCTTAGAAGCGTTGGCCTGGTGATATTTCCGTATACGTATTTATGTACGAGCACGTTTCGTAAAAAAAATTCCCTAGGCAGTTTGTCCCTAGACATTTTTTGCCGCAGGGGTGGCTATACACTCCTGTCTTTAAGGTTATCGATCCTTACGGAAGAATTTAACGGGATTAATGCAAAGCCACTGGAGTTCGTCGTAGCGAACGGAAACGGTTTTCCGGGGGGGGGGGGGGGATTAAAGAAGTCTTCGACGGATTTTTCCCGCGTCGCCGTGGACCGAGCTTTGACTTTCAAGATAGAGGATACTCTCTCTTTAAACTTGTGGGAAATAAGAAAGAAGAGAGAGAGAGAGAGGGCAAGAATGGGAGTGGCAAAGCAGACAGCTCGCGTAGCCATTACCGGAATTAACTGGTTCGGTGCAGCGTTGCCGCGTGTTTTTTATTTTTTAGGGAGCATTTTCAATTTTCGACCTTTTTTTTTAGATCTCGAAAAACCTTTAGTCGCGTTTGCGTTACTCGACGCGTTACTAAATTTGGATCTGTCGGTGTGTGCTATGTATACTGTGTATGCGCTTGGTAAATCATGCGCATATATAGGTATATATATTAGAAGGTTTTGCACGTGCTTATACCTATAGATACTGGAAAATGTACGAGGTACTACTATACATAAACGTATACTTGTAGAACTGAAATTTATGCTGATTTAAGCGAAAACTTTGCCAAATATATTGACTCTCGCTGAACTGATAAATCTACCGGATGCGTCGTTAAGCTTGCGTAAAATTTCGGTGAATTAGAGTTATTTCGGGGAAAAAAAAGATCTGATTGTTGGATTAGGTATTCGGTCGTTCAGCGATTGAAATAGAAAATATACTATGATCTAGAAGAGTCGTGATTTATCTTCAAGTCGTCATTTTGAAATTCGCCATTTCCTTCTTCCGTATCGAATAATCGCAAAATCTCTTATGCCAAAGTGCCACTTGACCGATATCAATTTTGATTACGCGGATAAGATTGAATCTGACGATCGACTTGGATGTCGATTTCGTTCGATCTTTTTTGACTGGATCTAGGTCGAGGAGGGTGGAGAGTGGAAGGAGGGAGGGAGGAGGGGGAAGAAAGATTCTAATATCCATATAAATGCATATCAACTGGATTTCCACTTGAAACTTTTTGAATTTAATATTTTATCGTATCTAAAGGAAAAAATCGATTATATCCTAATCGATTAGTCCTTAGAATCGATTCTCCGATCCTGAGAAATTTCGAGAGGAATTAATTTATACGCCGAACACGCGGATTACTGTTGTACCGTTATCGATCGGGTATCAATGATTATCGTTTATTTTTTATTCATCTCGCGTCACCCTTAGGTACTTACTGAAATTTAGCAGCTTCGAGTTTATACGGAAAAAAAAAGTTGGCCAATCGCGTTACGTCAAAGTGGAACGTAAATGAATTTAAATGCATCGGGGGGCCCCCCTTCTGTCCCTCTGACCCCCTTGGCCTCTTAAGTACGTCCCACTCTTCACACGTTGCCCCAAATACATTTTCCACGACGTGGTCGTCGTCTCGAGATCCCCCCCCCCCCCCCCTTTTTCTTATTCTCAGTGAAAATCTCCCGTTAAAAGGGAACGGTACCCCCTTCCCCCTTTCAGTCCAAGAGCATCCGGAAAATCGAGATGCGACATCCGTGCCGATAAAACGTGACGTTATTGATGTAGGATGTAATGTATAAGCAGGGAAAATTCTATAAGCAATATATATATATATAATAGCATCCCTTAAACGTTGTATAGGGGTTGATATGGTTTATTATATTTTTATATGCACCGTATAATGACGTTGAGATCATCGACGCGTCCCTGCGCTGCACATTCCATGGGAAACGCAGACGGTTTATGGGTAAAATTTCCAAAATTCCGCGTCCGCTGTAAACACGCGAAGATCACGTGGACAGTCTTTTTTTTTCGCGCGCGAAAGTCAAAAAAAATACAATCGCGCAATAAAAATCCAGAGCCCTTTCTTCGTATCGTCCCAGTAGAAAATTACTGTAGCAATCAGACACTCATGTGGCTGCAGGATCATCGTCTGGCTTTACTCCTTCTTTTTTTTTGCATCCTTGAATAACGCTCCTTTAAATCCATTCCGAAGGCAAGTCGCATAGTCGTAATACGTATAGAGAAGGGCAGTGACGGGTCGGGGGGAGGGGGAGAGTTGGTCTCGCGCAAAAAGACTGCAAAAAAAATGGCCGATGGGATGGCCGGATGGGTTGTTAGCCGTAAGACGTGAAGCCTTTACAAATGCTCTCGTTGCCGTAGAAAAACCGTTAGGATATAAAAACGGAAAACTCGTGACGTCACTTGCAGAGGCATTATCCCAGTGCGTGACAATAAGCAACCATTGAGTGGGTGAGTCATTGACTTTTGAATGAGATAGTAGGAAGGGGGTGGGGGGAGAGGGGGCGGAATAACCCAAAAAAAATACAGAAAGCACCAAATTCGAAATTCAACGGTTACGTAATAAATAGCCTTACGTCGTAATTCCCATCATTTCGTAATTTCGTTCTCATTCAAAATGGCGGACGGTTAACAATTATTTGACAGGCACCTTCAGACTGTTAATTGAATTTTTTTTGCGCTCTTTCGAGTAAACGAATTAATTAAACGGCACGTCTGTAAGGTAACCAAAGTGTTGATGCTATATAGATGTTACGTGATGATAAGGTTGTTAATTGCTCTCCCCCCCCTTCTCTTTTCTCCCCTTCCCCACCCTTCGTGTAAATCGATCCTAAATAATTGAGTCACTACATTGTCCTATAGGCGTAAGGTTCGTCCACGAGAACCTTTATCGGGCTGTGAATTTTTTTTTTTACGTCCGGTTCATTAATCTCGATAAAATTCTACTACGACGCTCGATTCGATGACGGTCCTTGAGATAAAGGATAATTTCGGAAATTTTTTTTATCGTTCGCTACACGTAAGGGAGTTCATCCCTTTTATCTACAATCGACCCTTTTGGACGTTACGTCTATTATATCGAGTGACCTAGTTTTTTAGGCATTTTTTAATGCCAGCAGTATATGGATATATATATGGGTATATATATATAAGTTAAAAATATCTGTAATAAAAAAAATACATCGAACATAACGCGTTAATAATTATCGTTATAGATTATAAAAATGAACCTTAACCTTTAAGAAAGTTCAACTGGTAAAAACATTGTCAGTGTTATCAGTTCAGTACGAAGTATCGAACCGCGTTCGATAACCTAGTTTTAAGGATGATCTCTAGGGTGCATGCAAACTGCACCCACTGCACCCTTATTGGATAAGCATACAATGTGTCACGATATACGAACACTTGACAGGTGCATCCGCGTAATCTTTGCGAGGCATAGTGATGAACGTTTATTAAAAATTATTATTTCAAAGTCCAAGAGGGCGACAGAGGGTTGTTTGTGTTTCTTTTAAATAATTTTGAAAATGAATTTCTTTTTTTTAAATTCGTTTCAAAGTCAGTGGAAAGTCAAGTGATGGTGTTATTCTACGACTTGGCCGTCAGACGTTTTTAATGACGATTTAGGCGCGGAGAGGGGTTTTCTTTTTTCCCTTGGGGTAAGGCACTTACCCCTCTGTGAAGGGTGCTTATTCAGGGACTACTTTCAGGGGATGGTCATTGGTTGAGAAGCACTGATTCTAACCGTGTCGTTTCGTCGCGCCGAAGCTTCTGTTCCCATTCAGGGGATGATCCTAATCCACCGTTCAAATTGTGCTTGAAACCGAGAAGAAAAATATATGGAAAAAAAAAATTATTTCTCCAAAGGTTATTCGCGACAGTGGTGGAGGGATCCCATTTTCCTGATGGAATTATCCTGCCGAAAAATCCAAGGAACATCCCTCCACTCCTCCTCCGCCCCCTTCCCCCACTCTTCTTCTTACGTTTCCCGTATCTTATCCTGTATAAAGGAAAGCCAGCTGTATAAATATTGAAAGGCATGAAACGTACCGCAAATGGGAGCGAGAGAGAGAGAAAATGGATCAGCTTCGTTATCAGTACTCGTTGACGGGATTAAAAATTTCTTTTCTTTTCGGGCGTCCTTTCAACTCTACGACCGCGAACCGTCTGAACAGTTGAAACGCGATTTAAAATATGTAAATAAGTTGGTCTTCGTAAAATCGATAATCGATACCTGCAGCGGTGCCAACTTCACGAATGTGCCGTCGGCGCTCGTAATCGAACGATTCACGCGTACAAAGAAACTGCCTTTACTTGCATAACGAGCCAAAGAAAATTCATAGGGCTTACAAGGGTTCTCGACAAATGAACGAATTGCAAGATGAGAAGCACGAACGGTTCGATAACGAGGATTTAATACAATAAATAACACCCCCGACGGAAAGATATCTGAAGGCTTAAGGGTTGCTGGATGATTCCCTACTTGAATTTGACGTCCGATCTGAGGGTTGGAAGCGTTTTTCGTGACAAGGATTGGTTCGGGGTTTTTTTTTTCTTGCTAGAGAATAAAAAGCAGGGTAAAGAGCACAAAAAGGCACGGAGAATCTTAGCAGTAGCGATAAGGGTTGCGAAACGAAAAAAAATAGTGTTGAAAGTATCGATCGTGATAACAAGGAAAGACGAAGAATCCAAAAGGGGATATAAATAAAAAACATTCATATTTCTTGCATTAACAATTTCGAAGCATTGTCATCGTTATACGATTTCTTTCATCTGTCCTTCAACCCTCTTGGAATGACGTTGTAAACCCTAAAACTGATTATGCAACTTTCAAACTTTCCCGTTCTTTTTCCCCCGCCGATTTCACGGCAGTTCTGCAAAAGTTACGAGGGGTGCGCACGAGTAAGGGGTTGACACAGTCGCAGGGTTGCAAATAGAAGTTTAAACTTTTCCGGTCAACGTAACAGTGACCACCCTGTATATGCACTATGAAGATTAAAATTCGACCTTTCATAACCTTTCTCTATCTTTATACCATCGGCAGGAACTATTCGCGCACGCAGTCTATACGCAAGATTTTTAGTCGTCGACAAGCAGAAACTCTTCGTACACAGAGTATATACGCAAGACTTCTTTCGCTCATCGATAAGCAGGAATTCTTCGTACACGGAGTATATACTCAAGTGCCATTCTTTTGGTTTTTCATAAAACCAGTAAAGCTCCAGCTGTAAAATCTACGAGACCTTTGGACCTCCGCCAAACCGTGACGTGGGCAACCTACTTGGCGTAGCAATAAAGCAAGGTTAGATTTAGGTTAGGTTAGATACCTGAAAGTCGAGTGCGACTCGTAATTTTCCAGCCGCGCTGGAGAATCTCCTTGCTTATGGCTAGACTTAGGCTAACTTCACGGCGCTTGAAAGAAAAAAAATTTTCTTACCTGCGACAATTAGGGTCTCCAAGCGTCGTCTGCTAGTTTCCATCGCGTCGACAGTTTGCGACTGTCGCTTACACGAGGATCGACAAGTTCCTCCGACGTCTGCTTAGAAGGTTGAAGGCTCGAAGCTTTCTATCAGCCTGAAAGCTTCCCGGATGTAAATTCAATTTTATGGTGGATAACGGCGCTGAAGTCTCTTGAGTATAAAGCCTTAGTGTCGTATTACCAATTGACGAACTTACGCAATTTTTTCGGAGTCTTATTTAACCTAAAAAATAAGATTGACTCTTCGCATTGGACGCAACGTTTGTTTTAAGTAAATTGAATATTACGGTGGGTCGGGATGCGAAGTCTGACGGTGGGAGGGGGAGGGGGGGGGGGGGGCTGTCGACCTTCGTCAGCAGCCATCAGCCCCATAAACCCTCTTAGTCATTGAAAAGTCTCTAATGCGGTGGGACGAAATCTGCTAGTGAAAACATCATGAGGATCTTTCAGTCTTAAACGACTTTTCAGGGCGACGGGATATTAGCGAAACTCTTGCGTGCCCGGCGAACATTTATTACGCGTGTATATATGTATATTATATAATTGCATTTCCCAAGGTGAAACAACCATGTAAATTTCTATCTCTATGCTTTAGGCTTACTCAGTAAGACATGACAGTTACCAAACCAGATGAAACTTAAGGTCACGCTTTTTCATAAATATACATGAAAAGCCGCCCTAACCCAAGCACGCTCGTCGAACTTTACCAGATTTTAGAGTCGTTAAGCTGCAGGCGTCCTTGAGTTTTGCTTTACAAATTCTATGAAGTGTACGAAAACGTAATCCGGTTAACGCGTCCCCGTTATTACCACTGTCTCGTGGAATTTTGTTTGGGGATTAATCTCTGCGTCGGATTCGAAGATTGTCGTCGCGGTTCGCCTTTAGGTTCTGCGAGCGAAAAATAATGCCGACCCGAGTATCCGTAAATTATTCATATAAATGCGCCCTATAAATCAGGACGGAGAAAATTAGAACGCGCAACTCGCCAACGCGTCGCCGTTAACGAAAGCTTTAAGGGGCCAGTGAATTGTAGTGGGTTGTGATACCTACCAAACCTGAGGACGTAAATGAGATGGTATATCCAGACTTTGCAAGTTTTTCAACTTTTTTTTCTTTGGAAGCGCGTTCTTCAATCCGAGCCAATTATTGCTTTTAACCAATTATACGTAATTTATGAGTAATTCCTTGGGGGGGAATATTGCGTAAGAGGAGAGAGGCGTCGCGACGTAGCTCTCGGGCGTGACGGATTTCAGGTCGCGTTAGTCAGGGGGTCGCTACTTCTTGGATCTTTTCTTACTATAAATTGCACGTGATTAGATTTAATTAGATCGGATTAGATAACGGTACAGTCTAGTTGAGTATTTTTTAATCTACATAGGGGGAAATATTTTACAAAATCTCGTAACTGACTGAAGTTTTCGAGTGACCCTGTCCGATTCACGAATAATCCTCAAGTATACCCGTTACCTAACCTAACCTAACGCATGCATAAGTACCATAAACAAAGTAGAAGAGAAGGAAAACAGTCGTTTCACTTTATACGAAAAGTTTGTGGTATCCCAAACCGTACAGTAGGAATTTCTACCAGTGGGGTCAGCACATCCGGTTACTATCGTTATATTTACGTGGATTCTTATAAGAGCTATAGAACCCAGAAGCAGACGAATAAATACGGCAGGAAGAAAAAGGGTGGAAAAATAAAAGTAAGAAGAAGAAGAAGAAAAAAAAAATTCAAGCGAACCTCACGGCATCTGCTTAACGGACTGTACAATTCCGAACTTTTCGACGCGTTCGTGTAGAATCCAATAGGAAAGTTATCAGTCGGCTTTTACTTGACGTTGGAAACAAAGAACGAATACATGAAAAAAAAGACAATCCCGCGCACGTGGCTGTATTACAGTGTACAGTATATTACAAAAACTTTCTCTTAAGAGGTTTCGCGAAATCCACCCGAGCCCGGTAGATAGAATTAGTTATTTTTTGGTAATAAAAGGATCATTAATTATTCCTTTAGACGAGGCAGGAAGACTATGTAATTTTCATTAAACTTTTAGCGATTATTGTAGCCGTCTGTTATTGGCTGCTTTTCGTATACTGTATATTCCTTCTTGTACATACAGAACTGCTGTATGATTGATGCGTCGAAAATATTGGTAAATTCAGCAAAAATTGCCATTGGCGACCGTGAAAGAACTATTACGTTAAACGAGGCTGTTGGGAGAGCAGCGTGTATACGACCACGCCCATATTTTTCTTTACGGTCTCGTTTTCATCGAGCTACCTACTCGACTCTTTTGTCTGACCATCGACGCGTCTTCACTACTAGCCGTCGCACGACCATTAACCAGACTTTACTACTGGATCCGCTCGAGCAGTGAAATAATTTTTATTTCTCGTTAATCGATCGGATTAACGATAACAAATTGAAATTTGGACTGATAATACGATTGCGAAACTTCTTGTTGATTTGTTGCGTAATATTATGGCTACTACTGGAGCATCTTACGTATTCCGTGCATTGTTTCAATTATTCGTCTTACTTTTGGGTTATGATTCCGTCTGCGTGGAAAATGTGTTTTTTTTTGTCAGATCGCAAACATGAGCTTCTTTTTTAGCAGACTGTACCTACGTGGCTTTGCATAAAATTTGGGTTTTATGAGTATGACCTGTGTGATCTTTGGAAATATATATATGTGAAATAAAAAACTTGGAATTCAAGGGAGGTTCTTTGGATTAACTGCATAGATTAATTTGAAAATTATATTGAAAACTTGTCGTTGTGGCTGCACTGTTGATGTGATATTATTTGGTATAATGGTAGAAATTTTTAATGAACGACCTTATTAATTGAACCGTATGGAAATAACGCGTGACGGAGTTTTGAGGTTAGAATTGCCGGGTAGGAAGAACCGGCTGCTCCTAAAGGTAATGTTAAATATTAAAGGACAATCAATAAAGGAACGGTTGTCTGTATAAATATTTTAACGAACGATACAACGGAATAGACGGCGTCCACACCGATACTTTTCTGTTGTCGGTGTTTTTCGTGGAACACAAATGACAAAAATCTCATTTTCGATAACCTCAATTTCGTGTTTGACTTATGGCCACGGTCGATTAATATTTTGCGTCAGTAAAATCCTCTTGTCCGAAACGAATTAAACGGCCATACTCAATTTCAAACTCAAAATACCAAAAAAAGAAAGAAACTCAATATTAATCTGCCCAAAAATTATAAAAATAACATAGTCACAGTATTACCAAATAATTCTGTTTTTTTTTTTAATCGTAACCCATAAAAAGTAAAATCAGTAACACAGATGACGTAAGAGGTTGCAACGATCAAAGGAAGCATAAAACTTGTTTATTTTACGAAAAAGTATTATTATCTATATACTAAGTATACAAGATAAAGATAAAGACATTAATATCATAGAAATATAACGGGTTATTCAGTTCAAATGTATCGCCTGAAGTTGGCGTTGGTCATTCGATACTTATGGTACAACCATGTTCAAGTGGTACCTACGTTTGGCCTGATAAATGGGTATATGATCTCGTGTAATCGTTGAGGCAAACTTTAATACGTACTTGATATATCGTATATAACATATATATCTTTTTGTACTCGATATATCGTATATAACGTATATATCTTTACCACGCTAGTCAAGAGAAAAAAAGAAAGTACCACTGGAATCGGCATCAACCGGTGATACGTTGCGTGTTTCCGGATCGTTCGCAACATTCGCACGTATTTCATGTGTCGCGAAACGAGGGTGAACTGGGAAATTGGGTTGGAAAGGTAAAGTAGAAGTAAACCAGTAAACCAGGCCAGGCAATTCCTGACTACGTGGATCTTAAACCAGTTTTCGCTATCTTTCCTCTCCTCGTCTAACCTAACAATCTAACGAACCTCTATCCACCCCCCAATATACCCTTTTGGGACGAGCCACCAGTATATTCCTTCCCCTTTCCTGACTTAACGAACTTTCGAGACACCCTGTATATATATATGGATATATATCTATACGTACAAGCTTTGATCATGATTTTCCCTTTCGATGCTTTCAATTTTTTTTTCACACTGACTCAGGAAATATACGTATAGGTTGTCGTATTAATATTTTAAGTTTTATCAATAAAAATTTTCAGTCGAGATAAGAGGAGTTTGTCTCTCTCTCTCGTTTGGTTTCTTTTTTTTTTCTTTGTCTCATTTTTTTTTCTTCACGTTTCACTGTATCTTGAGCTCCGCACAACTTTTACTCTTTTTTGAATTTTTTGTTCTTTCCCGCCATTTTTTTCTGTTTTCTGTATACTCCCTTGAGGCACCTCGTTGTACATTTTTTTCTTTTACCACTGTAGCAAATCCCTTTTTCCTGACAAGGGTGTGTTTACGACGTTGTCACGGCCTACGTCACATTACGGTTTTGACGGGCGTTCATTTAGACATTTATGAAAAGTCAATTGGGGTTGTTGATTTAGGGATGATACTCCAATTGCGAATCTATACTGTTCAGCACTTCGTGCCGGACGATTCTCCTTTTATTGCGAAATACCATTGGCATTCTTTGCCCGGCTGCTTCCTGTCTGTTTTTTTTTTTACGGTCCTTGTCGCCTCTTCGAGCACGGTTTCCGTTTCATGGATTGGGATCATCCAGTTTGGAAACTTTTTTCATAGAATGTTAAGGAATTAAAGATTTTTTAAATTTCAAAAATTCCAATTGGATCCAATTGATTTGGATTCTTTTGTCTCTGTGCTCCGCGTGTTACGTCATACGATAATCACGTGAATCCTCGATCAAAGCTCAATAACAATCTTCGAAATTTCTTTAACCTATAAATTCAATCGTTCCTCCCCTTAATACCACTCTACCTTATATACAACCAACCAATCGAACTTGACCTTTACAGAAATTGGGGTTACAGTTCACTTCGCCTTTCGTAGATACCGTGCAAAAATTTGCTGAAAAGAATTCAATTCCTACTGCGAGTCAATATCTGTATCTGTTAATCTCACGGTCGAAGGAATTCCTCGACTTCAGATATACGTGCTCACGTTGTACCTATGAGAGACATACCGTCCAAACAAGAAATACGGAAAACTACAAGGGATTGGAAAAAAATTTCCTTTTACTTTCCTCTCTTGAAATCACACTTTTCCAAGAGCCACGTGAAACTTTCTTGCAGCTGCAGCTGCACTTTCCTGTACTCTCCCAAGCGAATACGTGCTGCCCCCGTGGCATTGGTCAGTACCATTAAAATTTTTATCGCTACATAAAAATTTTCGTTAAACGGGTAAAAACGTATCTGGCCATAATCAACGTGTTATATAGACATATATATATATTCAAAACAGAAATTGGTACACACAGCAGAACAACAAGAGCAGCATAACCACGAGGGATGAAATATTACACTCTTGAATCGGAATGCAGTCAGCCATTCTGAAAATAACAGGATTTTATCGGGGTCGAGTGTTTGTAGGAGTCGAGGAGGATAAACAAAAAGAAAAAGAAACAAGAAAAAGCATAGAGACAAGCCGATTCGTGCGGGGGATGAGAAAGGAGCTTGCAAGTTCAGTGACACAGTTTCTAATGACGCCTGCTGAAAGCTACGTCCTTGTACGTCGCAGACAATGCATCTTGAATGGGAGCAGATGCACCTATAGTATGTATACAGATTTACTTATGAATGTAACCGGATGTAGAGAGAGCGAGAGAGAGAGAGAGAGAGAGAGAGAGAGAGAGAGAGAGAAAATGGATATATTTATTTCAGATAGATGGAGGCTACTGCTATCTATATGCTGCTGGATTCTCTTTGCTGAAATTTCCTTAGTTTCACGTAAGAAGAAAGAGGAGCGTGGGTGTTCCGTGGAAGCTTGGTAAATCAAATTGGACACCTGCCAGTGAGGCATTAATGACGTAATAAAGGAAGTGGGACTTCAGAGGAATATCAACCACCTGCACGTTAGTTGACGTTGCATTCCGGCAGCTCTCAAAGGGCACTTTGACCGGAAACTCAATTGTCGCCGTTGTGTCCTGCTGTAGAGGAAATACCTGGACTGACGTACTGATTGATTCGAGAGATCATCAAATGACGAGACCTGGTATCTCTTACTGGTGAAATACTCCATTTGGAGTTGGCATTGATTGATTTTGAGGTTAAGACGAAAATAATGATCTTTTGGATTCTTTTATGCAACATGATCATTTTTTTTGAATAGTTTGTTCGGGTTACTAGCGTTAAAAGTGTGAATTACTTTTTACCGTTACTTTAAGTGGTTGGTGGACCGTTGGTTTCTTATAAACCTCAAAATGGCGGAATAGGATAAATATTTTCTCGTTATGCAAAGCACGGATTTACGGCGCTAAACTCTTAGTAGGTTTAACAGGGCATTATTCTATTTAAGGAAGAGGAATTCAAGCAAGACTCCTTGAATGAGATACGAAAAGATTCTCATCAAATTAATAGAACGAGATACTTTAAGTCCGGCTTGACTTTAGTATTACAAAATGGCTGCGAGTGGGACAGTCGTCCAAAGGGGTGAACGAGAGTGGCCGTTACGTGCTGAGATCAACTTCAATTAGAAAGTCAAGCAACGTGCCGAAAGTAAAATTTTTTTCTTTTTATCCAACTCCTGAAGTATGCCGGATTTAAAGAGATAAAGTGGATTTTTGTGGGTAACCCAGGCATAACACCTTATGAAAGTGTTGATAAGGGTTCATTTTCTTACTTCCGTATGAAAAGTGACAAGTGAGTATTAATAATTTTTGATAAATTTTATTGCAAAATAGACGCGAATGAAAAAGAAGGTTTGAATTATTATTAATGATTGATTCACTGTATTTGATACTTTGCAGCTTGGGAAGTTGGCAGGATCGTCCATTGACGGCTCGAATTGTCCTTTGGCAGTTACGATTCAAATTGAATGACTTGAGCTTACGTCATGGATCATCCCAAGGGAATTCTGTTATCCCTGTCAACATCCCTGGAATATACTATGAGCAGATTTTTGTCTAAAATTGAACAATGAAGAGGAGGTCCAAGTCGACTTGCCAAAATTATTGGTCCTTTGGGATTTAGTTGGGATAACAATTTGGGCAGTGTCAGTAATGATACTTTTTTTCTAACTTGAGATAATCGACAGGTCCTTGTCCTGTCGTTATTCCACCCTCATAAATAGGGTGAAGGTAGAAAAAAAGAAGTCTATAGAAAAAGAAAACGTCAAAACAATAGCAAGTTAAGAAATTTCTTGTAAAAATAAAAAAAAAACATTATAAAAAGCTATGAATACCTGTCAATAAGATGATTAGAATTTTTTCTGAAAAATATCAATCAAATAATTATTTCGTATCTTCACGTTCACAAAGTAACTGCAATCTGTCAAATTGACGGCATGCCGCGAACGCGCACAGCAAGCGGCAAATTCACACCCATTGAGCGACTATAGCGACCACCAATCGGCATCGCGAAAAAGCGGCGACAGAATTTCGAGATTTTTTTCGATATGCTATAAGTTCACTCAGACGTAAATATCACACTAAAGGGATTGTTGGAAATCGTTAACAGTCCCCAGAACTATCTGGTTTTTTTGTGCTAGGCCTATCCGTTCTCGAGTTTTGACCCAAAAACGATTTCCGAATCCTGCCTCCCCATATGTCAAAAATGCATATTTTCCATTGATTTTTTCCCCACTAAGTTAGAAATCGTTAGCACTCCCCAGAACTATCCGGTTTTTTGTGCTAGGACTACCCGTTCTCGAGTTATGGCCCAAAAACGACTTCCACATCCTGCCTCCCCATTTGTCAAAAATGCAAATTTTCCATTGATTTTTTTTCCAGTAAGTTGGAAATCGTTAGCACTCCCCGCAACTATCCGCTTTTTTGTGCTAGGACTACCCGTTCTCGAGTTATGGCCCAAAAACGACTTCCGAATCCTGCCTCCCCATTTGTCAAAAATGCAAATTTTCCATTGATTTTTTTTCCAGTAAGTTGGAAATCGTTAGCACTC